>JBBMJY010000001.1:8543560-8590731 GCA_037833715.1 Toxotes lorentzi | reverse complement strand
AGAGAGAGAGAGAGAGAGAGAGAGAGAGAGAGAGAGAGAGAGAGAGAGAGAGAGAGAGAGAGAGAGAGAGAGAGTGAGAGTGAGAGTGAGAGTGAGAGTGAGAGTGAGAGTGAGAGTGAGAGTGAGAGAGGGGGACTGAACAGATTGAATGGCTAATGAAATGGGTACCTCCAGGCCTGAATAAATTCTCTGGTCTGGCGATCCCCCAGGATGCTGGCCTCCCAGGGAGATTAATGACCACTGGGCCATGGTATAATGAAGTAGTTTGCCTTGGCAATGTGCTTGTGAATTCATCACAGTGTCCACAAGTGGGCTGGCCGAGCACAACATCTTTATAAATCCCCCTCACTCTTCTCTCCCGCTGCTGCTGATTTATGGTTCCGCCACCCTCAAATGGTTTAGCCCCTCTCAGTAGACCCCGCCCTGGCTGACCATCACTGTCCTACCGAAATCCAGGTCACTGCACTGATGGGGAAGAAATGGGAGGCTAATCAGATAATGGGAGGTGAAAATGGGCAAGAGTGAGTAGGAATCTTCCATCTCTCAACTCCTGCTCTGCCTGTCTCTGTGTCTCAGCGTCTGACTCGCTTGCTTTCACATAGACCTGTAAAAGGTGATTCACCCTGTTTTCTAAGTGTATCTGCTGAGTTTGTAGATTTGTTGTCCGCATTGATTTCTTCTACTCTAGTCAGTATTTATCTAATTGGCATTGCATGTAACCTGAGGATTGCCCATAACCTGTGAGGTGATTTTGAAAATTGTCAGTATTATTGATTCATTATTCACGTTAATGAAAGCATTTATTTCTTTTAGGCTCTAGGGTTTGATTTTGTTATTAAAAAAAAAGGAGAAATTGGAGGCACTTAGTTAGCAGAGTGCTCTGTATGACTATGACTGTGTGCCCAGTTGTCAGTATTTGCAGGTGGCGAGGTGATGAGAGATCATGTACAAGCCGGTGCATCAGAAACTCCACCTGGTGGGATGGGGCACCTGTGCGGAAAGGCATAGGATCTGGGGCAGGATGCAGTTTGAACCTCCACATGCATTGTGCCCTATTAGTCAGGCTACTGATATGGCCAAAATATATATTTTTTTTCAAGCTTGAGGCACGATTCACAATAAACAAAATAAATACATTTTTTTCCTGCAAAATGCAAAAAGACTAAAATATGATTGAAACATCAAATTCTGTAGGCCTACATGTAGAAAACAGCGATAATAATAATAAAAAAAAACGTGCACCACTTGTCAGAATGCCTTTGTTTTATTTGTTCTTCGTATGTAAGAAATACAGCAATTCACTGTATATTACAGACATCCAGTTTAGCACAGTGTGCATTTGACTCTTAGGGCTGTACCTCTCGAACCAGAGATACTGGTTCGAGAGTGTGCCAGAGATACTGGTTCGAGAGGAACCAAGAGCCCAGATTGTGCAACTATATTCAGTCTATTCTTCTTGTAGAGGCGACTGTTGTATTCACAGTGAAGCATCCAGAGTGAGCTGACCATCTGGAATAACAACAGTTTCATAAACTGCGATGGTTGCAGAGCCGTCATGCTAATTTAAGTGGCTATCTAAGTCACTTTTTGACTGAACATAAACTTTTTTGTGTTCTGGTTGTAATAACTTGATTGATTTTCATACTGCAAACATTTTACACATCAGCAAATTAGAATAACCACGTGAACTAGATTCGGTCTTAGATCTTGATTAGTCTTCATACTGTTCTGTGAAAAGAAGCAGCAGGTGACTGAATATGCATATTTTCCTGTCTTTGCTGCACCTAAAATAAAAATGGTCTTTGAAAAAAAAAACCCCAAAAAACAGCCCCCACCTTGTCATCATCCTGGATCTGCTGCTTCTGTGCCAGGAGATACTAAATGAGCAATCCTCAATAATTCCTGAGCAGTTATCTGTGCATCACAGCTCTGATTCACAACAAATTTCTTCTGTTCACAACACTTTTTCAGTGCTTTCTGTAAATGGTGGTGACCTACTTCAAGGTGACAATCACCTCTGCTTTAAGAAAAAAGAGAGAGCAATAGAATCATATTCTAAAAATCTAAAACCTATTTGACAAGTCAAAATTTTATCTCCAGTTTCCGAACACTATTTTTTTTAAAGAACTGGATTAAATATCTCCGGTTATCATTTGGTATGTATGATGAGTCATGAAATATGGTACCCATTATGTGTAGTACATATCTTGAAAGGAGTTCCAAAATACATTTGGAAACACCTTTAATCAGAAATCTTGAGGTACTCTGATTGGCTGCATTATAAATTGTTCTTCTTGAAAGCATTATTGTAATTCTGTAGAAAACTTATGCAAATTCTGTCATAATGAGCTGCAGTAACCACAAAAGACCTTGGAGATCCTGTAGGAGCTGATTAGAGAGTTCTCTTATTTTTTTTTTCTAGTTGGTTTATAATTAGAGATGTCTTAAATTTATGTTTTGACCAGTCATAAGTCGTTACTTGTATTTGTCATGTATCCAAAATGTGAATCTAGTTAGGCTAACAAATAATAAAGCCACTTACCATAGGGAGAAATGGTCTCGCCTCCCCTAGTCTGTCCTGCAGCTTCTCTCCCGTAACAATAGTTTGCAATAGTTGTACATAGAGCTGAATAGGCACAGTTACAATGCACTGACAAAAAGGCCATAAAGAGAATGAAATGGCAATTTTCTTAATGAAGAGGTTGTTCAGCAGTGCAGCAGCAGTGCAGCAGCAGAGCGAGCGTTTCGTAGAATGTGCGACTTATACATCTATAATCCACACGGATATGCAACAACGAGCAGATTCCCTGTGTTCCTGAGAAGGGAAACCTCACAGTGGTCCACACAATAAAACTTTACACAACCAAACTCTTATTTCAGCATGTGATGGATGCTGTGTACACCTAATTGTTAATAAATGTTGAATATCTCCAGTGAATAGCTGAGTCCTAACTTCATTCCCACCAAATGCCAGGCATTTGTTACAGGCTTGTGCCCCCTGTTGCTGAGACATTGTCAGTCTGTTAATGGCTGAGTACCGATGAGCCCCAGTGTTGCACAACTCTTTCGGGCTCATAAAGCCTGTCTGCTTGATAACTGGAGCTCCATATGGAATAGTGGCAAGGAAATTAAAGCAGAACAATAAAGCATATTGGGGGATATTTAGATTAAAATGCATTTAATTGGGTTCTCTCCTAACGCAGTTGAGATGTGTTCTCACGTAGCTGTCCGTTCTGCGGGTACCCTTTACTAAAGCTAAATGATACTGCTGTCATGGTTATTGTAGCCTAACCTGGTAAAGATTATTAATGAGTGCAATAAATCCAAATTGCATAATAGGAAGTTATGAAAAAGGAACGTCAGAGTTAAGTCTAATGAGTATTTAGTTTGTTTACCAAAAGCAGTCGTCACCCTGTGCCATGTGTACTTAGTAATTGTCAAAGGCTTTACATCCCCATTCTTTCTCAAGATGGCTTATCTTAATCTACAGTGTCTTATTTTTCTTGGAAAGGGAAGGATGAGTTGAGTAATTGTACAGTTGACATCAGCTTAGACAACATCATCCCCTTAGTCCCCAGCTAATCCTACAGAGTGATAACAATAATGGGAAAAAAGAATGGAGATATTTTTTCTTTTTTCTTTCTTTTTTTTTTTTTTTTTTTTACAAAAGAAGATATGGAGTTTAATTTGTAATTAGCTGCAGAGGTCAAAGACTTGATCCGCCATCTGAAGGTTATCCTCCCTTACTTTTTTCTTTTTCCCTCTTTTTCTTTTTCCCTTTCCCTCTCAGTAGTTATCCTCTGAATCAGATTATGACCTTGTTGTGAAGAAGTCAAGTGTTAATTGTGTGCATCTGTGTGTTTTTGTGTCTGTGCTTAGAGGAGGATCAGTGAATAAAAATGTGAATATTTCCCTCATGATTGCTTGACAGTCTGAAAAAGAGAGGTGTGTATTTGCGTGCGGTTGTGTGTGTGTGTGTGTGCATGCTTGTTGGCGATTGGAAGTGTAATTTATTTTGGGGGTGGGGTTATGACCCTGGGCTTCCATCCGCCTCCCCCTCGTCCCATCTGCCCTGCATCAGACAGCTCTGTGTAGCCCCTTGGGGGCTTTGAAGTAGCGGGGTTGCCCTCTTTGCCCGTACGTGTTTGTGTTAGTCTGTGTGTGGAAAATCAGACCTTTTTGCTTGTGTGTGTTAACGTGGATGTGTGTTGTGTGTCTGTGTGTAGTATTGATCCCCCCTCCTTTCTTATAATGAAGTGGAACTACATCTCCATTACAAGCTGCTCCGCCATTGGCTGGAGGTAATATGAAATTAGCTAGCGTGCCATGAGCCTGTCAGTATTGATTTCACTACCCAGATTACTTGTTACAAAAGAATAGAGCTGTCTGTGGCATAATTGAACAAGTTAACTCCTTGTCTCATAAAATGTAGGCCTGTATTGATTGTTGGAGGGGAGGGCTCGGTGATATGCAGAGAGAAAGTAAGTTGCATGGGTGTTAACTGTGAAGAGGTGCTGATGGTTTCTTTTCTTCCCCGCCAGTGTCACCCTGACACGTGGATCAAGGCATTTGTTGCTGAGTTGCAGGATTGTGAACAGCAAATGAGTTGTGTTCCATCAGCTCCGCATTCCACGCATTTCTCGTTTTTTCCTCTCTCTGTCATTTTTCATTTCATTTGCTTGAAGATTTGCCTCAGTCCCGTTTTCAGTTTATTACCATATGTAAAAGGTGTCAGAGCTTGACATTGTCAGAGCAGATTTACTTTGGTTTATCTTGAGTGACCTGTTTGTAAGTAGAGCAGCCATTGCTTGAGTTGTGATGAGGAAAGATGATGATGGCTGCAGAAGCTTCTCTATCTCACTCCTTTGCTCCGCTGATGAACTGGAGCACGCTGGCCCTGTCTAATCACACTTGGCAGATCTGTGCCATGGAAAGTGAGGTGTTTAACAAGTGTCCTGGTCCATTAATTAAGGGGCCCGCTCAAGAAAAAAAAGGGGAGAAAGTGTGTTCAATAATTTACATGAGCTAAAGGCAAATAGAACAGGCCTTGCCCACAGAGAGAGGGGAAGGATACTGCTGTCTTTTAGCTGTATACATGGGTGAAGCCAAGTGGCTTCACTGTCCTCCCTATCTACAGTCTGTTGAGCTTCTAGCCTGTTAACCCCAGCCAGCTAAATTCTGAAGCAAGGTGCTTTATGGAGCCTCTGTTGAGAACAGATTCTACACACTCATCTTGGGTAATGAGAAAATGAAAATGGGGCTCAGTCAACAATAAAAATGGATGGCTTACTTAGACAAATTTCCCATAATTGTTCACTGAAGAGCTTCAAGAAAGTAAGGGCAGGTCTGAGCAGGTATGGGGCAAAGGAGGGGGTGATAAATTGCTTGATGTGCTCGTGATACTGTTGTCCCTAAAACAGACATGGAAGGTACAACCCCCCCCCGCGACAGGGTGAGGGGTTAATGAAATGCTCTTCCACGCGCCGATTTCCTGCACTCCACTGCTGAGTGATAAGTAGCTAACCAACGAAGCCTGTAATTACAATCTTACAGAAACCAGCCTGATCTGTATATAAATCTCACCATCCAATTACAAGATGTAATAATTCTGCACTCAGGCTGGTAATGAGGTCTAATACTGGCGCATGTGATAATCCCCTCTGGATGCGGGCTTGATCAGATGTTGGCTTTGTAATTAGACTGGCAGAAAATCATTATTTCGTGTTTGGAAAAAAATGAGGTTGGTGGGAAGTTAATTTTCTCCCCATTCTCTGAAGCGCAGACAAGAATTTAATGATTTAATCATGATTGTTAGCTATTTTGCAATCAATTTGTAATGATTGTGTCGCAACAGAGGCTTTCAGAGAGAAGGGCCTGTAAAGATTGAAGGTGTCATTGATATGGCATGGCTCTGTCAATAGATCTATACAGTGTAATGCTGATACTGTGAAGGAGTGGATGTGTACTTACGCGTATGCATGTGAGTGAATGTGTGCATGTGCATGCGTGTATATGTGTTTTGTGTGTTGTTGGTAGATCAGATAGGCAAGCTGATAACAGCCACTCTTAATTGTTTAACAGGTCTGAGCTGAAGATTAATATCCTTATTTCTTTGTGTCACCTGCAAAAACAAGCAGTTTCCTCTTCACTGTCTCAGCACTGTTTAGCCATAGAAACAGAACATGTTGTATTTAAATTTAGGATTTCTTTGGGAACATCCTTGTGAACTGGTGCACAGTTAACTTCTTATTCACTTAAACAAGAAAAGTTTTTTGGTTCATCAGTCAAAAACTAAGAGTTTTTGGTTAACAATTAAAAAGGAAGTCTTTGTGAGTGATTAAAGCCCCCGAATTGAGAGAGCGGGGAGTGTGCGAAAAAGAACTGTGCACTAAAAGTCGAAGGAGAAAATGTTAAGTAGGAGTTGCTCAGCTTTATGGTTGTGTGGGATTTCTTGCTATAAAAAGGGTTATTTCTAAGATTTGTAACATGATGTTCCTTGGAGATCTTTGGGCTTTCTAAATTAAATGTAAAAACATGCATGTGTTTGAAATATACACAATAAGTCAATTGTACAGGAGATTGTACAGTTTTCTTGAAAATGGAGCATTTTATTTTGCCGGAAAGGGACCTCTTTCTAGATTTCAAAAAGTTCTTCTGAGTCTTTTCATGGTTATTTATTTGGGACCTAAAACAGGGATATGGTCCAAGAGTTTTGAAAAAGTTCTGCTAAATGCTGAGATTATGCTCTGCATTGTTTTAGTCAGACAATTCTCGGCAGGTTGTCTTCCTCTGAGACAACACAAGAAAGGATTGTAGCCCCCAACTACAGGAGTTAATACACTGATAGATATTTTTTAAGTTGACTGAGTTGCCGCAATTAACAGTATCAGCACTTTGCTGAGTGTCTCAATCCAGTTTGATTGTCCTATTTTTCCAGATTGTGTAGATAAATTATTCTACATAGTTGATTGTTTAGAGTATTGATGCTTAGGTGTAGCATAACAAGAGATACAGAGCAGACTTATTGTAGAAATGTAGTGCCACATCTGCCTTCACATGTTTCAGTCGAGGCTTGAAAGCAGTTCTCCAGAGGTTAACAACTGTATTAACAGCTTCTGTTACTGTACTGTACTGCTCTATGCACGGTTTGATTGGAATACCTCCTGTTTGATCATCTGAAGCTACTTAGTTTACTGGAGCATCCACCATGCAGTAGATTTAGGCAGTCCTTTGGGTTTGCACTTGGCTCATCTCTCCCGTAATCTCTTGGCGATTGCCGCTGAATACTTTATTGATAGGGAATTGACTCCACTCCTCAGAGCCGATTTCTATAATTGATACTGTTTGAAGTTGCTCCCAGTGGACCAAGCGTTCAAAGGCTGGCTGCTGTTTTGATCAATTATATTAAAGTGCAAACTTCAATACTGCCTTCTGGCTTGATTTAATTCAGCAGTGTTGTACAGGTCTCAATAAAAACTCAAAAAAGTGTCATAACGACTCATAAGTTAAGGCTGGACGTTATCATGGTATGGATTAATATACTAACTCCTTTACTGACATCATCATATTTTAGTAGTGATATTGTTTACATAAAATACACTATAACCTTAAGTGCCTGTTGAGGTTTAGGTGCTTCCAACTTGAGGATAAGAAGAGTGTTGAAGGAATACTTTTGGTATAATAAAAGTTGTTTGAGCCAAATTGAACAATGGTAAACAATATAGGAGGTTATTATCAGCAGAGTAAAATACTGAGAATGACAGTGTCAGATGTTTTGCAGTTTTGGTTTAAAAAAAAAAAAGAGTCAAGGTAAGTATCAAGGTACTATCTCTTGAAATATATATCAGTGTTGCTCTTCTTTTTCCAAGCGTGGATACTTTTTAAGCAGCCTTTGTGCTTAGCCTTCATCGTAGTTGCCCAGCCTCACGCCTCCAATTTGCACCTCTGCCTGGCTGAAGGCTCCTCGGAGACGCTTGGCTGGAGCTCTGGGCCACTGTGCCTTTGGACCTCTGAGTCCTTCACTTCTGTGAGTTGGATAGGGAAAGAGGGAGCTGTTTTACCCAGCCCAGCCCATTCTTGGCCCCAGTCCGCCTTAACATACACTCCCACCTGCTCGATACCTCAGAAGAGCTTTCAAGTGCTCTTTGAAAGGGAAAAAAGCAGAAGGGGAAGAAATCAGAGACTGTGCTTTTCCAGGCGCTCAATAGCATGGCACTAGCCTCTCTCAGCTCCCATGACACCACTCTCCTGCCCTCTTCTCTGTTCTTGGGTTTTTCACTCAATTTATTTTTCTGTTTTTTTTTTCTTCTCCTTCTAATTCTCTCTCTTATGACCTCATCTTCCCCCTGACTGCCCCCTTGTCCCAAGTTCTTGGCATTTTCTTCGTGTTAGAGCTACATTAACCTTAAACCAGGCCACTAGTTTTGCAGCCTGCATACAGAAGGAGGAAATGTGAGAGAGATAACAAACACGTGTATGTGGAATTATAATAATACAGTCACCTCTTGTATTTGGTCCGCAAGAATGAATACATCACATGTGTATTACTGTTGTCATTTTGGCAGCTGGGAATCATAGCTGCCACAGAAACCTGTTCAGCCCAATGAGTAAATCTCCTCATGTCCACTGCCTATAGCAAAGGTCCCAGTGCTGAAGTTAAATAAAATATTGCCGTAAGGCTATAAAGATAATTAGTCTTGTCTCATCTCCTCTCTCCCTTGCAATTAAATGTGACCCCTTTATGTTTTATGGATGCCAGCATAAACCCCTCCACTGCTATAATAGCATGTAGATATGAGAGGGGAACTATATTGTAAACTAATTGCACTGTATTGGACAGAAGCCACTGGAGATGAAATTGTAAGTTAGTATTATTGATATTATTATTGGCTGTGTGTAATGAACACCCACAGACACACACACACACACACACGCACACACGCACACACACTGCAAGCGCATCGATGAATGTACACTGTCAAAACTAATTCTTGTCCCTCTAACATCTTCACTGTTATAAAGAAGAGACGGTGCTTGGGAAAGCTCTGATTTGAAGACATAAGCCCCGGGCTCCTCATTCCCTGATTCCCTGATATCGAGACACATTATACTGTAAGTCCTTCCCTGTAGCTCTCCTCTTATCTTTGCCTGCTATAAAACTATCTCAGAGAAATAGGACAGGGTTAAGGTTTGAAGTAATCTGTTTCTTTTCATTCTTCCATGAAACATATGCCCACTTTGTAACAAGGGGAAAACTAATTATAGACCTGTACAGGAAAGATAATACAGTTGTAGTGATTGCTTTGTACCCAGTTCTGGGGTTGTGTGTTGACAGTGTATGTGTACAGTAATGACGGCTCTATCTAGCCCCAGTACTCCTATACAAACCTACAAAGCCCTGTAATTATGTTGAATGCCCACAGAATGGCAGACACTCGCTGGGGCACTGGCCATTGTCAGGGAAAGAAGTACCAAGCATCTATTAAAACCAATTCAGTCTATGATTGTGTTTCGGTACATAGGTTACAGCGTGGGCAGTGACATGCTTCACTGGCCGTAGGCATGCATGCAGTACAAACAAAGTCAACACAAATAAATATATGGAAAGGTTTGTTTGCCAAGGCTCATAGGTCAGATCCTCAGTGCAGTAGTTTATACTCAGCAGTCCTCGCAGACTGTTTACACATAGGTGGATGGCTTAGAAGCCTGTCGTTATGTGTAAAGACCAAGTTTATATGCTGAACAATGAAAATAAACCAACAGTGATCATAATACGTGATCATAACACTGGGGGCAGAGGTTTTTTTTCAACATGATTCCCATCCCAGCTCCAGGTTCATCATTTGAATGTTAACAGTTTTACAAGAGGCAGTGTCTTTTGTCTTGACATAGCTTGAAAAACAGATTTTGACTTGATATAGTATCATGTTCGTGTGGATGTTTTGAGTGCATTGTGTGTGTGTGTTTATGAGCATGTGTTTCCATGATGTGTGTGTGTTTATGAGCATGTGTTTCCATGACTCTGTGATTAAATGAATGTGAACCTGTTTGCATGTGCACAAATATTCTTTGACTGCACATCTCATAGACAGTTCATGCTCGCGTTGTTGTGCTTCGGACTCGCAGAACAAACTTTCTCTTTCTTTGAATCCTGAGGTCAAGGAGACATAAGGAGGTCTCTTTCTGTCTCTCTCTCTCACTCTCACCCATTTCTCTTTTTTGTCTGTCTCTCTCTATTCCCCACATGAAGCGAGCCAGGCAGTGCAGCATCATTCAGCTGTGAACATATTTGTCGGAGAGGAGGAGGAGTGGGCCAGCTGAAGGTCAGTCTGAGGCACAGACAGACAGACATACATACAGTACATACAGAGAATCATGCCTCCATTAGCAGGGCCTGTGTTTACCATGGGGGATACGCCAGGGATTCGGTGGCATATGCTGTAGCCCCTGGCAGCCTCGTGACAGAGCACTTACCATAGAGACGGCAGGCCAAGGTCTGGTTAGGGGCCACCCAGAGGCTGTGTCCTGAGGCAGTGTTACTGGGCTGGGACGGACAGTGGGGATGTTTGGCACTCTATTTTATCTACTGTTCCTATACCATCGAAAAGGCATTTCTTTTTAATGTGCCTATAGAATGGGATTCAGACAGCTTTGGGAAATTTTATGAACACCTCTACGGACCTATGTCTTTCTGTCTTCACACTACAAAACACTGTTCTGTTCGCGGTTTCGGTGCATTGCTTTTAGAAAAACTTGATAACAGTACAATGGGTGTTCGAGAAGGAAAACTTTTCGACTCGTGTACTTGTCCAGATTTCCCCATTAAAAGTTGCTGGGCATTAGAAGTTGACTGAAAAGAGGCTTTATTGCAGCTGGTCAGAGTCGATGATTTGTGTTGTTGTTGAATGCAAAAAGAAGTATAATTTTGTTATGTCTACCTCCAGTTTAATCTTTCATTTATCTGCCAAATTCCCTCTTGGTCTGCTGCAGATCTTTTTTTCCAGGAGCATTTAGTCGGGAATGTTTTAAAAATCTGTGGAAACTCATTATCCCAATGTGTATATGTATATTTAATGTCTCAGTTAAGCAATGTCATGGTAGTGTATTATTAATAAGGTTGGGGAGACATTTGCAAACTGCAGTAATTTATATATTCAATGTCTTCTTATAGGTTGATGCAGCTCACTATACAATATATAATTGTGTGTATACATATATATATATATGTGTGTGTGTGTGTATATGTATATGTATATATATATTATGTAATATATAAAAAGCGAACTATTGTTACATTTAAGGTATGACAGGTAATTTCATTCATGTACTTTTGATTGGACAAGAGGCATTCCAGGAGTGCTGATGTGCAGTGTGAATTCAATATGTGTATGACTGTATGCATTGTATGTGTCAGCACCACTGTAATTATCTTCAGCACTTGGCCTGCAGCCTTGTGTATACAACTGAGTTACAGCTGTACAGAGCAGCAGCGCTCCCTCTCCTGTGCTGTTTCTCAGCTGTGTTCATTCCAAAGAGAATGAACAGAATCTGTTGTTGGCTGCCTTGGTCTTACAGTTGGATCTTCCTTTGCTCTTGTTAGGGACTTTGAGTGGGCAATATTCCACAGTATGGGAGATGGATAATAAGTGTGTCTGCTTTTTAGCTGGGCAGTTTCCAGACAACTTGGTGTGAAGCTGTCTTCATTAGGACCCTGTTAGGCCTTGTTTCACCTGACTGACTGACAGACTGGCCGTGATGAGGCTCCATTAGACTGCTGCACAACTCTCTGTGGACCGCCTATTTACTGAGAGGCCCCCTCTCCCTCTCTCTCTCTCTTTCCGTCTCTCCTCCTCTCTTGCTTTCTCTTGTTCTGTCTGACCAAGCTAACCCCAGGAGCCCCCTTAACCCACGGTGGTTGAGAGCCCAGTCAATCAGACGCAATGATGTTAAACTCCTCTCCAATGAATGCCCTTCACCAGTCATCAGAGAGATTGTCTCTGTCTGGCGGCTGATTAGGGGCTCATCTCAAGTAGGTTCATCTCAATTTACAGTCCGTCTGAAGAGAGGAGCTTTCTATTCTGTAGCTCTGTCTTCAATACTTTACCTCGGAGCAGAGACACCTGTAATGAGATAATAGAATGGCTTACCAACTTTTAGACTGCTCCTCTCCTTAAAGCATTTAAGCTAAGTGTCCTCAGAACTGTTCACAAAGAAAACCCTGTGTATAGAAAGATATGAAAGTCGATCACATGAATGTCCTGGCATATGTTTCCTGAATGACGTTTGATTAAGCTGACATCAGAAGCTTAACAGGATTCCACAATTGCCCATTCTGTGGACAATTGTCTTATTGTCAGTATTAATTTGGGGTAATGTAGAACGCTCCTCAAGTTTCTCCTTTTTAAAATTCAGTACACTCGTGAAATGTTTCTCAGTGAAAAACATGCATGGTTAGATAGTCTCCTCCTGTATGTGCACCACATTGTGCTGCCAAGGTTAAAGGTTAGTTCTTATGAAAATATGTACAAACAAATCTTTTTTCTTTGATGAAGCCCTTGTATAACATCAATGAACAGTACATTTCTGCTCACAGAGACAGACTCTCAAAGTGAGGTTCTTGTCAAGGTTGTTCCAGGACAGGTAGACAGGCTTTGAATTACTGTTTTTGGACTCCCTCCTGTGACATACTTTCAAGGAGAGATGAAAATGGCATTGATCTCTATAATGCATTGCTGCCAGAGGGAGGTGGGTGGGGAAGGCAGGTTGGACGGTAATCCCAAGAGTATCTGGGTGTAAAGAGGTAAAGAATTTGATCATGCTAGGCCATTTGGTTCGGCGCTGAAGGATGTTGCATGCAGTGGTGTCAGCCACTGAGTGCCCATCAAGCCAGACAAGTCAATAAGCCCCCATCATCTCTCATTGGTCACCCAGAGTGATACACCATTGGAGAGACCCAAACCACATTCTGTCCCCTCCCCCTCCCGCATCTTCACCTGTCAAGTGATATAGAGGCAGCAGGGAATCAGCCTCTCCTTATAACACTCAACAGTCCAGCCAGCAGCCCTCGCATCGACAGCCTTCAAAACTCCTCCACTGTAAAGTGTATTATCACTCACACTGATGTGATTGCGGGCCTCTCCTCAGCGGTTTATTGTGGTGTCTGTGCCAGATAGCTGCTTCGCCAGGTTCTTCTGTGTTCCAGCAGCTGTGATTTGCCAGCAGTAAGAGAGTAGCTTGAGACAGATCACAGCTCAAAAATTTTTTTACAGCAAACAAACCGTACTTCAGTCACCCTCGGATGCATGTTGTCTCTTTAACCTATTAACCTGCGGGCTACTGTAGTGTGTGGACAAGGAGGATGTGCATCTGTAAATGTTTTCTCAGAAACAGCAACAGCTTAATTTGGGTTGTCTGCCGAGAGCTTTGAGGAAAAGGTAAACTGAAATTATTAGCATGCTGTGCAAAATGAGTTTACACATTTTAGTCATATAGTGCAATAATATTCTTTCAAATTTCATTATGTGTTTATTAGTATGTGCTTTATTAGTTGGTAGCTCAGACAGTTGGTAGTACTTTTGAGGATCGAAATCAAGAAAGTAGAAATTGAAAGATGTATCCATGCTCTCTGGATCCCCCTGGAATGACTTTTTAACATTTCCTCCTCAGATCAGAGAAAAATGAAATGTATGCTGAAGAAAAGAAATATGACCACATCCTTTTCTTCTCCTCAGTTTCTCCCTTTCCTTCTCTGTATCTCTCCCTCAGCTCTCATCTCTAATTTTTACTACCACTTTATTGCTTCTTTCCCGCTCTTCACTCTGCTTGCCTCATACTGTATGTGAGATAAAAGATGAATTCTAAAAAACCCTCCCTCTCTCTCTTGGACTGCTCTCTTCTTTATACTCCTCTTGGTGCTTGGAGTGTGGAAGAGGTGGGGAAGAAGAGAGATGGAGAGAGAAGAGAAGAACAAACAGCCGGCTGTGATAGTGAAAGCAGACGGTCAGACTCTGGCACCAGTACAGGCTTTATGGTTTGTTGTGTAGTTTGGGCGCTTTGGGACCAAGCTTGCAAGATACTGTTGGATACTCTTTTAACAGGCTTATACAAGACTCGGTTTTATGTGGAAATAAAAGCAGTGACTGTAAAATCCCATTTTAAAACATCACAACATAAAGAGTGAATTATAGGGCCGATGAACGGTCAGACAAACAACAACTGCTTTCCCCCAACCGTTCCCTTTTTTTTTTCTCTAGTTTATTGACAGTATCTATTATATACAGTTATACTGTCAATTTTCCAAGCATTGTTTTTTTTAAACTAACTATACATAATATGTAACGGAGTAAAAATAGTACTAGTAAAATTAATTATTCAATTCTGTGACAAAACCATATATTTCTGTTGAAATATCTGAAGACAAACTATTTACTTTATCTTCACTGTTCTGGTGCTGAAATGCATGATCTCAGTGTAGCTGATATTTATCAGCTGAGGCAGCAGGGCTAATGTTTCTTTCACCTTGTGAGTCTGTGTGCGTGTTTCATCATGGCAAAATGCGGTCCTGGAGACAGCTACTGTAGCAGGAACTACCACAGAGGTGGCATTGAGTACTTTGGCAGATTCTGTTACGGTGGTGAGATCGCAACCGTGTGAGATGCAGTCACGAAACTTTACAGGTGTGTAGATGAGATCAAAATGAAGGCTAAGCTCAAAGATGGGTATGGTCTGACCCATGAGTACTTGGTACTAACAATGTAGGGACGACAAGATCCTCTCTAGTTTTTTTCTTTTCTTAAACTCAGAATTTGCAAATAGACAGTAACAGTGTGCTCGCAATATTGAGCCTGGATTGGATGCCTTCTTCCTTTTGCCTGGGACAGTATGTGAAGTCAAAACATGTTCCTCACTGTGTCCTCACTGGAGATCCACAGGTGGTTATGGCAAGGTTTATTGAGGTCTGACATCATCAGATGTCAGAAAAAGAAAAAAAAAGCTTTATTAATCTTATAGAGCTTTAGAATGATCATTTATTGTGTAGATTTACAGAGGTATTTGTTGGGGTGTTGTAGCTAGGATTCTTAAAATAGTCACTTTTGATTAGTTGCAATGTTAGCCGGTTTGACATTTACACATACTTCTGCATCAGCTAAGACCATATGCTGGACTGAGCTCAAACACTGCCTGGCTAGGTGCAGCAGCACACATGGTTGTGGTTTAGTTGGCTTCGCTCCCAAAGGTTCACTCTGGTACGTCTTTCTATGGGGGAATCATGCAGGGGTTAAGGCTTTAAAGTCATTTGATCAGGTGTGATGTGTTAAGATGTTACAGCTTAGATCTGCTGTGACCTAGGACCATGAAATATCTTTTTCTGCTGTAAGCATCAGTCCTTTGTTGGGCAGCAGTTTTCCAGATGCTTTCCCTTTGCAACTGGCCATTGTAGCATTAGTAGGCAGGATATGATCACCATGTCCTTCATATAAAATGTTAGAATCTAGTGTTTTTAACTTGAAATACACATAAGGAAAACATTTTTTTTTCTCATGAAATTAACTATTTTAAAGCTTCTGAGAAACTTGTAATTAATCTAATGAAATTTATTGATCTACTAACAAGGGAAACTGTTTTACAATGATGCAGCTGTTCCTTACTGTTTATGTGCTCGCCATACTGAATGGAAATCCACTGAACTGCAGAGCAGGTTACAAGCGAAAACGTGGACTAATCTATTTTTAACAGTTGTAAGCCTGTAAAGTTGACAACCATTGTCCCAAAATGCGGTGGATGTGTAACGCGACCAGTTTAGCTCAGTGTAGGGGTGGGTTTATTTAAGGAGTATGATGTGAACATCAGAGGCACAAACTATGTTGCTATGTAATTCTGGTTTGTGACAGTCCCAGGGCACTGTGTCCCAGAGCCACAGGAGCATGTGTGGAGAGGATTAAGACCTCTTAGACAGACCCCATCTTGTGGTGAAAGACTCAATTACATTCATCTCTCTACTCACAACCCCTCATCTCTCACACACTGTACCTGTGGCCTACATCAGCTCACTGTTTTTCCATCAAATTAGATCACAGTATAAATAGTATTAATGTTCCTGTCATTCATACTGTGTTTTTCCTCTTGCCTGAGACATTTAATTGTTAATCCACCTTGCAGAGATAGGGCTCAAGGGTGTTTGGTAGCAAATGGTTGCATCACAAAAGATAAAGACTATAACTCAAATATAAGAAATAATTTTGATCATGTAGTATTGATGACGAGTAATCTTCCTGTTTGCCGTACAGCAAATAGGTGATCATAGTGCCACTAAATTTTGAAGGCCCATGAACACATGAAGTTTTCACATCTACATTCCACATTTTAACTCTTCATTTGGGAAAAAAAAAGAGCTCAAATCACCTAAAATATGTGCACCACAAACAGATTGGTGAAAAAGATGGATGTGCCCCTTTGATGGCAGCATAAGGATGGTGGCATTGATCAGCAGGTCAGTCCATCTGTTCGTAAAAACTACTGCCAGCTAAAATTCCTCTTAATATTTAAGATCTTCACAAGATGATTTCTGATAATTCTGGTTACACAAAAATTTCTGTTAACAAATGCTTTGGTTCCTGGCATGAAATTTGTTGTGGTTATTCATGGTTCACAGAGGATGAATATTTTCAATGTCCTCCTGGCTTTTTCTTTGGTTTCACCATCATTCCAACATTTGTACTTGTGCATGTGAAATATCAAATCTAATGTTTGATTGCCATAAAATGTATTGAGCACATTTATGGTCCTCATTGGAGGATTCCTTTCCAATTTGTCATTACATGAGTTTTACTCCTTCAGCCCAAAATTTTATTTTTGCACTCAATGTATCAAATTTGGATTCATTTTCTGTGTATTTGTTTAGTTATTGTGGCCCTTTTCATTAAAGTTGTTCAGCTCCAGTTGGTTGTAACAGTGCATTGTTATTCTAATTAGACTCTTCTTTTTCAGATATACAAAGATGATGCTATCACTCTCTGTTTCTTATCTATAACTTTGCTTCACCAGATCATACAGGAAAACTCAGTGTTCAGTAAGATGTCTGAGCATCAGTCAGACGGTCACAGTCTGCGTTGTGATCTGTCATTTCAGAGGTTAAACGACACGATCAGACGCTTGCGGCAGGAGATCCATGCAAGCTTCCTAGCGGCCTTTTAGTACCTGTACGTCTTCTGGGATCTCTTTCCTCATCAGTATTCAGGTCCACTACCTCACCCCCTTCTCATTCCATCTAACCCTGGATTTATTTTCATACTATGGGGGTATGATAGCCACTTAATAATTCATATTTAGAGTGTATACCCATGCACTGAAAAATTCTGATTCATCCTCCTGAGTAGCTGCCCACCGTCTTGCATCATTTAAGCCTCCATGTTCTAGCTGTGGCTTTTTCTCTCAGTCTGCGCAATGCTCTTTGGAGTAGAGCTGTCAAAAATTTTACCGTAAGAGGGAAGTTTCTGTGGGTGGACAGGAGTGTCAGTTTTCTTTTAGTCAGCATGCTTATTTAAAGAGCAACAAGAGTCCAAGCGAGCCCAGTCTGAGATCAGCTCTTCCAAGACGTTAGCTCTGAACCAGCATGGTGGCACAGAGTGGCACGTGTCTCCTCTGAAGTCTGACTGTGTCTGTTAATGATCTCTAATTATATTACAGAACTGATGTCGAGAAAGCAGATACAGAGAGGCCAGTCAGCCAAGACTAATGGTGGAATTATCTTTTAATACAAAAAAACTAATGTTTTTTTTTCACTCAAAGTAGAATTGAGAAGTTTCTGATTTGTTTTTAAAGGTTAGTAGAAATGAGCTGTCGTTATGATACAGTGAAGCATCTGATGCAGTGCTCCGTTACACATGTTACTGAATTGTCTACGTTCTGTCTAACTGTGTAAAGGGTCACAACCCTCTAGACTTTGACCCTGGAGCACTTGAGCTCCCAACCTTATAATTCTGGTGGTACTAGCAAAGATTTTTGGTGATGCAAAGTTCTTCTCTTACATAAATGTTTAATGAGGGAAAAATCACACCGTACATGATGTTTGAATTGCCAGAGTGTACTGAGTTTGTTACACAAATTAACTAAAAGACTAAACTTGCCAAGATGCTGTTTAAATGTTAAAAATCAATTATTTCTTTCATGTTAAATTATTAATTTGTAAAATGATTCCTCACACTGAAGTTTAATACATTTCATCACAACTCTCTAGCGTGGAGTGACATGAATATTGTGCAGATATGCTTCGTCAACCAGCAGGAAAGTGAACTTTGACCCGAGCTACACTGACCTTTGTGTGCACAGCTAGGCACTGTTGATAACAGCTTGAATGGATGAAAACTAATTGGTCTACTTGGATTTCTGAATTTGCAGAACTGTACAATAACAAATTAGCCTCATATTAAGACCTTTTTTTAGACATGTATTATCTAATCAACACACCTCAGAGATGGAGCAGCAAAGGTGTAGATGAACAAGATGGACAGTTCATCTCTGTAATGGATGCCTTTGTTGGACTCAACAGTACTTTACCTTTAAAGGAAGACTTGAAAATGACATGAAAGTGTTAAAATATAGAGTAATAGAACATAGGCACAGCATCAGTGACATCAGTTTCAGTTTTAAAAACCCCATACTGACAAAACAGAGTGAGCCATAGGTCAGTGACTGTGTTGACACTCAGCCACTGACTGTAATTGACTGGAACAAAATGTGTGAACAAAGTGTAAAGTTTGTGGCGAAGTGATGAAAACCAGTGTTACCTGGGTGCTTACTTTGTTACATGTGGTGCCCAGATCAGCCATCGCTATGATGGTTTCAGTTATGTGTGAACATAGAAACTTCACATCATTTATACACAGACGCTTTTGAGGAACAGTGTGCTCTGTCTTATGCTTTTTATCCTCTTGGTTTCCCAATATGAGTTTTATACATGTGTCTTTTGTTAAACATTAGACATTGTATTCAGTGTATGTCTTTGTCAACAGGTCGACCACCTAGACCTTTTTAGGTGTTCCAATTACATACCTGTTAAAGCGTTGCACAAATAATCAAAACCTTGGCTTACAGAATGGTGGTGCTGTATATACTGCAGACTGAGAGAGAGCTAGAGAAGGGGAGCAACTTTTTTTTTTTTCGAATTTTGTTCTTTACACTGTTCTTTTTCAAGTCCCACTTGTCAGAGAGAAAAAGATAAATATAGTTTAAGACAAACCAAAATAAATGGGTGGGTTCAGAAATGCGCAGAACAACAAGCCACAGAGGAAGATGCGGCCTACACAGGCCACATACAAACAGCCTGCCTCTGCCACGGAAATAGATGCTTACATGGGGAAAGAAAATAGTTGTGACACTGTCACAATAAGTAGAGCTGGAAATGGTGTTAAGTGTGGTTGAATCCTCTCATACAAACCTGCCTGGTGTTGAATGTAGTCTTAAGTGTGGCTCTCTTTGCAGCTCTGGCTGTGGAAAAGTTGAATTCTGTTATTTAGCTTTATGGTTCAACTGGTCATAAATGGTTGGCTTTATGTGATCATGAGTTAAATATAGTTAACGCTGACACACGGGGGACAAATTTACTGCAAGTGGTTCAGTGCAGTGCTACATAACCTTTGCTGTACCTTTTAAGAGTTGGATACTATGGATGAAAGTGTCATTCTGTCATGCAGATATTTCTGTATGTTTTTCAGATTGGGAGATATGCCTGCAAAGTATGGACAATATTACAATTACCTTAGAAATATACATTTATCAAAGGGATATAAATGCATTTCTCTGGATTTGCATTTTACATGACACAACTGTAATAGGAGACATTTCTATTTATTTGTTTACCTTGCTCTGAATATTTGTAAAACTAAAAAGGTGAATGGATTTGGGAAAATAAGTTTATTTCATAAATGTGCAGTCATAGCAGTATGCAATGCTACATCTAATGTGCCAATGGAGCCTAGAGAACAGATGTACATATTATGCTCACAGCATTGGTACTTAAAAGTTTTTATAGCCATACTCATATTACTGTGCTGCACACACGTTTACTTTCTGTTTCTTAAAGTAATAACCTGCCAAAATACTCCCTGCCAGTATCAGTTCTTGTAGAAAACCATCTGCATAGTAATCTACATAATTACAACCACACCCATCATCTACTGAAATGATTTCCAAGAAATTTCCAGTATTTCCACGAAAAAGTGGCAGATGAAGTGTTAGACCCCACAAAATCAGTGCCAGGCCTTGTTTTTTTTCAGTGCCCCTTCATGCCAACACTAGTAGTTACACAGCAACAATTAGCAACCGGTTACACTGCCGCAGTTTGTGAAACCAAGTGGGGGATATTTGCTCTACTTATCAATTACCTTGTACGAGTGAAAACCGTACATTTACTTAAAATATGTGCATGTTCTGCCATCATTGTCATGATGGCAGAACAGTCAAATGAACGCTAAGAGTGTACACATCCACTTTTGAAAATAAACTCCGCTCTTCCCAAGCTTCCTCCATCCATAGTTTTGTGAATGTTCAGTATCAGAGCAGAGAGTCTGCTGTCAGAGGGGGAGCAGGAAGAGGAGAGGATGGGAGGTCTCCCAGGAGAGCGCTGCCCGGAGGAGGCACGATTAGGAGGTGAAGCAGTCAAACGCTCACACCAAATGTGCTGGCACGTCATGATAACCCCAGGCTGTTCCAGGGTAAGAGGACTGACAGGCAGACTCTCCTTATGGCTGACTTCAGCTGGATTATTTATCATCTCCTATACCCAGGCTTGTGACGGGGCCTCTGCCCTCCTCCTGCTCATTTGGAGCATGCACACATGCACAAGCTTGTGCACTGACACAGCCATGTAGTAAAACTCAGCCACAGAAAAACATGCTGCTTTTTACAGCATGTTTGCTTAGTGACTGCACTTCGGCTTCGTCCCTGTACGAACATGTTTGGAAAGATCTACTTGCTCTCTTTTCAGATGTTGCTAACTAGAAGGGATAGGAATAATAGTTCTTTATTGTTGCAACACACTAAATGTACCAATCAAGAGAAAAGAACTGACTCATCCAGGACACACTAAGAATAAAAGTGTACTTCCACAGGGTCTTCTACCAATACACTGTGTATACACCAGTATACACTATGCATGGTTCTTCCGCTACCTCACTGAAGTGACAAGCTAGCAGGTAACATCAGAGCTGTTGTAGTAGTAATGTTAACTTACACAGAAATGCATTTTTGTTAATTAAAACAGACCAAAACGTTCTTCCTGCTAACCCACTGTCTGATGAACAGGGGAGCTCTAAATGTGCACCACACCGTCACCACCAGATGTGTAATCAAGACACAGCCGTCTCACTTTGTTCGTTCGTCTTTGTTTCAAATAAGCACATGCGTGCACACGCACATGTATTCACGTACAGCCGTGCTCAGTGTGCTGTGAATAGACTCCTGGGAAATGGAAGAAGCACCTGGTTGCCTGCGGTGGTTATCTTTCATTTCATTCAGCAGCTTGTGTCAGCTGACAAGATGGCCGTCACTATGAAAACACCTTGGGTGTTACTGCTTCTGAATGGTTCCTTTGTTTTTGCATTCTTCTGTTGTGTGAACACTGTTATGGTTTCCTTGGCTGTTAATTACTGAAGCAACGTTGGCTTTTCTTTCAGGCTCACACAAACGCCTGCCGGGCCTGTAACCTCTGTCCGTGTGTGTGTGTGAGTGCATGTTTGTGTAGGCCTTCACCGTAATAGTACCTGACTCCTACTTTAATACCTTTCAAGCACAAAGAGGCTATAATCTGCCAAAGTTTTTGACTCGGGAGAGGAAGAACAATCGTGTTCGCATAAATGGATAGGAGAAGGGTTTTGTTTTCCCAGAGATAATTTGAAGCAGGTCAGAAATGAGAGCATCATAATATGATTGCCAGGTGAATTGAACGAGGCCCATGGGCCAGGGGCCCTCTTTGTTTTTCCAGCAGCAGTGGCTGGGAGCGTTTGATGGATCCTAATTGAACACATATTTATTGTGCTAGGTTCAGCTGGAGTGTGACGGGTATGATGATGCCTCAATTAGAACCATTAACAGGATGATTGTGCTTGCTTTCCTGGAAAGTTTTATAGTGAATGAGGAGTTTTTTTTTTTCTTGCCACTGTGATCTTCCTTTCAAAGCGCAAGTGCCCAGCGGCCATCTGGGAAAATCGCCTCATGCTTTGACGAAAAGGATGATGGAGGCTTGATTCGTCAGTTGTCGTAGAGACACAATGCAATAACAATCCTTTTAGCCTATGAAAGAAATGAATGCCAGGGTGTGTGAAACAGCCAGAAGGGCGAAGAAACTGCCTTTTGAGACATCTGTCCAACGGCCAGCGATCACTCCTGTCTTCAGGGCAAAATGTGAGCAGTCATGGGAGACATGCTAGAGTGTCAGAGCCAGTGCAGAACTTATAGCTTGTTTAAGGCTTAGCAGAGTGTTGTGACCGTAGAGGCCTGTGTAGCAGCTGATAGGTTTGAGTGTGTCTAACCCTGTGATCTGTGTGCTAACATTGGCCTACTGGGGTAAGATCAGTTCCTCTACTCTCAGCCTTTGTCCCCTGTGAAGGGAGGCTTACCCAAGGACCCCCTGTTTACTCTGGCCTGCACAATGGCGAAGTCTAAACTCCCTTTGTAGGGTGGATTTAGGCTAGATTTACTTCAATTTGATCTGGGAGGGCTCCTTTTCATCAGCCTGGAGGTCTAATGCCCTTAACTGGCTTAACCTGGCTCCCCCTGTGAGCCTTGGGTCCTCATGCCCACAATGTCTCGCCTCTTTGCCACTCCTACTTATCCCCCACTTTTTGCCTCGCCCTCAAGTCCCCTGAGAATCCTCAGCATCACTGGAGTTTGACTGTGGCAAAGCATGCTGGGGCACGGTTGGTGACACCTGAAACTCATGTTTAACATGTCATAAGCATGCTAGGAATCAGCATAAACATCAGCACGAAACGCATCCTGTGTCTAAACAATGTGTGAGGAGCCGGTATTCTGGGAACGAACTGGTAGATTGTACGTAGTCCTTTAGCACTTGCTTCAAATGTCACAATGCCAGGATGCAGCCTCTCAGGATACATGCTCTTTTATCTGGAATTCAAGAGGCTGTTTAGAGTTTAATATCCACTGTAGTGGCTTTTCTCATGAATAAAGATGAGGTGACAGTATTTTTTTTTTAACCCCAAGATGGAAGGTGTCCTAGACATGAGAGTGCTCTCTTTGCAAGAGCAGGCTACTCTTTCAGAAAACACGTTTGCAAGATACAGTTAAAAAGTGATAAAAGTGTGTATTTTAGCAGGCCTTTTTTTATTATTATTTTTTTTTTTTTTTTTAATACAGCTGTCAAGCATCATCATGCACTTTGTGTCGGGATAAAGTTTGCCCCTCCAGCACTGATCTTTTTTTTCTCTCACAATGTTATCATCTCAGGT
Organism: Toxotes lorentzi; assembly: GCA_037833715.1. Classification (NCBI taxonomy): domain Eukaryota; kingdom Metazoa; phylum Chordata; class Actinopteri; family Toxotidae; genus Toxotes; species Toxotes lorentzi. The sequence goes on along the minus strand of JBBMJY010000001.1, from coordinate 8,567,269 downwards.
TGTAGTAATCTGGGTGTACTGTCCTTTTGGAACACGTAGAACTTCCTGTTGGCTTGTACTGGACTTCCTGGTTGACAAATCAAATGTTATACACAAGCAGAAGCACAGCACAGTTACATTTTCATTTTCCAGATTTGCCCTCAGTCTTTAGTCTTCGTTTTTTGACACAGCCAGGGGTAAGCTAACCACAAAATGGTCTCCCGTTGTTGCTATGTGCAATTTAAACCCTGCCTCCCAAATTCTGTATTCATGAGACGAAAAAATATTCTTTTCAAAAAGTTGTTTTGAATTGCAAATTTTCCCAAATCACACCTAGCAGAGCACAGTGGAGAAGAGTAAATGCAGGGACAGTGTGGCGCTTATCCCTACCCCTGTAAGCTTCCCCACACTGACACGCTGGCTGCCAGACTGTACTCTGACATGTGTGCCCAAATTGTCATGGCATAATTATGTAACCCAGACCATCCAGATTATTCAAATACCGCCTGAAAGTGTCATCTTCAGTGCCGGTGAGCTCTTGAGACCTGTCACCTACTGAATTCGAAATGGTTAAATTTTGAGGATGGGTCTCTCTCTCTCTCTCTCTCTCTCTCTCTCTCTCTCTCTCTCTCTCTCTCGCTCTCACTCTCGCTCTCACTCTCGCTCTCACTCTCGCTCTCTCGTTCCACTTGCTCTCCTCTCTCTTTCCCCGCGAGCTTGGCCTAATCCAGAGGCACAGCGTCACTGCAGCATCAGTGTTACCTTTGATGGGCCCGGATTAAAGCAAATCTCCATTCCTTTGGTGGATTTCAAACGCTGCCTGAACAATGATGCCAGCCAGGGGCGAGTTAATGAGGCCTGCAGTGGACTGGCAACGGCTGACTTTAAAATCAACCTGATTAGAGGCAGAGATATTATCTCTGCACCTCCCTCCTCCTTTTGCGCCTTCACTCTCAGTGCCTCTGTGTGTGTCTGTCTCTCTCTTCCATCTGTCCACTTCACTTTTTGCCTCTTTCCTCCTTTCAATTTTTCAGGCCTCCTCATTTTTTCGCTCTCTCTTTCCCAACTCTTCTCCTCTTTCTTTTCCCCTCTCTCCCTCTCTCCCCTTTACTCCTGCTCCCTGGTGAGTGAGGCCTGACTTAATTAGTGGGCTGGAGTGTGAATGTGCCTTTCACAGGGTGTTAATGAAAAGCTTTGCGCTTTCCCTTTCAGAGTATTAGTGACTGACTGCAGCCTCCCCACACCCTCTTTGCCTGACTCCTCTCCTCCTCCCTCTTCTCCTCCCTTAACTTCTCCTCAACCCTTCTGACCAGAGGGAGGTGTTATTACAGGGGCTGTTGACTCTGTGGCTTTAGGTTTTGGGTCTCTGTTGTACTGAGCTGATAGCTTAATTAAACATGCAAATCGGATCTATCGAACACGTCTTAACAACCATTCTCTGTGTAGCTGTTATGTCGTGTCAGATGGTCTTTCTTTGTGCTTGAGCCTTTTTTTTTAAATCTAATTATACGATACCAGCTCATGTGAACATGCTGTTCCATCTCGAGGTGAATTAAATTTAACATATACCTGATCGATTTTGGTGAAGCAGTATATGTACAACAGAGCTGGCCATCTTTCAAGGGGCACACATCAAAACCAGTCATTAATCATTTTACCTCTAATATTACTGTGTTAAATTCTGTTAGGATTTCCACTGTTTTTCTCACTGTGTTGTTGACAAAGGCATGTTGCTTAATCCACAGTACAGTTCATCAGTAAAGTATATTGTTCAGTGTGCATCCAACAGATATTTACCTTTTTGATTTGTATGGAGGTCCGTTCGATACGGCACTGTATTAAGACTTGGAGGGAGTGCAGTGGAACACATTTTAAGTCCTACTGTGTGCCACCAGCAGTCCAAGTTACTAGATTATGAGAACATGAGGTCCATAACCACACAGTGCCACGACGGTAAAATAAGCTAACATATTCATCTGTCACCAGGAACATTCATGTATAAGCACCTTATGTCAGCGCTACTGTCACCACGAGCTTGTGTAATGGCTGCTATGCGGGAATGATGAGAAGTATTTCACCAGGGGTTAAGCAGGCATTCAAGATTGATTGATGCTTTTTGACTACTGATATGGTTGCACTGCAAGTAATGATGAATTAGGGACAACTTCCACCTCTTCTTGTCTACACCCCCCAGGCAAACCATGGCTCAGTCATCGAGAATATGTAATCTTACATATAATATAGTGGATAGCTTCACCCATGCATGTTGCTGTATCAGTGTTGTGTGTTAAACCGCAGTGTATCAGCAGTCTTTTTTGACTCATACTAACACTTCTGTGAAGAGCATGTGCTATTTCCGAAACGTGAGGGACTCCACCTCTTACAAATTGCATCACCGTGCTAATCTAATTGGCAACTCAGAACTGGGGTTGTGATTATAACAAAATAGCAAAACAAATTTTATGAGGTAGTCAAACAGTATTTTAAGTAATTAACTGTATAATTGAATAAATTGTATTTCTTTTTTGGAGATAAAGTCACATACACTATGTCAGACTTTATTATTTCTAAAATACTTAATCTTTCTAAGCTAATGTAAAAATATAATTTAGTGCTTTGGGTATAATTTAATTAATAGAATGGACTGTTCCCTCTTCCTACGGGAGACAAACATCATTGGGTAGAAATGATAATTCTCCACCTTTCACCTGTCTCCAATTGGACCATTGGATCATCATTGTGTTAATAATTGGAATATGCATACAGTTTATGTTGGGTGGAGGCACATTTAGTAGTAGAGCCTTTCATTTATCTGTTTCTGCTGTCATCTGCTAGTCAGTCAGTGATGTTTGATGAAGCTGTCTTTCCCATACACTGCCTCATGGCAGCTCCCAGCCAGGGAGCAAGCTAATCCTGTGTTGCAGGGGTGTATAATGATATCCCAGGGCGCTATAGGATGTTTCTCTCCGTGTGGTGCCAGCTTCCTGGGCCTCTGGTGCTACTACTAGGCCCAGCCCCAGCCCCAGCACTTCAATGCCAGCCATAGCTTTTAGGCAAGGGGCAGGTTTTGTAAGGCCTTGCCTTGTCACTTCCCACCAAGGAAAATACAAAGCAATGACACAAAGAGCAATTTCTTGGCCATTGCTTGTCATCAAGCTGATAGAGAAAGGAGGGTATGTTTGGAGTCTGGGGGTGGCAGACAAGTACATGTGGCGGAGGGGGGACTGCTTGATTGGCAGTGGCCATGTGGGAGAAATGAGTACTTATGTGTGTGTTTGCATGTGGATGTGTATGTGTCTGGGTCTGTGTGCGGGATAATCCTGGAGAATCTCTCTCTTTGAAGGGGAACAGATGTAGATTTACATATGTGGAGGGTCCCCAGCCTGTGATGAGATTAGCTGGTTGGGATCTTTCTTCGCAGCAACTGGAAGGTGCATATTTAATAAATGCCTGGAGCTAGGCTGGGGCGTGCAGGGCTTGGCCCTCAGAGAGCCACAGGACAAAGGCAAACGAGGCCCATGGCAGGCTGGCCCATATGGGAACAGGGTTGCTTACAGATTGCGCTGGCCTTTCATCGGTTGTGGGACAAGGCTTTAAGGGTTTATATACAGAGAGGGGAGTACTTGGCGGGCCACTTCTGTACCCTCTCCACAACAAGAGGTAATAAAGGGATTTTGAGCTTGTAGTGGCTCATCTGTGTGCTTGTTTGCTTGCTAGGGTGCTTGTGTGTGAGTGTGACAGAGCACTTTGCATGTGTGAGAACGGAAAATGTGTGTGTAGTGTGTGTTTGCATGTAAGTCTGTGTGTATTTGTCCGTATCATAATACGACCAATTGTATGCATTTGAACATAACATATAGTGTAAACGACTTAATATAACATAACAGTGGATGTGAGCATGTCATAAATGATGTGCGCATTTCAGGCACTGAAGCAGCTCAGGGTTTGGGTTTCTGTTGTACACTGTGTTATCCCTCTCTTGCATCAGGTAAGGTTGTCATGTCTTGTTTACACAAAGAACAAGTAAAACAAGTGTCCCCATATTTCCCCAACTTCCCACCGGACTACTACGAGCCATTTCAACAAGAATAGAGCTGCATTCCAGCAAACCACAATAGATGCGTATAAACCACAACAGACATTACAGCTCATGTACATCTGTTATGAATTCCGACCTATTAATGGAGAAGTCGTCATGCAGTGATTTCAGCGTAATGTTTTGGCAAGTCGCTGTTGTTCAAGAGTTTTCTTACACAGAAACCCAAGTTAATAAGTTTTAATCCTGAAACAAAGTCACAAGTGTAGTACTTTTCTTAACAAGTATCAAGACATCTGTGAAAACTTCACTTTATCTAGCCTCATTGTTATCTTTGTCTTTTTATCCTCGTGTTGCTCTATTGATTTTTTTTTCAATGAGAGCATAACAAAGATAAAACATATCCCAGAAATCTTCAGTCTTGTTCTTAGACTATCCCAATGAGCTGTTCCCTATTCAGTGGGGAAGCAGCTCATCTTTTTAAGGCATTGTGGAAGAAAGGAGTTTTGGAGGAGTCTATAATTTCCATCTATCTCTCTGTTGCTCTCTCTAGGTTTTTCCCTGTCAGTGTATGGAGGGACTGTGTCCACTCAGTATGATTTGATCATCTCTGTCTCACATGGGAAGGGGAAAGTGAGGTAGAGTAAAAGATGAGAGAAAAGAGAGACAATAAAAAAGAAGCTGGACTCTCCCTGTGGTGCAGTCTTCTGTGGCGCAGCCCAGCATAATTCAAACGTGTGTGAATACGTAGCATTTTACCTCTCTCAGGCAGTCACTGAGGGTAAAATGTAGCACCAGATCCTAGCTCTTAGGTCTCTGGCTTGTTTACCCCAAGATCTAGTGTCGAGTGGAGCTTGGAGCTTTTTTTTTTTTCTTGGTTCCCTTTCAATTCCACATCTGGAGTTGCATTAGAAAGAACAAACAACATGAATACGAGGGGGTTGGAGGGAAGTAAATGGAACCTTATCACAGGAGAGGAGGAGGATGATGAGAGGATAATATGAATTCACAAGAATTCACAAGACAGTAAAGCCAGGTTTTGAGAATATCTGAGGTTAAAAAAAAATGCAGGGAGAATAAGGAGGTGGGTGATAATGATAGAGAGAGTGAAGGGGAAGGAGAGAGACAGAAAAAGTGCACGGGAGGGCTTGATTGGAAGGGGGTATGGTAGTTTGGGGGTGGAGGGGGGCTACCCAGCATTCTCAGTGGATGTGGCAGCCCTCTGTGGACCTCCTCACACAGACACCCCAGCTAATGAATCAGACCTGGTTTCTACCAGTCAGAAGAACTCCGTCTCGACGCCTCTGTGCTCACCAGAACAAAGCACACCTCCATTAATATTTTAGTGTTCTTTTTTATCTCAATGCTAACACCGCTCAACACGATTTTTGTCAGGGAGATGGTCAAAGAGAAATATTGGGAAAGATGGAGAGGGGGAAAGTGAAAGAAGGAGAGACAGACAAAAAGAGAGTCAGAGAGACCTTGTGTTCTCAGGATTTCAGCTTGTCTGGTGTAATAGTCCCATTGGTAGAAGAGCTGCTTTCTCTGTGCCGCCCAGCAGGACATCAAAGAAAAAACCTGGTATCCAAACTACTGTACACACAGTAGAAACATTTGGACGAGTCCAGCACAGGCAAACCTGTCAGTATGATTACATTCTGGCCAAATGCAGTACTTGTCTGATACGTGAACTAAAATGCTTGTCAGTGCTGATATTTACATGGTTTTTCATGCAGTATACGGCTTCCACTGTTGAAATTGTCATTCTCAGCACTGTTCATGACAGGGATTTCAACTGTCTGAAAGTTTGCTACAAATGTAGTTTTAACAGAGGATACTGTTCTATATTTTGAGGAAGCTGATCTGAGATTTCCCATCAGTTACTCTGATCTTGCATCTCACGCTTGTCTCATATCTTTTCCCAGTGAGTACCTTAGAGGGAAGAGCTGGTACTATTGGGACGCTATCTCTCCCATACATTGTCTCCTCCTCTCCTGACTCTTCCTCCCTCTCTTTGTTTGGAGGCAGGGGAGAGGGTAGCTGCAAGATTCCCATCTGCCCTGTCTTAGATATTAACCACAGGAATATCTCATAATTTTCCTTTAATTGAATTATCACACTGTGCTCCTCTGGGATGGCACACTGCCCTAATGAAGTGGAGCGAGGTAATCCATAAGAAACTATTGGGAAGGGTTGAGGACATGCTTAGCCATGCCTATTACAGCCACCGACATTTAACACACTTAATCTGCTATTAAATGAAATCTATTATTTTTTTAACATATCCCATGAGAACATCATACCCAGCCAATCTGTAACCACCTCATAGGTAACATTAGGAAAAAAAAAAAAAAAAGAGAGAAAATAAAGAACAAAGTCATTACAATTGAATGTGTATTCTACACATTACAGTAATTACTGGGCAACAATGGGGCCTGGTTCTCTGAGTTTGCTTGACAGAGAGAGATCCACAAACACAATGGGAAGGCCTTTCCTAGACACCCTGTCTCAGACACGTAGATTAATTGCTTCTTTGTACCCAGAAATGGAGGAGCAGCGCCTTTACCTGCATGCTGCTGCCAGGGGTGGTTGGCCCAGGGGATATGAGCAGGGGAGGAGGAGGACTGTGGTCGTGTGGGTAGGGGGTGGGGGGGGCAACATCAGGAGGGGCTGGTGGCCTGTTTTAGGGTGTCGCATAGAGCCTGAGGTGGAATAGGTGGAGGGTTGATAGTGAGGGAGGGGTGAAGGGTGCCGTCAGGAGATCCCGGGGCAAGCGGCCGTGGGCATTCGGCTGTGAAAAGCCATTCAGAGGGAAAACGCCGGGCATCCTTTATTTATTTGTGTCTGAAATATTTATCTGTCACGTGGGCCGTTTTATAATGGGGCTGTCAGTCTCCTCTGCCCACTCAAGGGTGCGGACATGTTGCCCCAAGCACCCGCTGTGGATCTCCCGTGAATAATTGCTGGAATTTCACTTTTGGGAGCGTTGCACTCTGACCCTGAAGCTTGTTGTTTTTCTGCATCAAGAGAAAGGTAGAATGTTATAAAGTATTTACCTTGGCTTGGCTTTTTCATCCATCACAAACGCACACACACTTCCGTATACTCTCTCTCTCACACACACATTAAAGTTGGAAAATAAATAATTCATCCCTTTACTCCAAGATGAAAACCCAATCAAGCTGAAAATCCCTGTCTTGCTGCACCTCTGAGCTGCCAGTGCTGCTGGTTAATGTGATGCTTACTGTTCTAATGTGCTGTTGTGTCGACACTCAAAGCGGAGGCCTCTTCTAAAGGAACGTGCACTCCCCAACATTAATGGAAATTTTAATCTGGTGTAATCGCCAAATGAAAGCCTACTTGTGTGTTTCACAGTGAGTTGTAACGCTGAGTGAACGACAAGAGCTGCCATCTTTCAAATTGTTTCATCACCGCGGTCTCTTTAGGGAGACATGCAAGTTTGAAAGGCTGTCAGGCGGATAAAGAGACTAAGCAAACAACAACAATACAAATATGTTTTGTCGAGGGCTTACGGCGGAAGTCGGCTGTGATGAGGGGTGGGTCAGGTGGGAGCCCTTCATGACACACCACATCTCATCTCTTCGTATGGAATGTGCTTAGCTAACATGGGCTGGCTTTCTTAAGCTTTTTACATATGCAACATTGAGTTGACTGCTCAAACTTATTGTGGCTTGTTCACAGATAATATGGGATTTTAACTCAGGCTCTGTCACAGATGCACATATGCACATATGCACTTGTGGCCCAGCAAGGACACTACAGCCCATAAGGATACTAGAATCAGTATATGCAGGTTTACACAAAGAGCTCCTCACTACTAACAAACAGACATATACATACAGAGGCACACAAAAGTATACTGAAGATGCTTTCACACAGGACACATCCGGCATATAAACACTCACAATTAGGCAAATAAGCACAAAACACATGTACACAGACTCACACACACATACACATGCACACTAAAATGCAATGCCTGTAGTCTGAGCATGCATAATTAAGGTGTACCTTGTTTGGAGAGAGTGCATGTCGCCTCTCGATGTGCACACCACATCCCCAGAAAGAAGCCTTGAATAATGAAAAGTGTCACCTATGCAAAATGCAGGAGATGAGCATGCCTGCCTGTGAATGTGCTTTGTGCATGTTTTTGTGTGTGCATACTTGTATATATGTATGCTTGAATCTGAAAATGTACACGCAGATCTGTGTGTGTGTGTGTGTGTATACACACATCTGCATGTGTGCAGACATAAGTGTCTGTAAAGGTGTGTCTTTCTTTGATGATGGAGAGGAAGGGTACTGTTTGTCATTTAACATAGTGCCACTAGGACACTGTGCCATATGTGAGTGCACGGAGCAGACAGCTGAGGCCCAGTCCTCCCTTGTTCACCCTCCCATATCCTCAACCCCAGCCCCCCTAGCATCCCTCCCTTTCCCCGCCTATCCTCTCTGACTGACGGCTCTTGTTGTCCCTTGAAGCAAAGGCACAAGCACAGACATGGCCGAGGACGTCTGTCGGGAGCCATGTCTTCATCCCAGTCTTTGTGCTGATGATGAGCTCTGATGGGATAGGGTGGAGGGGGCTGACAGCCCTAGCACTCACAGGTCCACATCACATTCAACGCTACTGTTACTTACACACTGAAATACTTAAAATACTTGTCCTTAAATAACCCTGACTTAAAAGTAACTCCTGTTCATGAACTTTACCGTGTGGAGATGTCTTTCAGTCAGTGCAGCATATACCAAATTTCAAGACACAGTGAGCGGGATTCAAGATCAGTGTCTTGTTAACAGGGTTAAAAATGTAATATCTTGGATTAATCTTTTATCAGAACTAAGAGATGCAGTCAACATGTAATGCAACTCCAGAGTCAGTTGATGATATATCATCTTGTTTGAAGCTGTGATTGTCATATTCTTATTTAGCTGGTCAGTGCTAACCTGAAAGTATTTTGTCAAATTCAGTCATTGAAAGACTGCGTCTGTGACAAAGATAGTCCAGCTGTGACATTTGAGGGCAACTTAATATAAAACCCACTGTATAAGTTGTTGTTTACATGAGAAAAATGTAATGTAAACCACAATGAGGACAGCTACATATTCAAGATTAATGGTGGTCACTGAGAAGCTCCTCATAAATCCACTTACATTTTTATAATTCCACACATAGTTATGTGATTATACATTTTTTAAGCTCATTCCCATTTAATGCCATGCACTTGATATCATATGTTTATATCAATAGAACCAATTACTGCCTTCCTTACTCCTTGCCACCGTCCTTGCTCCCAGTGGTCAGTGGTCTTTTGAAAGGCAAAGCCGCACTTGGATTCCTTGATTCTGTGACTGGCATGAGGGACACTTAAGCTTTAATCTGTATATTAAACATATGTGATACGTGAATCATTGATAAACTAAGGCACACAGCTGACACTGTACAACAGTTATTTCTCCCCAGTCTTGATATCACGGTGCATATTGTCATATGTCTAATTGTTTGAAAGAAAAATGTCTTTGAAATAAATCTGTTCCTCTTGAAAAGAAAGAAAAAATGCTATTTTAGGTGTAAGACATGAAAAGTCAAGTGAGGAGGATGGTCTCCAAGCATATCACAGTGGGAGCCATTGTTAGAAAAGGAAGAGTGAAGACCATGCTGATGGGTGACCCAGTCTGCTGGGACATGAGGAAGACAAAGAATCAGCACAATCAAATGGAGTGGATCTTTACTTTACAGGAACCCAAGCAGTGCAGATAGACTAGAGAATGATAAATCAAATGCAGGTGATGGATTGTGCCCTTAGTGTTCAGAGGCCTAAGTTGGCCCATAAATTAGTAAAGTAGAAAAGTAGCTAATCATGTTCAAGAGCTGGTTCCAACATGGGGATAAGATGAGTGGTGAGCAGAGAGTCAGGTAGTGGCCAGTGAGAACTCCATTTGGGCCATACTGCAGGGAGGAATCAATCTTCACACATCACAGTATTAAAGCATTTTTAACTGTGGGGGTGCAGAGTTTGGTGTAAAACTTGGGGAGGCTCCTTTAAAATTAAGTTTTGCTTTAGAGTAGAATCATTTTTTTAGAGAGCATCATTAGGAACCCGTGTCTTTTTGCATATTAAAGAAATCGTACTGTAGTTACTGATCAGAGGACGTAGATTTTTATTTTAGGCAGACTTCAACCTATTTTGGAATCTAGCTTTCAAAATAAAAGGTTTTGTGATCAGTTTCTTCTTGATATTTAAACATAAGCTAATAGATCACAAATAGAGTAAATTTATATAATCACTAATGTCCATGCATTAATCTGCACAAAATTGACAAGCAATTTGAAGAGAGCCTGACCTTCCACAGTTTGCCAGCAGATAGGGGCTTACAGGGGGCCTTATGCAGGATGGAATATATTGTCGAGACCAGTCCGCTGGGCCTGGACAAAGCTGTATGAAATGGATGTGTGGAGAGAGAGAGAGATGTTCTGAGGCACACCGTAAGTGTGAGTTCAGAGATAGAAAAAGAAAGATGTGCCGGATAGATTGAAATGTTTCTGGATGTCTTGAAATGCTCAAAGACTTTTTCAAAATTTTATTTAATCTTCTCAGTTGCCACGTGAGCGGTGATTCATCATCATAATATTTATACTTGTGAAACCATTGTGTACTGAATGTCATTTTGCTGTACATGCTACAAAAACTAAAACAAACCAAATAATTATTGGAACATTGGAATGAAAAAACCTGAACTTCAACATTTTTTTTTTTTGCTTTGAAAACAATGGTTTGATACATAATAAGAAAACAAGACCGGGCAATACCTAGAGATTTTCTGAGTTGCTATGTCAGCAGTAATGTCTCCATTTTTGTCAAGTAAACCAGTCCTATAGATAGTAATCTAATTCTGTTTTGCCCATGCTTTTTATTGGTAATGAAAAAAAAAAAAGATTTCTGCAGACCACAGTAATTTAACCCTGGGGTCTTTTCATCTTTGCGACTGAATTTTGATTTTGCAGAACGGTATGATGATAACCTGCGGCTGTTTACACGTCTCTAATGTGAACCATTTACTCTATACTAGACAGAGAGAGAGAGAGAGAGAGAGAGAGAGAGAGAGAGAGAGAGAGAGAGAGAGAGAGAGATGCAAGCTTCTCACTGCCCAAAGCGGCTTTTTGATGAAAATGGAGGATAAATGTTTCTTTTCCTTAACTGTGCCACAAGGGAGGGTAATTGTAATTGTTCCTAAGAGCAAACAAGACGTTGAAGCAAGCTAATGATGAAGTGCTCACACTTCCTTGCCATTTAAAAATGATAGTGACCTGGGTCATACATGCAGTCTGGAGACTATAAATCAGACACACTTTAATCGGCAGATGCAATGAATACTGAGGGATTTGTTTAAGAACTAATATATTCCCAAAATGGAAGTGCTACATTTTGGAAACAAATTATTTGCACAGTGTTGTGTCTTTGGTGAGGTATAAAAAAAAAACAACATTGTTTCCCCACCTCTTGATGTTTGCCGATTTAACTAAGTACAGTGCCCCCCCATGCACACACACACTCACAACAGCTACCTTAAAACCCCACCCCGTAGGCATGGATGAGACATAATATCTAATTAAGTTTCAGAGCTGCATTTTTATTTGTTAATCACTTAAGTGCTTCGAGGATAACCTGATATCCAAAGGTCTGGTCCCAGTAGCCCAAAATGTCAAAATGCAATTATATGCATGATTAGCCTGACCTGTTTCTATAGCACCCTCCCTCCCTGCCTCTCGCTGCTGGAGAAGCTGACAACTGCTGGCATGTTTATTTTGATGAGATTAGGTGTGGAGGAGGCCCCCACTGTGTGCAGCAGGCATGGCACCCCCATCTGGTCACTGGCGGAACTAACAACAAACCACCACCAGTACGCGAAGGGGAGAAATGAATTGAGGGAGGAGGAGTGGAGAGGGAGGAGGAGAAGGCACTTGCTCAGGTGGGGAAGATAATCTTTCAATCTCTGTTTAGCCTTAGGAACGGTGGGAAAAAACAACAACATAGAAACAAAGAGAAAATAAATAAATAAAAATAAAACAATTTATGCTTCTTAAAGGATAATATGATCACAAATTATTAATCAAATCATCTTGATCCGGGAGAGAGGGGGGGCTTTACTTTGTGGTGCTTAGTAGAGCAGCAATCCTCTCTAATCTGATTGTGTAGAGATAAGGCGGCTTTAGCCTCGCCATTGTGCTACTCTGATTAAAGAGGGCAGGAGGCACACTGCTTTTCCGTGGTGGTCATGGAGAGGGGTGAGACACACACACACAGACACACATTCGAGAGCTGATACAGATACAAATGTGCACAATCACTGAAATGCAATCACAGACATGCATATACACAAATGCAGAGAACAGAGAACATGTTCCAGCTTAGATTAACTCACGTAATTATTGTAATTACTGCACTGATCTTTTTCTTTTCAACTTCAGTCATCACAGATGTATAATGGAGGAGAGAAACACGCACATCCACACTCCTGTCCTGCATCATATGTAAACCAAAACTATCATAGAATTTACACAAAATATAAACTCTGTTATTAAAACACTTAAAGCTTTGTGGTTGGGGGTGTGGTATGCAAATGTATAACTCTTGTCACAATTTTTTAACATTACATCTATATGTATCTGTTAATTTGGTAATCATTTCTCTCAACAAACCTCTGTGGTATAAGCGTGATGAGCTGTTATGTAAATCATCTCTTTCTAGAAGTGGAGACGTAGTTTGTTTGAGGGACCAACCGTAATGTAAATTACACTCTCACACACACACACACACACACACACACACACACACACACACACACACACACACTCACACAGCATAATAATAAGCAAACATACACTCACCCATACACATGCTTTATCAGAACTTTCTCATGCCATGTGTCTCACACAGTTCCTATGAAGTTGCCCTGCTTAGCCTAATTGGGTGTGGATTTGAGTTTGGAGTTAATAGATTTGAAAAGGAATATCTGAGGAAGTGTGCATTTTGACAAAGGCTGCAGGCTGGGATGTATGGAGCCCATGTGTCTCTGGAGAGTGGCGTCAGATCCCTTGGTAGCCCATTAGAGAGTGTACCCCTTCCCGACCACCACCCCCACCTCCAGCTACACGGCTCCCCATACCGAGGGAGACCACAGCATCCAGACGCAAAGCAGAATATTCATGTTACGTTACGTGTGCGTGTGATTCTTTCAGTCAGCCTAAGCACACACTGCCTTGCACAGAAGCCTGTACACACAAACACAGCACTCACGCAGCCACTGATACGTTTTTCCGCACACGCAAACATGAAAAAGCCTGCGTACCCCAATGAATGTTTGAAACGAGGAAAAACAGGAACAAGCTTAGTCATTTTAAACATCAAAAATAACTGCTTTAAGTGAACTTTTGAATTATATTGCGTCATCTGTTTGAAATCGTACTCAGAATGTTGAAACACACAGAAAATCACCAATTGGTTTCATCTGGATTTGTCTTCAGGATACTTCATGCAGTCAGGGTTTGGCATCTGAGGCCAAAACCAGCATGGACAGACTTGGACACACCAATGAAAAAGGTCTCTGTTAAACAGGAAAGGCGTTGAGAGGTGTCTAAAAAAACAGCAAGCAATTTACAGTGTCACATCAGAGAAAAGAAAAAGAAGACTAGATTGACCTATGACCAGGGCCATTTTCACCTTGGCACAGACCACCTGGAAAAGCAATGCGTTAATGTTAACTACCACTTATGCAGCTTCCCCCTCCCATTAACTCTGGAGCAATTCTGCTGTCGCTCAACTCTCACACAAACCTCAGTGTTTGCAGAGATTTACAGTGGACGTACTAGATGCCAAGTCAATGTTATTCATACTGTAAAAATGTAGCTGTTTCAGTACATGTTTAATGTAGTTTTGGCGTGGAGGGAAAAAGTTTGGTTAATTGTGGTCTTTTTTTCATGAGCAGACAAACTAAAAAATAATGTTTAGTCAGCTACAAAATATTTGCCAACCTACTGTATATAATTGCTTATCAAATTCATTTGGCACAAAAGAGATTTTCTGTCTAAAACAAAACAGTCTCTCTGTATTGAATAAAAATGTCAGGTATAAATTCTTAAAAATTTGTTGAAACATTTTATCCACGCTAGCTGATTAGAAACCATTTTGCCTTAATTAGATATAAGCTTGGTTTTGCTCATGGGGAAAAAAAAAACATGTCCTGTATTTTAACAATACTGTTATCTTTGTGGCTATTGTTCATCTATTTAATCTCTGTACCTTGGCTTGAGGAGTATAGATGTAAAAGAATAAAATAAAATTAAAAAAGGCTACTATCTGTAGATGATGAAATTCAGATTAGTCATCATCTAGCCCCCCACCCTGACTTGTGTTGACTTGATGTTTGCTCGCAGCCTGTGGTTAGTGCCAGGAGTTTGAGGTCCTGTGTGCTGCGAGGCTTTGAGTGTGACCTCATGTTCCATTCTGTTTCTATGCTTCTGTGCCTCGGCTCTCCGTCCTCCTGGGCTGACACTTCACTGTAGCTCCAACAACTGCTGTGGGACACTGAACATCTGTAAGCCACCGCTCCTACTCACTCAGCCGCCTCTTCACTGGCCACATGGTCTCTGTGCAGCTGCTGCAGCTCTCTGTGTGAGTGTGTGTCTGTGTGAGACTGTGTGCAGCATAGTTCGACTCTGGTCATATTTGGTACAAGTTGTGAGCCACTGTGTCTTCATGTGTGTGTTTGAACAGCCTGTCATTGCAACAGGGAGGTTTTATGTGCCACATGACTGCAAGAGTAAACTAATTAGAAAACTAGAGTGTCATCTACAGTGATAGAGAGAGATCCGAGTTTACGTGAACCACAAGTCTCCTCCGAGCGAGCATACATATGTGTCTTTTTAATGACACTCAGCGTTGCCTTCACTTGCCCTCACATTTCCACAATCTAACCTCGGCAGGCCCATCCTGACCGAAAATGACTGGATTGTTGCCACTCTTATCAGTCAATCATGTGACTCAACAGTTCTCTTTCTTTTTGTTGTGTCGTGGAGGGGAAAAACAGTGAAAACCTTTGTAGTGAATTCAGGAGAAAAAATGTTTTATTAAACGCCTTATGTTTATTGACTTCTCTTTCATGTCAGTTCTTTTGTTCTGCCTTTGTAGTGGCAAAAGATCTCTGTGCATCATCATTTGTGAGCGATCTGAGATGTCAGAGGTGTCCTTTTGATGTGGAGTGCAGACCTCATACAACGCACCACCTGTGCAGCTTTCATAGTGCGCCTGTGGATGTTTAAGTGTGCTTGCATATGGGAGAATAGCTTTGTGTGGGTGTCGATCTTTGTGTGTGTTGTATGAGAAAATGCCTATGCCTGTAATTATGAGTGAGTGTGTGTGTGTGTGTGTGTGTGTGTGTGTGTGTGTGTGTATAATCAGCCACCTCCAGCTCCTGTTCCGGAGGGAGCAGAATGGGCGTCGAAACATCACAGTTGTTCATCTCTTGCTGCACCTAATGACTCTGGTAATTGTGGCAGTCTGATTCTCATTGGCAGTTGTGTGTCACTGCCTTTGATCCTAGTGATAGCACACACAAGTTTAGCTAACACACAGTTTGTCACACATTAACACAGATGCACACAGGTTCAAGAAGTATGCTGTTTTTTTTTGTTTTTCCCAGAGTCCCTGAAACTCTGTGCTGTTGCCCCGTGTGTCATCATACATTGGGCAGATGACCTCAGTAGTAGTGAATGAAGAGAGAATGGAGTCGGTGTGCACCAAGAATAGTGTGTTTATGTCAGTGAAGCTGAGTAGTCCCTAATGCATGTCTGAATCAAGTCTTCAGTGTTTAGTCATAAACCATAACAGTAATTCTTAAAAAAAAAAAGCTGTTGATTAAATAATGTCAAATTTAGCTTTAGATTTTTTTTTCTCAACCACAAGTGTGCACAATCACATTTTACATTAAACTGTTGAGCAGCTTGGGGAAACTGTGAAGCTTTGGATTCTTGAAGTAAATAATCATAGCAGGCCTTGAAACATTAAACTGTCATTAGTGTGTAAGATCAGAGGAAGTGGTACCTATAGATTTTTTTTAAGTTTCTTTTCAACCCTTCTATCTGATGCTTATGGTCCAAATGCTAAATTAGATCAACTCATTTGTTCTGGTCAAGTGATAGGTTGTGTCTGAAATCACCTCCGTGTTCACTCATATAGTAGTAAACCGAGACTTTAGGCTTTTACTAATGATTATCATTTTGTGTCATCACAGACAGATCTATTTTTGACATATTGCATTTTAAAATACTTTTTATTTAGGGCACCATATAGTGATAAATCCACACAGAATTTGGCCACAAAACAAAATGACAAACAATAAATATAGTGCACTAAAAACAAATCGGGAATCATTTCAGACAGACAAGAACGGGCTTTGCAAATCGTTGTGATGGCTTGAGCCTCAACAGACCTAGTAAAAAGTCAGAGCAGTGTATGTCACACTGCTGTCGCTTCTGTCCATGCATCAAAATGAAGTTTGAATATGTCATGTGCAGATACCTGTCCCAGGTCTGGGCTGTGTTTAACAGGGTGCTTCATGAACGCTTGAAGGTTGCCAACAAGGTAACATCCATAGACATCAACACATTCACATTCAAACCTACTGTAGAGTCTCTAGTTCACCTTACTTGCAATTTTTTTTGACTGAAGGAGTAAACTAGAAACGCTCAGAAGACAGACCAGAACAAGGTGACAAACTTCTGCCCCACTCTGTTGTTCATAAGGCTAAATAAAGGAAAATCCTTGGGAAAAACTCAACATGTATCATAATTGAACCTAAAAATCAGTTAGAATTAAAACAACACGGTTTTACATGTAAACATTGTTTCTTAAAAAGTCAGGCAATGTTTTGCTGTTACTACTGTGATACATGGTAAATATTTCAGACTCGAGAGGGACACCATCCACTTCTCAGTAACGTTTGACAAGTGTGTTTCTCAGAGAGGGGTTAGTTAAAAGATTTTTTTTTTTTTTTAAATATATCTGGGTCAGACTTTTACCCTCCTCCCCCTTCAGTGTCATCTGAAAAGAGGCAAGGCGACAGCTTTTTCCTCACTTATTAATGCTTGTTAACTAATTACTTTTAATTATCTAAGAAAATCCCAGATAAATAAGAATACTCATGTATTTATAACATGTTTACAGCACCATGTTTACTCAAATGCAAACAAGCCCTGCAAATACACCATGCCTTAACATTTTAAATGAGGCTGGTTTGTTTGTGTTGAATATCTACAAATGATCTTTTAAACATGCCATTGGTAGAACTTCTCTAAAGTCACTCCAGAAAAACGACCAGAAAGAGGCTACCTGGGGACGGTTCCTCGAGTGCCACTAATGAACAGAGGAAGGGAGAAAACAAGCGTGTTTTCTTCTTTAATTCCCCCTGGCCTTGGCTGTTTGATACAAGATGTATGCCGAGACCTCTTGCGATTTGGTGCGGTGCAGAGGGGAGAGTATAAAAAGAGCAGCCATTAAACGGAGCTTCTCTTTAGTATGCATGCCAAAGTAACTCTAACTCTGTGACACATTGTCTCTTAGCTGAATGGGGACATAAAGGGGGTAACAAAGCCTTACCCCATCTTTGGCTTTTCTGTGTATTGATGGTGTCTCTTTCCTTTACTGTTTTTATCAACCTGCTCAGTTTGTCGGTGACTGTCACAAGATAAAATCAGTGTTTTTTTCCCTTGTATACACGTGTCTGGAAATGTGTTTATTGAGGTTGATTTTTGACTTTTTGTTGCTACAATCTTCTCTCAACGTTTGTCAGATTTTGCCAATATGACATATGAATTGAACATGAATTATCTCTTTCATCATCTTGTGTAGTCTCTCTCTGAATGATGTTTTCTTGCCCTTGTTCTCCCTCTTCATGTACTGTTTCTGAGCTTCCATTAGAAACATGCTTTACAGACTCTTAGCAATGCAACAAACCTCCCAAAAAAAAAAAAAAAACATACTCACACACACATGCTCAAGCTCCTCAACCGTCAATCAGCCTTCCCCATCCTCTCCACTACCACCTCCTCTGCCACGGGGAAAAGGTCCTGCTGATTAGAACAGGCCTCTCACTGAGTGCCATCCATCATCATCTAACCTACTGGTCCTCCCTTCTGATTACTCTGTCTCTCTCACACACACTCACACATGCGCGCATATACAAGTGGCATAAACACGCAGAGGCACACAAACACACACACACACACAAGATCCGAACAGTTCACATTGATTGAATCAGGATTAATTAGCTATGAGGTAATCATTGGCTGCAAACAAGGCTGTATGTCAGGAGAGTTGACATTTAGTCGACACAAGAGAGAAAGAGGAAGCGGGAGGTGTGTATGCGTTGGTATTGAAGTGTGTGTGTGTGTGGGGGGGCAGTATTGCTGATGTTTGAAACATTACACAGAGTGTGCTCCTTCTCCACTGTCAGAGAGAGGGTCTGACTGAGGCCCGTTTGGTTGTAAAAGCAAGCTGACAGCTTTATTAACAAGTCTGAGCAGATGAGAGGGATTATTTTATTCCATGGCATGAGGATGGTATTGAGCAGACAGCCCTCAGTTAGCTTTGGATTTGTCGGCTTCCAGTGATTCACTTGTGATTTTTTTGTAAATTTGCCTGTTACAGAGTACTAGGCAGTCCTATCTGTCATTGTTAGAATAGCCATGTTATCTTTCAGGTGTTGCTGCGTCAGGAAGGGTTGCGGTCATTTTGCTTGAACTTGCATCTTGAAACGTTAAAATAATGTTGTAATATTAGATACAGTGGTTTTGTAAAATTACTTAAAATTTTTACCTATGAAGATTTAAATAATTAAAATAGTTCTCCTTATCCAGCATGTGTTTCTCTGAAAGATGTACTCTGGGGTCTTTCTCGGTATCTCACCTTCTGTGCAGCCTGGTGACTGGATGTTTGGTGTTGTTGCTGGGCATATTTCATGCCAACTTGTTGGGTTAAGTGAAATGCATTGAATCTGGTATATAATTTTGTTTGTTTCAGATTACAGTGTTTGGGCAACACCAATAAATGTATCCAATGCAGAGGGTGTGGTTAAAGTGCATTGGCTAGTAACATAAAAGATACCATACAACTTCAATCACAGCTTTCAAAATAATCCGCAAGGACAGCAAATAAAAATAACGCTGGGAAAACAGCTTCAATGTACATTGTTGGTCAGTTTGAACTTTTCCATTCACAGTGAAACACATAAAACAAACAAACAAAACATAAAAGTAGCAGGACTAGTGAGGAGGAGAACTGGGACTGTGAATTACATATTCTTAAAATGCTTTATGAAAGTTGCTGTGTGCTCTGCCCTGTACTATTTACTGTGAGTCATAGCAGTGTGTGAAGGTGAAAGTCGCTTTAGCGAGCAAGAGCTGAAGCATCAGATCTCTTCTACAGATCGTTTGTCCTGTTGTGCTTAAGGATCGGGATTTAAAAAAAAACAAAAAACAAAAAAACCTTTACCTACATTTTATCATAATTATTTTATCATAGTATTTGTTAACTGAGCATGCAACACAAGGTCAAAAAAGCATTTTTCTAATACGTTTCAATTATACATCTTCAGAGATCTCTCTGTGCCTGTGTTTGACATTTTTCTTCACAGCAGAACATGCTTCTTGGATGTGTGGGAAACGCGGTAACACAATAGAGCACCAAGCTAATTATGTTGCTGTCAATTATTCATTGGTGACTCAGGTTTGCAAGCTTGCAGACACATACAGTTTCCTCTTCACCCAGTGTGTCTTAAAGGCTTGCTCACAGGGACCACAGAAGAAGTTATAGGCATCAATATTTCATAGTTAATCATGACAGCAAAGCCACTGACTTTAATATTCCTGGAGAGGCATTTGTGGTGGGTTTCTGCAGTTCATTGTTGTTACACACACCAGGCAGCAGGAATGCTGGATGAATTAATAAATACGGAGGGATATGGATAGTGAAACCACTCCTCCTGCCCGACCACGCATACACATGCAAGTGGGCGCACATACACAAATAGACCCACACACACATTCAGGAAAATTAGATCATAACTTACTGTTACACTCCCAGAATACTGTTCCTCACATGCACTGCAGAAACATCTTTTTTTTGTTTTTTTACACTTTTTAAAAATAATTTTGAGGATCTTTAGCTGTGATCACCTTGCAAGACACTATACTGATTTGTATTGCAGTTAATAATGCACCCAACTGCTTGGTTGGGTGCTGCTTAACTCTAACTAAAACAAAACACAAAACAAATTTATGATTAATTGAAAAATAGCTGTTGAGCTATATGTCCAGCTAGCGTGTCTTGCTACTGTGAATCAGTTACTCTGTAACAATAATTGTAAGCAAAAAAAAACTGTCATCAAATTTTATTAAATGCTAAATGCTATTTGAACACAACAAAAAGGAAACAAATAACTTTTATGCCTACTATTTCTCGCTAAAATGCGAAATGTGAATTTTCCATTTTTATTGACTATTGAAGTAAGCAGTAGAACATAAGATTACAAAAAGGAAAAGCAAAACACTTTGAGAGAGCAAGCAAATAATATGAAATTCATTTGAATTTTTGCTTGTGTGTTGAACCCCCGCCTGACTCCACTATTACCCAGGGGCAAAGCTGTGTATTGGAAGTGGGTAATGTTAGTTTAGTCCCGCCTCTGGGACTAATCACCTAATGAGGGCATTAGAGGAGTGTTAGGGTCACAGTGATTTGTATTATCGTGTGTGTGCAAGTGTGTGGTGTGTGTGTGTGTGTGTGTGTGTTTGGTGCAGGTGGTATCCCTTGACATAGAAGGACCCCAGGGAGATATCCAGGGGACCAGAGCAGGCTTGAGGGCCTAAGCTGTGCCCAGTCAAAAACTGCTTGGATGGTGATGGATACCTTGCCCCAGGGAGAATGGCCACAAGAGCACTTAACCGTAAACACGCACAGACAAACACAGGCACAAACACACACAAATGCTCCACAGACCGAGCAAGATCTGTGCCCCAGACACAGAGCAGACACTGCACACAGCGAGGTGGAAATGAGATGTTTAGCTTGATGATGCGTGACATCTGTAATGCATTCTAATTCTCCCCATCGGAGCACTAGTCTTTAAGAATGATTGATGATGTTGTTTTGTCGTCTCAGTAAACACAGCTTAATAAATGAAGACCATGTCTGATCATCCTTGAATGGAAACACCACGTCAGTGATTCAAACCGAATTCAGCATTGTCCTAAAACTAGAATAGCATCATGTAAATTTCACTCATTTTTCATTTCTAGGAATGCCTAACCCCCCCCACCCCACCCCTTTTCTCAGTGTTTGTTTTTGCGTAACATCATTTTAACTCATTTTTCATTCATTCATTGAATTCCATGTCCTTGTGACTGTGTAAGTCTGTGAGCAGTGTCAGTGTGTGTGTGTGTGTGTGTGTATCACTGTCTCTCTGTTGTGTGTGATTGTGTATGCCTTTGTGACTGGGTTGCTTGACAGCAGAACTGCTTGTTTGACTGTTCAGTAAATGCTGCAGAGTAGTAATTTCACAATCATCACATCACGCTTTACAGACAGCATTATTACAGATGTGGTGTGGCCAACTCTGCTATTATCATTACTTAACCCCAGTGCAGTTGCCCTTAACATAAGCCTACCATTAACATTAAATGTTAATCACCCATGCAACCAGCCAGCTTGCTGTCTAGGCTGGTTACAGGATCGAATTGCAATGCGTTGTGCGTATATCGGACAGCTACCATGTAATCGGCTAATACACTTCGAATCAGGTAGACACTGGATGATTTTTAGAAAAAGGGAAGCATACAGACTGCATGTAGCTGGCACACTGCATGTTTGTGTGTGTCTATGTATGAGTCCTTTGTTGAAAACATTTGCATTTTGGGTTCTCGAAGCAGGTTGTGTATTCACAGCAGGCAGGCTTCTTAACACAACTTCAGCTCCACTTTTGTATGCTAAATTCATCACATGCTGTATACAGCTCACCGCTGTGAATTTCCTCTGCGGTATTGAACTGCTGTATTGCATGATGCTTTATCCATGCAGTGTATTCTGAAAGTATCGATGGGTACAGGAGGCAGTATATGCACTGCAGTACAGCATCAATGTGTCGGTACCCCAAGACATGAGTTGACATTCACACTAGTTCAGTGAGCAGCTGTAATCCTCTGGGAGGAGGGCAGTGAATACATAACACCACAGCAGCTGGTGACATCAGAGGGTCTTGCGAGGTTCCTCCACAGGGGACCATCATCTCTTGGGATCCAGAAGATTAGAGTAAGGGTGTAGCATCCAGGGACGAACTGTATTTTTTCTATATGCTGTATTTGGTATAAGAGCGGGTTTTGGCCATTAGATGATTTTCAAGGCAGCTTTGTGAGGAAAAGTCATACCAGCCAAGAGGAGGATCTATTCTGGCTTAAAGTTATGTAGAGTGATAACATAGTGGTAAATATAATGTATATGTAATATATACTTGTTACTGATAGGTAAAATAGTGAGATTTTTTATAACAACACCTTTTTGTTTTTTTCTTTAGCACCTTTCAAAATGTGTTGTAAATTCACTGAGGAAGAAAACTGTGTAACATGGCCCCTTATAACATTATATTTCAATGTGATCCCCTTCCTTCATCCACTTCATCTGCTGTGGTTTCAGTCAGATTTCATAATACAGTGTTGACAAAGGCATGAACTGATTTTGTTGTGAGCTGAAAGAAGGGAACTGTTTAGTATGGTGCTGACAGCTTTTAAACCCACATAAAATAGCCATAAATAAACCGCTTCTACCAAGCCATAACACTGTGATCACCATAATAGTGTGGTCCATAGCAAATTACAGTGAGGAGATAAATTGTCATGTCATCATGTGCCGCTTATCTGGGTCCAGGCCCAGGTCGCCTCCCGCCCAGTTCACAAAGCACCAAAGTCCTACAGCACCTCCCCCAGGTGGTGAGCCCATGGGAGGTGGTGCCGTCCAGAGTGGGGCTCAAATCCACAACCCTGAGAGAATGAGTCTCATGCGCTACCAACTGAGCTAACCAGGTGGCAGGAAATAAGGTCTCTCATATAATAGCAAAAGATAATTGGATGTTATTGCAGGTGCAGTTCTGTGGTTCTTAGTCATGGATATCCTAATCATAAGTCATGACTACACAGCTGAATTACAAACCCTTCTTTCTATAACACTGCTATGTAGACTACTGGTATTTAAAAAATGTGTTCAGAACCATAGTTACCATACCACAAATACCTTTCTACTTCTTTTCTTCTCCTCCTCACATTTCTTGTTAACTGTATTTTCAATAATTGCCAGATGAATTCAGGTTTAGCTTGTCTCAGTTCATATGGTTCACATTGTCAGTATGGGTTTTTGACCTAACATCTGTCCATAACAGCTGATATTCATTTTTCTGTTCATCTTCATCTGTGGAGCTTTTCCATCCATGAAGATACTGTAAATACGCATGGGCCCTTGAGTTCGTCTGTTTTCTGCCTGTACACAAAAATGCATGGATTAGATAGATAGATAGATAGATAGATAGATAGATAGATAGATAGATAGATAGATAGATAGATAGATAGATAGATA
>JBBMJY010000001.1:8518604-8543460 GCA_037833715.1 Toxotes lorentzi | reverse complement strand
AGATAGATAGATAGATAGATAGATAGATAGATAGATAGATAGATAGATAGATAGATAGATAGATAGATAGATCACTCAGATAATGAAGATTATGAAGGACTGTTTGTATATGCTGCTCCACTAACATTACATAACCAATGCTTATATTTAGGTTAATACATCCTGGGAATACAGAGAGTAATATGATAGCTGGAAACATCCATTCATTTTAGGGCTTAACACTGACTTGACACACTGTCAGGCTGTAACTCTATGATAAGATGAATGCTGTGAATATTCAAAGGCGTCATCAGTGATTTGATTGACTGGCTTCCTGGTTGAATGAACAGTATGGCATAGGACATGAGCTGCACTGTTTCTTGGCCAGTTGCAGCGACTTGGTCGAGTCTCCACTGGTTGCCTGGCAACCTCACAACGATGAAGTTGCTGTGCCCTTCGATCTTCGATCTATAATCTAACTCTTGGCAAGAAAGCAAATAAGTCAAATCTCAACCTATTCTTTAATAACAGTGTAGCAATCCAGCAACCCTGAGTTATATATTTTAATTCAGTTATATATTGACATTTTTATAATTTGCACTGTTTTACTGTTACAACATGCCAACCTCTGACACATATCTTTTGGGTCTTGTCAAAGAATTAGTAATTCTAAATACTACAATGAGTATTAGTAATTATTTTGCAACAAGGAGATGTGACTGCAAATACATGAAGACTCTGTTAATCCCCTTAACTAAAACCAAAGGAAACATGTGCTAAAAGAATGCTATCAGAGGAGCAGATAGCTGCTGTGGTGTACAAAACTGACACTGTTTAAAAAAATCAGCGCTTGCCAGCCACTGGGACATTCTCTGCCACAAGGTATACAGACTAACAAATTAAAGGAATAGAGAATGACAGTGTGACTACATGTTTGCCTTTAGTGTCAGTTTCTTGGCCCAAAGCCCAAAATGAAGAAACCAAGGAAAATACATGACATGAAAGTTCAGGTTTCGTAGAACAGTGGGTAGCTTATTAAATCCTCTTTGATCCCGCTGTCTTTGATATCTGTGCTCTCATAAAGAATTCACTTTCAGTAGTAAATATAGGTAGTTCAGAGAGACATCATGACACACACCTCTCATTCCCTTACAGTCTCTTTAAATTATACAAAACAACCTGGGAAAATATGCAGGTCATAAAAAAAAAAAAAAAAAAGAAAACCAAAAAGGAGTGGAAATATTCAGTTCCCTGACTTGGTTACATTTGGGATTTGGGGGATTTGCAGGTTATGAGGGTACTGAGGTTTCCTGATAAGTTCAGAACAAGTTTGCTTGAGCCTTTGGGAATGCTTTCATTTGGAACGCTGAACGTGTCAATGTTGAAAACTGTGATCTTACTATACACATAATTAAAAAGATGAAATGAATGGTCCCTTGTTAGGCCTAAATGTTCAGCTTTAAAATGTGTTAGTTTATTTTCAAGTTCTTGTTATCCCACCTTCTATTAACTGGTTAAAAGATACTGTGACCGCTATG
This sequence comes from Toxotes lorentzi, assembly GCA_037833715.1. Classification (NCBI taxonomy): domain Eukaryota; kingdom Metazoa; phylum Chordata; class Actinopteri; family Toxotidae; genus Toxotes; species Toxotes lorentzi. Next base: position 8,541,943 of record JBBMJY010000001.1, on the reverse strand, counting down.
ATACTATGCCCACAAAAGTTTGTTGGTTAGTCAAATGCGTGTGTACTTGCGTGTTTGTGTGCAGTGGGTGTGTGTGCTCTTGTGTGGCTGAGTTGACAAACGTGGCTGGGTTAGCTGGGATGAAAAGCCCCTCTGCCTGTGACCTCATACCCCAGTTGCCATGGTATCTCTCTGTTTGTAATTGTCCCAGTTTTCTGGGGTGAAAATAATGAGCAGCATCTATCAGAGGCTGCCATCCCATCCTGTCCTGTCCCGGGCTATACTCTGACCTGGCAATGCCACCCCGCTGAGCCCACCTTGCCCGGGGGCCAGGCCTGTTTGTTTGCCTTGCCCGAAGGATGACATCGTGCCGCGGAGACGGAGAGGTCGTGGCTGCTCCTGACCTGACCTCTAACCCCTCCTTCTGCTTAATGCCAGGGCACTCGGGGCGTGATGACTGGATAACACACATTTACTCACAGTTAAGATAAATGACCATGCACACAAGTATTTCGGCACATGGATTCACACACGCGCAGAGAGAAACCGCATTAACTCACACAGTCAAACTTTAAGATGTGATCTTTCTGTGCCTCAGTTTCTCGCTCCGTTACATTTTTCAACTGTTTGATGGATATAGGTGTTCTAGTCAGCATTTGTTGGTTTTTGTTTGGAAAACCAACAACAAACAAGGTTTCCACAACAAAGGGATAACTCTACTTGATGGCTAAGTGAAAGTTTACTTAATTGGAGCTTAATCTGCTGTGTTAGTGGAGCCAGAAAGATTCACCCCCTGCGTCCTCATTAAAAAAGTACAAGCCTACTTTTGAACAGTAAGTTAAAGAATTGATTAGAAAGCTAACGCCTGTTGTGATATCCATTTCTTTCATTGTTCTCTGTTGGCTCAATACATCAGGCATTTTCACTGTGCATTCCAATTACCTTGGTGCAGATCAAGAAAAGTGCCAGATTAACTAGAGAAACCTTGCTAACACAAAGAGAATTCCTAACTTAACAAGATGTCTTTTCTCATTGATAAGCCCCGTCAGAATTTCCGTGGTTTCCCTTTCTGAATAATTAGGAGGTTTGGATTTGAATACATATACAGAGACTTCAGGAATCGTTACATACAGTGTGCAATGCTCTGTTTAATATTTCACAAATTTCCTTTTTCAGTCAAGCCCATGAATATTTGTAATAGGTCCTTTCAAGTTCCCTTTTCAAGCTCTTGCTCAAAAACATGTGAAGTAGAAGAAGTTAAGTTTATCCAGATTTGTTATAATGTGCAGTATGTTGCAAATGGCAGAATTCTTGACATGCAAGTTAATAATTAAGCTTAGTTCATATGTTGTTGTGCACTTACTTAAATCGTGTGTCAACCCTTTTCTTTTCATGGGAGGTTTTAGTGCTAATATTACAATACAAGGTTAAGATTTTGTTCATAAAGTTTTACCAAGCACTTAGTTTCTGCACTCCCTGCTTCCTCTCTGATCCGGGGTTTTGACTGTCCCTGCTGTGGTAATCAGTGTTCTGTATTTATTGCCCTTTGGGGCCACTCGTCTTTGTTAGCTGAGTTTAGACCTCTAATGGGCATCAGGAGCCTACGGAGGCAAAGATCCACCTTATTAGGGCCACTTACTTTCATGTCGTTCACGATAGATGGAAGATTGGGCCTCACAGAGTGCCTCGCTAGTGTACATTTGCTTTGAGTGTCTCTTTTTTGTGGAGTACCAGGGGCGTTTTTAAGTGTCATCATTTAGGCTTCAGCAGCCTTAGTCGAAATGAGGAGGGCCCTTATGATAATGACCGTCACCCTTCCCTGTATGCTAAATGACATTACATCTCTTCCCCTCAATTTGAGATTTAAAATAGATTAGTTTCCCCAGAATAATGTCTTTTAGTAATGGAAACTCTTCAGAGGCCTGGCTGAAAATACACATTCACACATAGGCCCACACACACATACATCATTTTATTATCACACTCCAGGGGAAGTCTTATTAATCTTCAGATTTTTTTTTTTTTTGTCCTGCTTCCTCATTTGGAGGCAGCTCATGAACAATTCAGCTTTTGCCTGCTAATGGTGTTTCACAAGGCTCTGTGGGATATCTTTTATACATCAATAAGGGCAATTATCAGCTTAACTGAGAAACAGTGTCGCCGGCTCAGCCATGCCCTTCTCTGCTGTGCTCTACACCAGTGTTCTGTCTTGACATGCTTTAGTAAAGCAATGCACCAGCACTGTCAGAATAAAGGGTTTCATTTACTGCTGGGCTTACCCATTAAAAGTGAAGCTGAATAAATATATTACTGCACTTGGGCACTTACCTGCAGGTTAAAAAAAAAAAGTGTAACAAATGGTAGCAAATTCAATTTAACAATTTTAACATGACACACATGGCATACCACCATTTAGAGAATTTCAGTATTTAAGTTGGGACCGAATATATTGTTAATTTAATAGTAGATGTAAGTGTAAATCGCTTTTGAAGTCTTTAGCAGTTCATTAGATTGTTGATTTAGCCAGATAGTTATTTTTTTTATTTAACAATTTATTCTTGGTTTTATTTAGAAATTTATTTGCTGTTCTAATATTATAGTCAGTTTCTGCTGCTACTCTCTTGAGTTAAAAGACTTGGCACAAGAGGGCACCACAGCCACGCTCACCCCCCGGGGATTCCAGTCCACCCCGTCCCAACTGTCCTGCCCCCGTGCCATTCTATTGTTCAGAAGGGATTGGTGTGGAGGGGGCAGCCGTGCACAGCTGGCAGCATTAGTAGCTTAACCCTTGATGCTAATGCTAATATAGGATTGGGCATGGAGCAGACATTGTGAGCCATATGACTGCTGGCGGGCAGGGGTTGAGAAGGGTGGGGAGCTGGTGGTGAGTTGATCCAGGCATGGATTAGCGGGCAACATGGCAGAGTTAGCTCACTGGAGAATGCCACCACTTGGGTTTAACTCCTGCTATGCTAATTAGATCAAGTCTGAGCGATATCGTGTGTTTGGGATTCAAGACCGTTAACACAGTCAAACTCCACACTGTTGGGTTGGTCAGTGTGATTTTTTTTTTTGTAATATCTGTAAAGTGATTGAATTCACAAGTTCTGGATATTGTATTTTCATCCACATCCACTCTTTACTCCAGTCCCTCCAAAGTAAGTTTGTGCAAAATAATCCTCGAGCCTTGTTTCTTTTCCACAGTGCAGCAGAATCTCCTAGTCAATTTGAAGCAGTGCCCTGTGGCCTCTATCCACTCTCATGCTCCAGCCTTCATATCTTTGCCACCATCTCTACTGATGCCAACCATTGCTCCATCCCTCTGTTCTGTTGTTCAGTCCCCTTATTCGCTGCCCAGCCGTCCTCATCTGGTGAGACACCACCAGCTGGCCAGACCAAACCTTGGGTAGTATAGTGGCTGTGGAGCACAGTTGCCCTCAGAGGCCCACAATCCTTTGTGCTGGGTTCCCACAGCAGCTCCAAACCTCTGTTTATGAACAAGAGGGATCAGACCAGGGCTTATATTTATAACCACACCACCATGACCGCCGCCGCAGCATCGCAGTAATCACCACTGTGCATTGAGCCTGAGTGGAGCAGACACTTGGCCGGCTCCAGATGGGCACTGGCCAGCTTGGCCCCTCAGCCCGGCAGCTCTGAACTGAAATCATAGATGGGCTTTGCCCCTGCCAGCTCTGAACTGGCAAACCAGTTGTTCTGATCTAGGGGAGGGAAAAAAAAATAGGGAACATGATGATAATGTTTCAGCTTAATCATTTGAAAGGTCAGTTTTGCTTTGTTCCCTGTTGTGCTTTGTACGGTGATTTGTGAGTGCAAGGTTTCAAATTGCTGAACTAATGTTCTCATGGAGAGTGTCTGTGTCATACATTTTGGCAGACTGTATGATTTTTGTTTTAGACTGATGAATTTAAATGACTGCCAGAAATGCTATTTATATTTCCAAACCAGAGAGATTAAAGGCTTAGTGCTAGTCAGCTGTTTTTATTTTTATCTCTTTCTGTGTAGAACTACTGATCTCTTCCTTTGTCAGCTAATTCTGGTTTTCTTTCTGTTTCCAAAATCTCTCTGTTCAGGGCCTATTTGAGTCAAACAATTTGTCCCCAGACATGGGTATTTTACAAGGCTTTGGAAGAACGTTTCTCTTTTTTTTCCCCCCACTTAAACAGATTTCCTTTCCTGTCTTGACCCCTGGAAAGATGCATTTATGGTGACTAGAAATGGGGAAAAGTGAGGACCGGTCTGACCACACAGCCCACCACAACAACCTGACAAAGCTACATTTCCTCACAGTTAGTGATCTAGCAGACACATCTAGCCAAGGCACATCAGCAAACACATCCGTGCAACCGTCTCTCTGCATGTCGAGGTCAGCTTCAGTGGTCCCGAGGTGGAGGAAAGTACACTCCACTGTGCCAGTTTAAACTTAGCCCACACTGACATGCCCATTTGAGGTTTTAGGTTGCGTTTCAATGGTTTTCTGCGGATACCTTAAAAAAATGCCCATGGGTAAAATTAATGGGAACTTTGGCAGTACAGTGGAGCCACAAGTAGGTGAAAGGCAAACAAAGCTTGCAGATTGGCCATGTCAGTCAAATGGCTGTAGAACACTAGCCATTAACTCATTATCAGACTCCCAGCTTCACAGTAGGCTACATGCTGGGATTGGCTGGTGTACATAAATGGTGCGGCGATGATAGTTATTTGCTGTCCAGACTATGGGAATGAGAAATAGTGGGACAAATAATAATGGGGACTGTCTCAGTTCTTCTAAACTAGCAGACTTCATAATGATGTCATTTTATGGGCTCATTGCTTCAATTATACATGGGTTTAAAGTCAAATGTGATCTCAACAGTATTATCAATACTTTAACTTCCATTTACTCAGATTTGGCATTTGTTCTCTTGAACTGGAGTACAAAAAAATTTTAAAGTGCAGACACAAGGCCTGACAACCAGACCTGTTAAGGATTAGATGGAAGACCTCAGCATAAAGAGTAAATCCCCTGGGATTGACTGGCATCAGCCAGCCTGTATTTCTGACTTTCAGGATCTTTGTAGACGCAGCTCACATTGACCATTGTCCGTCTGATTGGCGGTGTCTATGGAGCATGACTTTGCATCTTCCTGAGAATACCATTTGCATGTTGTGACTTTTATTGAGGATTTCGTTTAACATTTTTTCCTTTTTTCTTTTGACCTGAGGTTAGATGTTTTGTTTAGATAGGTAAGAAGGCAACAACACAATATGAGCTGTCAATTAATTTTTTTCTAAATTCATTTGAACATTACAAATCTCAAATACCTAGAAAAATCTGGGACAAAATTGTATACTTCAGGTGGTAGGAGCTTGGACCAGCTTTCTGAGAGCCAATCTTCACAGAAAGTGAGTTCACTTAAAGGTTAAAGATTTAGCGATAGAGGTGGTTGTTGACAACAGAAGACTGGCCATCACCTCTGGCATTTGGCTGCCTCTTACATTAGCAAAATAAGTACTGTGGTCTACAAAATCACTTTCCAGTTCAGTTTGCCACAAAAATTGCCCCTGGCTTTGCTTTTCTTTGTTTTTGACATTTTGGATCATTGTTTTGTTATAACTTATAAAGCTTTTCCACAGCCCACTCATCAGTTACTCACTGTCATTCATAGAAAATATGTGATCTCTATGTAGATCCCTGGGTACATGTGCTTTTCATTAGAATAGCTCCACTAAAAAAAGGAGAAAAAATATGTCATTTAGAGAATGCAATTTGATTAGATGGAGACTAGAAGGTTGGTAGTAAGGCAAGCGGTGACAGAGCCAGTAAAGTGTGTGTGTGTGTGTGTGTGTGTGTGTGCAAGTATGTGTTAGCAAACAGTCCTCTATGCCTATAATCTGTAGACTTGAATGTGCCCCATCACTGCCTGTCTGAGAATGACAAAGGCATGTACACGAATGCAGCCCAGGGCCCAGTTGTCTTGTCATCTGTCTAGTGTGTGTGTGTGTGCGTGTGTGAGTGTGTGTGTGTGTTTGAGTGGAAGAGAATAAGATCAGGTTACGCTAGGGATAATCCTCCCAAAGCCGTTTTGTTCGGGTCTAAATCACTGGATATTACTCTACCCATAAGTGATTTTAATTGGTTGTCTCATAAAACACAAGCTCCCGCCTCACGCTAATGCCGCCCTGTAATTGGCTGAAGGCCGCCTCTGCCTGTTAAGTTCTTGGGACAATAATGGTTTAGGTGGCAAAGTTACTGGATATTGAAAGTGATCAAAGGATCAGACTCTTAACCATTTCACATTCATTGTCTGGCTTTGGTTCTGTTTTGGGCGTAGGAGGGCGAGGGTGAGTACAGCATGTGTGCACGTCAGTGTGTATTTTTATAGGCCATACGTGTCTGAATGTCACCATGTTTTTTTTTTGAAGGGCCGGTGTCCACTGACTGATTCGCTGCTGTCTCGCTTGTTGGACTGAAGATTGCACATATTGTCCTTTTGCCTCCCACCTCCTCTAATTGAAGACTTGGCTCACCAGATGATTCCACATCTCTCAGTTACCATTGTGATCATGGTGGCTTTGATAACCATGGATCGCTGTAATGCTGCCTCCTGCAGACTCCATTGACCACAGTTTGGCCAGCCATCTGGGGTTTTAGCTAGCTGGCTAGGGAGACTTTGGTGCATGCTGGTTGGCCGCTGGCATGTTCAACCTGCCACTTGGCTTGTCTATTATCATGATTTCAGCAGGAAGATTCCAGCACATTCTCATACAGTTTTGTAATTCTTTAGCATTAACTTTGAAACTCATGTTGTGGAAATGGATTATGTGAACATTACCTTTTTTTACGAAGAAATTATTACGAGACAATAACCCAAATTTTTACCTAATTTGTGTCTAAAAAGTGAACCATAACTGCTCCACTACCCTTTTTGACGATTTGTTCCAAAGTGAGGATGACTCAGAAGTGGTAGGAGCTTTGAAGGGGAGTGTTTAGATGGAGCATGCCTCTCCCACACTTATGCATATATCTCACGTTTTCTTCTTAAGAAATCACCTATAATGATATCCTGGAATGACAGGTAAGTACCAAAGCTGACTACATTTTATACTATTCTTAACCACCTGGAAATTTGAAAAGGTTACAGTATATGTAAGTATATCAAATCCTTCTTAGCAGTTAGTGACTTATGATGAGACAGTCCTACCTCCATCCCTCAGAGCAGACCCCATTTCTGTTGTCATCTGTTGCAGACAAAACTAAAAGCATCGATTTCTCTCTAATCCCCACCATTTATTTTTGCAAGGCCATTTGTCCCAGACAGTATGAACTAACTAGACTAGACTGTGTATTGTACATTGAAGCACTCACACATTCTCCCCCCAGCCACCCACCCACAAGACCACCACTACCATCGCACAGGTGCACGTGTGCATGCCCTGACCTTGGGAGCAATGCAGAGCTTGTCTTTATGAGGCCTCGAGACATGGCATTTGTGGCATTTAACCCCCTCATCACTCTGTGACCCCCATTCGCCCCCTCCCTCTGCTATGTACTGTCATTCTTTTTCCACCCTACATCCTCTCTGCCCCTCTACCTCACATTGTACTCCACTTGCATATTCATCCTCCTCCACCTTTCTTGCTTCCTTGTTAAATATCCTTCTGTCACTGACTTCAGCCCTTTAACCTGGCAGGTAAACAGCCATGGTCCAGGTGTGTGTGTTTATGTGTGTGTGTTGGGGGAAACCAGACAGCCACAGAATGTACCCCCCCCCACCCATACACTGGGCTAGCTTGGAGAGGGTCGAGAGATCTTGACAAGGTCAGTGAGCTTTGTAGCTCATAATTACCCAGCCTGGGTCTACAGTAGATATGTCAAAGCAGCTGGACCATGTGGAGTTCACACAAAATTGAAGAAGATAAACTGTAGGCCAAAAATGGTTAAAATGGATCTATAGATAAATCTTATGATGTACCCCGTGTCCTCTCTTTATAGTGCTGGTTTTTTTCCCTTTCTTTACAGTAAAAAGAGTCTCTTAGGCTCAAATCAAATTACAAGTTCTCCTGTGTGTAAAGCACCAAGTCCTCCAAATGAAATGACAAAAAAGGGTGGTTTTTCACAGCTCTCTAAAGTGGCACTTATACTGTAGTATACTTATACTATACGCCATCATTCGGTAGTACTCTCCAAGACTGTGATGGATTACAATCACAAAAAATGCTTAAGCTTGGTCAGGTTTAGGCACAAAAACGATTTGGTTAGGGAAAGATCATGGTCTGCGTTAAAATAGCTACATGATTAAGATTTGGGGACCTTTGTTGTCATAGTTACATTGCTAAGGTTGGGGGACAATTGTGGTCATGGTTAAAAGAAACCAACGTTGACTGCAAGTTGGAAACATAAAGTGGTCTCTTGTGTTGAAGTCCGTTTTCTTGACCTGTCTATCACCCCAACCTCCTCCTTTTGCTGACTATGTGGTTTTATAACAACCTCATACTTCCTTCTCTTTTGCTCTCAGTGGACACGAGTTATAATTCCTACAGCTGCTAAAGGTCTTTGTAACTTGAAATGAACATATCTTGTTTCGGTCATTTGCTGAAATGACTGATGATGTCATTTTTTCTTGTGAGGACCATCTCTTGTAAAATGGGCAAGGGGAAAGTGTCCACAAGTGTCTTAAAGGGAAAGGGGTTCTCCCTATGGGGAACGTGAATGTGCTCCATAACCGTAATGGCAATCTTCCTGTTTGATTTTAATTTTATTTTTATTTCTTTTGTATAAGTAAAACTTTTTGATCCAGTAGTAACTTGACCTATGTTAGTGGTGCTAGACAAAAAGCCAACCAGGCCAAAACAGTTGTGTAATTTACATTTGCTTAAGGTTTATTCGTACTTATTATACTTAATGTGATTAATTAATCTTTTAATATAGTACTTATACTTTACGTATGAACCATGTTCTAAATACACAAGCATCAGGGCAACTACAGTAATGTAAAACCAAGCCCAGAATTACAAAATCAGTATGTAATTTATATTTTATATTTCTTTTTCCCAAGAAGACATAAAAGGTCAATAAAAGGTTATGGAAAGTAACTGTAAACTTATGATCATCTCTTGATCTGTGGAATAAATAAATGTTCAACACAATTTTTTTTACTAATTTACTACTGTTAAGTCATGTTATATAAACATTTGCTCCGTATGATATCAGTTTGTCTATACCATATATTCCTTTCTACTTTGATTTTCTCTCTCCCCAGCTCCAGTACTTCTCTGTCCCAAAATTAAGACATTATGATGATGTTGCTGATTTAGGAATTTCATCTCTTGCTGTTGCCGCTAATGTAAGTCAGTCCAGTCAAAAGTATCTTCTCATTAACAACTTTGTAAACTGTAAAAATTATGCAAAATGTACGCTTGCTTTGCTGGAATTAAAACATCCTCCTTCTCTTTCCATTGCTTCTGTACAACACTAACACGTTAAAGGTGTCTTTGAAATAAGTTTGTCTTGGGAGAAAAGTTTAAATCCATTCAGAGGAGAGGCGGAGGTTTTTCCTCACTCTGGTAAAGGGTAATGTCTCCATAGTACTGTTGCTGCTGTGAGGTGCTATCAGAGATGTGTATCTGATTGTTGCACACACCTTCACTCGCTGTCGTCCTTTGTGGATTCCCGGTAAAACAGCCCTCACTCACCTGATAATTAACAAGATTTAAGATGGAGGAAGCCACCTGGGGCCTCATTACCATCATAAATATGTATCCCACTGTTCCATTTTTCCCAATTTTCCATTTTTCTATGGCATGGTGAGAAGAGTAGATGGTAGAAAGAGGGTTAGGAAAGTACCCAAGACGATGTAAGAGGAGGGGAGTTTATGGTGTTCTGGGAATGCAGAACCACCCTTCTCCTCCTCTCGCCTCTAAGGTTGAGTCCCAAGATGCAGTCTTTCTCTTCTCTACACGTTCCCCTGTGGGCTCTACAACAGCCCATTGGCCCCCTACTTCCCTGCTCCCTTTCCCTTTGGCGCACACACATTTTTACTGCACCTGCAATTACAGCCGCCATCAACAGACGCAACCCCTAATGGGGAACTATAGAAGCTGCAGAGGAGGCTTCTCAAACAGAAACGAATAGTAGAGGAAGAGTGTAGGAAAGTGAGTGAGAGACCCTGAGCTAATCATAAAACCTCTTTGAATCAGAGGCAAATAGTGAAGTGGAATTCAATAGTTTACAACTCTTCCACAGTTTGATACTGCTTTTCATTTTATGTAAACTTTGCCAAGCAACAGCTGCAAAGAAGTTATTTCCTAACACAACTATATTTTAAAACTATCAACTGTCATATCTGGTTTGAATGAGGGCTGCTTTACCCTGTGGTTTTGCAAACTTGTGATTTTATGTCACAGTCCTGTAACTGTAACAGCACAAAAGGGAACAGCTCGAACAAGCTGACGTGAATAAGTCTCAGAACATGCGGGGGAAACAATAGAACTTTAACGACATGTGATACATACTTCTTCTGTGATTTCACAAGATGCCAGTTCTCTGTTTTTCAAAGGGAATACTCAAAATGGTTATATCAGGATGAATCAAGACAAAGCTACGACATGACTCCTGTATCCAGTGTGCCACTTTCAAAGACATGCCTGGTGTTTTGATCTCCACTTGTATATCTATTTAAAATATAAATAAATAAATATAAAATATGGGATAAGTTCCATTTTAGTGTTGCTGAAAGATTTGACAGACAAGCCTCATTAGACCAATCATTTGAGTTGCAGGTCATACAGGAGTCAAAAAATGTCAGATGGATTTTTTTATTTTTTTCATTTTTGCTCATCTTTCCATTTGCAAATTTTTATTTTCACACTGCAGGACCACAAATGCAATTTCTCTCAGCAAAAATATAAGGTGACAGTATAAATATAAAATGACACTTACTCGCAATACTGTGTTTCTTGTTGCACTTTCTTAATTATACTTTTTACGAGGCTCGGGGTTGTGTGTGTGGATTTGTGTGACACACCAACACAGTCATCACTATAAGCTTCAAAGGAACTACATCTGTAGTCATGACAGTCAAGAGAACAGTAAATACATACTTGCATACCACATTTAAAAGAAGGTTCACGCTACCTTTTGATGTTTATAATACACTGGCAGTACAAATACTGAGTATCATATCATATTGTAATAAAACAACCTGCCTCTTACACATATATGTCGAGTCTTTTTGTCACCATCTTCACCCCAGTGTACTCTTATTTGAAGAGTATGATAAACCATAAAATAGATGCTCTCCTTCACTGATATGGTGCAATGCAAACACTCCATCTCTTTGGGGGATAGCAAGCCTAAGGCTGCATCCTGTTTTGGCAGCTGTAAAGATAGAAGTGCCTCGTCTTTGCTCTTCTGGCACTTTGCCTTCTGGGTGAAGAAGCTAGGGGACAGGTGGGGACCGACTGGCCCATGCCAGCTGACCTGTCAGCTTTAGACCCTGTGTGTTTGAATAAAAGCAGGGTGGTGAAGGGGGGAGGGAGTTTGGTGAGGGCATGATGGGGCCTAGTAGGGTTTGTGTGCAGTGTCTGGTGTGTGTTTGTGTGTGTGTGTGTGTTTGAAAGAGAGAGAGAGGGAGAGTAAAAGAGATGGAGGAACAGAGGATGACAAGGGTGGGAGACAGAACAGGATGGTTTTGCTGATGGAGATGGGATGTGACAGTTCTCCCCGGGATTGTGTGATTAATTGGGATCAAGTCACCTCTTCAATGTCTGGACAGTAATGCTATGCAGTCTCATATGGCTATTTACATACACTGGGCTCCCTGGGCTCCGCACTCGCGCACATGCGCGTGCTGGGGAAAAAAACACACACTCCTCTATGTGGAATACTGTCATTATTTTTAGCTCAGATACTAGTCCAAGTTGTTGTCGTAGCAGCAGTGGAGCTTGTTGGTTACCATGTTGTATTCAGATACAACTTTTTTTTTTTCTTGTTTTTCTTTTTCATATTTTCCTTGTGCTGGAACAAATATATGTACTTGACAAGAGCTCCTACTAAGAAAGTGGTTGTCGGTGCTGAAGTTCCTGTGTTACCTTTTGCAAACTCTGTCTCAAAGCACCAGCCCTTCTTTCAGAAGAGGGGATAAGATAGCAACCCAATGGAAAGCGCAGATACTAAGAAGACACATGGCACTGAATAATTTATGGCCCAGCAAAATAGAGACAGCCACTTGAAGTCCTGAATAAGTAGGAGATATAGACAGTGGTGACATATCAAGCCACAATAAAGACACAGGGAACAGTGGAGAAGGCAGGGGGAAAACGTTCTGTGAATTTCCTGAGTTAAGAGTTTGTTTTGGTTTTCCTTCACTAGCTGCCTCTCTGTTTGAAAGTTGCATTGCTCTGCCTTGTTTACCAAGTCCTCTTGCTGCTCCCTCTGTCACACTGGGGATAGTACCCAGGTGAGCGCTGCTACACACAAGGAAGACAGAAGCCAGTGGCCCTTTGATTCTGGGCCGCTGGTTCCCTCAGATTAGCTATTCTCTCTATACCCTGATGAATCCACTGGCAGAGCAGCCAGCGTAACGGAGGGAGACACTTCCATCCCAGTCGGGCGGCAGAGGCATGATGGGTTGCTGGCTGGCTGACTGGCTGACTAGCAGACTTGCTGGCTGGTTGGCTGTCAGGCTGCCAGATTGGGTGCTGGCTGCTTGCAGGCTAGGTGCCTATGACATGTAAGACTTGGCCCCTGTTGGGCACTGAGACAGACACCCCAGATGGGCGTTGGAGCTTCCAGGCCCATCCAGTCTCTCCCCATTAAACCTCAGCAGCACTGATGATGGCAGGTCACGGCGGAGAAGCTGTCCTCATGCCGCCCGTCACATCCCCGCCACTTTCATCCCCTTGCTCACTTCAAAAGTGACATCTGTCATCACTAAGAAGCTCGGAAGCGCGGTGTTCCTGCTATGTGCTGCTTTGATGGTGATTTGGCCCCAGGCGTTTGTCATACATAACTTAGGTGGAGAACAATGTGAAATCAGACTTGGATTCATAAGGAGAAAAGGAGTCTAAGTACACTACAGGCGGGTAATATCAAAATCGCTCTAAGCACTGGAGGGAGCGAATCAAAGTGCAGCGTGAGCTAGTAGAAGTATCGCTCGTTGCTCGTATCACAGTCTTGTCAGTTTTCTTCTTGTTTGCCTCGTTACTGTGTCCCCATCTGCGGAATGAAGCAGCTGCAGATGGCAGCCGATCAGCCTGGTGGTATAACTATGTGCCAACTGGAGAACTTTCTGATTGTAGGCTTTTGGTCTGCACCCACAGCATACTTATAGCAGACGACTACAACCGACAGCAATATTACCAACAACAGCTCAGCTTGTCAACAGGGTTCATGAGGTACAGGCTGCAGTCAGACATGCCGCAAGTTAAGCGTGAAGCCTGTTTGTTTGCTTTAAGTAAGTGTGTGTTGGATGCTTGAGGAATATGGATTGTAGTGTGCATTTGTGAGAAAGACAGAAAGAATGGGTGGTCGTGCGGCTCTCTGCATGGCTCAGTGTGCTCGGTTGATGTTTGTAGGTTAGCTGTTTGTGCAGCAGTGTGGCTCCTGTGTGTGAGGTGGGCAGCACGAAGAGCTTGTGTGTGTACATGTGGCTATTTGTAAAGCTGAGATATGATGACCCTGGCGATGCTTTTCGCCAGAGCTGTCAGAAACATGCCTCTCTAACTGACCTTGTTTTGGCATCAGTGATACTTGACCCCCCCTCATCTTTAGCAATGTCCAAATCAACTTCTGAATACTTCATATCTTTCTGTTTAACCTTAAGACCCAACTCTTTAGACTCTCTCACTGTCTTTCTCAACCTCTACCTCTCATTGTCTCTTTTTCTGTCGTGCTGTCTCTCTCCCCCTCCTATCTCCGTCTCTTTGGGGTTAACCCAGGGTTCAGCCATCCCTCTTTCTCACCTCTCTGTGACTGACAGGCCTGTCTTCCAGATGGCTGCCAGATTGCCAAGCTCCTTGTCAGTTCATATTAAGCTTTGTGTGATTAATGCATAATTTAAGTTCTCCTCCACAAATATATGTGTATCCAGTTAGTGCTGTTAGGCCCTGTTACATCACCGCCTAACTATTTATTGTTGTTGTTTCCTTCATTGCAGTTTTTTCCATTTACAGCTTCAGCTAGGGTAAAAGCCCTGGAGCTCCACCTTTCTCATCTCTTCCTGACGTAAACTGTCAGTAGAGCTGACGTGGTTGCCTCTCACTTTCGGACACACACATTCATATTTGGAGGAGACTGAAAAAAAAAATCTGTGTTTGTGTGTGCATGTATTTATGTGTTGCTGCTTGTGAGTTTGTGCCAAGACACAAATAATTTGAACAAAACAAGGGTCAGACCTGGAGCTTGCTTGTCTGATTTTGCAAATCTGGATGAGCCTATATTTAACATAACTCACTGAACAAAAAGGAAAGTTTCCTAGAAGTGTATAATGTCTTCTGCCCACCAAAATACAACTTGTATTTTATCTGCAACAGGTGGATGTAAGCAAAGCAAGTACCTGATGAGCTTAAATCATCCTGAGCACCATTTTTTCTTAAATCTTCTTTTGATAATGTATCAGCAGTGTAATAGCAAAATATCATTGTTTCACAACATATATCTGTGTCTTTAGCATAGAAGCTGTTTAAAAAAAAAAAGTTCTAATCTCTCTGTTGAAATGCAGTTACTCAATAAAGAGACCAAAGCTGTCAGTTATCACAATCTGTTTTGACTAATAGTACTTGACATAAAATATATGACCTAGTATTAAGGTCAAACTAAGGTTAAACTAAGTATTGACTGACAACAGGAATTCCTCAGCAGCAGAGTGTGATCTTATGTCTGTGTGTGTATAGTTTCTGTGTGTGTTTGTGGATCCCTTAAGCATTCTTATTCCCTTGTTGGAGTTCTGTGGTTTTGCACTATGGACCTCAGTGCTTTTTATACTCCATGCTCTCCTGAATCCCACCTTGATGTTTCTTATTTGTTTGTTTCAATGCAATCACTCTAGGGGAAACAGAATCTGGAGACCATCAGAGCTGACACCACCCGCTCACACATCACTCACACATCAGAGAGACTTCTGTCCATTTCTCCATTTGCCTCTTAGCCCATCTTTTCATCCAGATGTTAATCCGTATTCCAAAATGTGGACATAAATAAGTGAGCAATGCTTTCCTCTACATGTGCAGTCAAGGTTGAGTGATCCGCAGTGTAAAGATGCTAATTACTTAACCCTGAAAGACTGTAGTAGGACTGGGTGCCACTGTGGGTCAGATGATGTAGAAATATTCTTGGATGAATAAAGGCAAATGGTGAAAAAAAAAAAGAATTTGAGAAATACATTGATAGAGAGTGGGTTGGTGGAGGTCTGTCAGGTTTCAAAGCGACAGTAGCAAAGTGGTGGTGAGGGGACCAAAGCTAGGCCAAGCTAGACACAATGCCCCTGGGCTGACAACACTCTTGTGTCTGTTCAGGGCTGAACAGCCTGCAGGTAGTAAGGGGGGAGCGCACACACACACACACACACACACACACACACACACACACACACACACACACACAAACACAAACACAATGATGCACATTCACCCTGAAATTCTTTCTTCTCTTACAGCCACGACGTTCTCTATATAAATATACTCATTCTTAACTCATTCCCTCTCTCATACAGGGGTGTTCATGCATGGCTGTTGGATACACAGTGCCTTACTTGAACTAACTATAGTTTCAGGACCATGTCTGTGGTGATGGGTATAGCAGAGCATCTGTATTAATTAATTAAAAAAAAATTAATTCCTTGTGTACAATCCCACCAAAAGAATAAAGTTTATGGACTGAATTTGTTTTCTGAATAATGGCTACAGTTGAAAATGAGTAAAGAGTTCAAAGGCTTCATCTAGTGCCTCAGTTATAATGAAGAAAAAAAAACACAGGAAATGACCTCATATTTATTAAGGGCTTTGCTAAAGATTGCTCTAAAGTAATTTTTAGTGGCTGTTTAACAGGTGGCAGAAGAAGCTGACGGGCCTAGCTTACGGGCACAGCAACCCTCAACCCATAAAAATGATTAAATTCACAGTGCTCTGGTGAAAATTATATTACACTTCACCTCCTTGTATAAAACATATCCTGTCTGAGTAGAACTTGTTGTAGTAATAATTGTACTCATGTTTGTATCGTGAATTTTTCTTCTACTTCCTTAGAGGCGAAATACTCCAATAAAACAATACTTGCTGGTGCAGTATAATCACAATGACTCCAAATTGCATCGAAGATAGTCAGAGGGAAATAAATTTTATGTACATAATCGTATTACAAACCTCCAATCGGCTTTTTCCACCTGTAAAATAAACCTGGTTTTGCTGCATGTGGTGACTGAATGTAAATGTCACTTTCCCAAGTACTAGCTCATCAAGTTCAGCGCCCGTACACTAGGGAGGCGGGGGCCCACTTCAGACCGAGCCTGCAGAGCGCTGATGAAAGCGTCGCCTCCATGGCACAAGCTGCAACTTTCATTTGTTTAGCAAGAGCGCTGACAGATCTATCAGTCATAAATATCCTGAAGAGAGTGATGGAGGAAGGAGGAGAGGAGAAGAAATGAGGGAATAACAGAGAGGAAGGAGAGTGAGACCTTCAGACATTTATAGTAGTGTGTGTGTCTGTGTGTGTGTGTATACTTTTCTCTTCATTAAAACAGCACCGCCGCTTGTCAATGCCTGAATCCATCATTGTATCTCCAGTAGCTGTCATTGAGATGTGGCCTTACGAATGAGTTACATACCCGCCCTCCCTCATCAAAATTGTCATGTAAGATTCATTTGTACACATATATGTGAGAAAACCTCCCATACACACACAGACACACACACACACACAAGCACACAGATGTCCCCTTCCTTTCGCCCCCACACTCCCATGCCCACTACACAGAGCAGAGTGCTGCAATTTCAGTCATACACAGCATGCGTAAATCATGCATGATGCATCCCTCGTCTTGGGTGCAACGTATTAATCAATGATAGAAACACAAAAACATTCTTTTGTGCTAATCATTAATGCTGTGTTTGATCTACCTAGAGCTTTAATCTTGTCTTATGTGGACAGAACCGCGCCTGCAGTTGAGCACGAGGAGCATTGTTGTAGGTGCATCACAGCCCTCTTAGCTGTGGACAAGTTTACACTGATTGTTTCATGTATCTAGGCCTGGGCTCCTGACGCCTGCAATGCTTTTGAACCTGGCCTTTTGTGTCCTCCAACACAGCTTTTGTTCTAGATGAAACAGACTATGTATGGTCAGCGCTGAGCTCCTGTACAACCAAGTGTCAGCTCCACCGCATGCACACGTACACACACGCGCTTTTGTGGAGAGGAAGGCAAACAACCCTACACAAACAATTCACCTACACAGTAGGCAAGTTGGCTTGTAGACTCATACTTGTGTACAACAACATGTAAACCCATTCACATGCATATTTATGGAGTATGTGTATGTGAGTGTGTGTGTGTGTGAGAGAGTGTGTGAGGGGGTGGACAGGGGCATCTGTTTTTTCTCAGTAATACAACATCCTACAAGAGCAATCTCAATTACAAGAGAGACTTCAGAATTAAAGTTTCATCTTACTGCAACGCTATGGCCTCGTCCAGGCGCAGAGCACTGCTGCTTTCTTTTTAACAACACCACTGTGTTTGCTCACCTTGAAGGATTAAGTTTACTTTTTTTTTTTTTTTTAAAGAAACTTAAAGTGTGCGGGAACTTGCAGAATATATATGCAGTTGTCCGCACAAACAACCAGGTCTGTATGTAATGCTGATACCCATACCCTCTGTTTGCAGTGATAGACAAAGAAAGCTACATTCCATTTTACATTGCAGGTATTTTACTGACTCTCTCATCCAGAGCGACCTAAAATCAGTGCAACGCTAGACTGGGTTTTAATTTATATATGCAAACAATAGTGAAGTGTGTTAGGGTCAATGGTACGGCACCCACACATCACAGTTGTGAGACAACAAAGTAAAAGCCAGAGAGAAAAGAAAACAAGTTTTTCTTCAGAGGAAAATAGGATACATGTTGTAAAAATATAATATTATTTTAGCATTGATAAAATAAATAAGATCTTTCAACATATATTAAGAGAATGCGGACCGTGTGCTTGTGACACTGACTGGCCAGTGAAGGCTCATTTTGAAGAGAAACTCCCCCATACACACACATACATATACAGAGTACACACTTGTTTGTGTCTCTGGAAGGAAAAATGATGCTCCTTCATGTCTGGTAAGATTGTTCTGTGCCTCAAATTTTGTCAAATATTATACTTTAAACAACAGATTGAACACCCGTTCAGAAGAAAGTCATACTGCAATGATTCTGAAGAATCCAGGAGACAGATTCACAACTCAAACATGAGACACAGTTACAAAATAAGTATACTCGTTGCCCTAAAAATCTGTTTCTTAAGAGCTGCATGCTCGACTACGACAATGCAGGCGTTTGGTTGTTTTCTTTTTTGATGTGGCAGAATCTTGGCCGCGCTTGTTCTGGTGGTAATGTAACAAAAGCTAATACCAGGACTGTTTGTGCTCGGATGTGTTCGAAATAAAAGGAAAAAAAAAGGGGGGCAGCGGGAGTCTCTCCTCAAATACTAGGGGTGGTGCATGAAAAAGTAAATGAGCATCCTAATATCGAGGTCTCTTAATTTTTCAGCAGATGTGATGAAGTGAGTTTCGACTGATGTTTCCTGAAAGTGGCAACACGTGTCCCTCTTACCCGGCTGGTGCAGTCCTCTCGTCTACAGATGTGTCGCTTGATGTACCCATCGAATGGCACACTGCAACTTAATAAAATATCACTCCTGCTTTGACAGGGAAGCCTTAATTGAGTCCCTTGTCAGTTTTATCAAACTGTGTGTTATCGTCGTTTGAAACTTTTTTCCTCTCTTTCTCCCTCAGTCTCTCTCTTGCTCTTATGGAATATGCTAGCAGTTGAATCCTCTGCAACCAAGAGAGAATGGGGGCGGGGGTTGAGAAAAAGAAAAAAAGTGAAAGAGAACAACACTGGGATTGAAAGAGAAATAAAGAGCAAGAGTAAAAGTGAGTCAGGAAGAGAGAGAGGGAGGGAGGGGGAGAAATAGCCAAGAGAGATGGTGCGGAGAAAGAGCCTTCGGAGGCTATCTTGTCATTGGATTCATAATTCAGGTTCATGATTTTAATTTCCCTCTGTTCTTATCAAAGGCCGGTGGATCAGCAGGGGGAAGGCTGGTAGTTAGCTGGATAACTGCATATGAGATGAGCTGCAGCACTCCGTCACAATGCACGGACGACATAATAGGGATGGAAATGTGGTGAGAAGAACAGAGTATCCAGTCACTCGCTGTGACTTCCTCTTTCAACCAGCAAAAACCCACAGGCATGTGTTGTTTACAAAAACCCTTTTTTGACATCATCTCCTCTTTTTTCCCCTCAGAAGCCAAAAGCAGTCCCTTGCCCCCCAAAGTATATTCAATCACACTCGCAGAAAGACAATATGCTTGTGTAAAGCCTCATGAAAATACTGTAGATGAATAATAAATTTTGACTGTGTTTGGCTGAGGCCTTTTGATTTCATAATATTTTCTTGTATGTCTGTAATGAAAATGCTGTTCTACCAAAGTGCATGTGTTTACTGCGATGTATGAACACCATCTCAAAATAATACAGCCGCCAGGCCAGTGTTTCAGTATGGAAGGCAGCTCTTAAATGTCTATAGGAGTTTGGTTATAGCAGTTTGAGGGTCGAACAGGTACAAACTAAGTAATATGGTCAGTGTTCACCAGCGTGTTACGAATATTGCACAAAGTAGGACGAGACTGTAACTGCCCCCACTGAGATGCCTGCTCCCACTGCTCGCCTTACTTTGAAGGCACATGCACTCTATACACACACACATGCACGCACCTTATTGAAGATGGCTTTTTTTTATGTCAGTTTCTTTTCCTATTTTTCCTCCTCCCTCATTTTCATATTTCCAACCTTGCTATTCTCCCTCTCCTCCCTCAGTTTTCCTTTTGTCACCCCCTACCTTCTCTTTCTGAACCTCTTTCATTCTCTTTGTCTCTCACTCTTTATTTCCAGCTTTCTTTCTCTCTATCTTTATTTCATTGGCTTTCAGTGCTCACAGGATTCAGCAGTGCCACTGTACTTCTCAGTGAGCCATTTGATCATTAATTTATCACGTTTCCAGCAGTTAGTTTGACAGGTGCTAGTGCTTTCATCTGACTAGCACTAGGCTTTGCTGAATAAAC
Source organism: Toxotes lorentzi (assembly GCA_037833715.1). Taxonomy (NCBI): domain Eukaryota; kingdom Metazoa; phylum Chordata; class Actinopteri; family Toxotidae; genus Toxotes; species Toxotes lorentzi. The sequence goes on along the minus strand of JBBMJY010000001.1, from coordinate 8,521,639 downwards.
AAGCTAACCCAGACCTATATGTTCAGCAAGCAGGTGAGCCTGGAGTTGAACAAACCAATAGGTTGAGCAAGTCCACCGACATGGGCCTACTTGCTAACTGGGCAAGTGGTTTTCTCAAGTAAACCAAATTGTCACATGACAGCTGTCATGTGACAATTTTGCACCTAACAGCAGAGAGGGGTGTCCTTGAATTGCTTGTCCCCTACTCACTCCCTACCAGACTTCTTCAAACCATAAATATTTCCAGTCCAGGTGCAGGCAGGATGTAGAAGTCTCCTCCTATTGCTGTAGCATTTGCACTTCTAGGAAAAACCCTACTCAACACTCCCATGGCCCATTACAGTCCCAAGGGCTGTGTGTACCATGTGTCGCAGCACAGGTAGTACTGATAAAATGATTTGTTGTGAGATCAGATGGATTTCAATTACCACTAAGCCTAATGGCTGTACCAACTACTATCAGGCCAAAACATACATTTAATGTCTTGATTGCCGACAGCAAGACAGGATGTGGCCCTTACCTGAACCCGGGTGAGTTGTACCTGGTTTCTGCAGTTGCGGATGAGGGTTATCAGTCATCGCCCATCACACTCTCAACAAAAAAGTCATGCTCTCTCCCTCATGTCGCTCTCTGACACAGCTCATAATCAGTACTATGACAAGATAGTTTCTTGACAGCTGGCAACCAATCAGAACATGAATGACAACCCGTGTCCGTGACACTTGGGACAGGAAGGAGTTGCCATTATTGTGTCATTTCCCATGGATCAAGTTGGTCGTTGCTGCACCCCGGTTGCCATGAACTACACCCAGAGCCACATGTGATGCTGAATTAGGGGAGAAGGATCCAGCGGCAGACCTCACATCAGAGACCTCAGGTTTGTGAGCCAATGGGAAGAGAGTAGAGGCGCCAGACATAAGGGTCTGCAGTTAGACCCTCATGACCCCTTGGTTTAGACTGTTACACCCCTGGAACCTTTCACTGTGTCTTTCTATCAGTCTCTTTCTTCCTCAATCTTTCTCAGATTATGTCTTTCCGTCCTCCCACTCTCTCTGTCTCTCACTTCAGCCGCAGATCATTAAAACAGACGCTCTCCTCTCCAATATTCAATATTTCCTCTGCTCTGAAACTCACCACCAATTCTATTATTAAAACATCCTTTTCATTCAGATACTATGGGTAACCTTGTTTATGTATTATTTATATATGTATGAATAAGGTGTGTACCGGATGGTCTGAAAGCTCTGGAAATCAAGGGCCTCAGAGGACACGAGTGTCGGCTCTGCTGTAAGGGTCTTTCACACCTTTCTTCTCCACCCGGTCCTCCAGTGCCAGATCTGTCTGAATCATTGTAATGCAAAGATTTATTTGCTGGTCAAGATTTAGTAGTATTGCTGGAGTGGTTTTCAGTACATCACAGCATCAAACAATCATACCAAACCCATACATTTCTCCCCCTTTTTCCTAGTAAAACTCTCCTGTGTTTTCTCTCTTTCCAGCCTCCTTCTTTCTTTTCCCTCCCTCTATCCCCGGAATAAAGGTCTGCTGGGGCATTTTTAAGACAGAGGCTTCCTGGACTATTTTGGTATCAAAGCTTTGAGGCACCAAGAGGCATGCTCTCTGAAGTTGACATGTAAGGAGAGGAGAGCCTTCTTCTCTCACTGGTTTGTAGGGGGGTGGGGGTGGGGGTGGGGGGAGGGTCAGTCAGTAGCCCTGCCAGGAGCGATCTCTACCGGGGACATACAGCCTCAAACACTCCCCTTCAAGCCCAGAGCCTCCCCAGCCATTGTGGAGGCTTCTGCTTCATATGTTTGGTGCTCAGTTGACTGTATGTAGTTGTATGTTGTTAGGGTGGTAGTGGGCACATCCATTCATTTATGTGCTTGTGAATCTTTACATTAGTAATAAATAGCGTTGTGGTGGTGCTTTGAGTGTTGGTGTTGTTTCCTACATTTTACATTTTTTAAATTAAGCTTCTCAAAGCAACTTTATACATCAGTGGCCCCAAATGGTAGCAAGCTGTGATTGTTTAGATTGTGTATAAAAACGAAAAACGTTTGCTGATGGCGATGTACAGTCTAATTTGTTTTAATAGATGATGACGTGCACTCCACCTCTCTCTAGATTTTTTTCATATGAACTTGTAATAAGTAAACACTTGTGTTCGAGTGCAGATGCTCCATTTATTACTTCTGTGTGTGAACAGTATGTTATTGCTGACCCTGCCTGACCTTAGAAATGAATTTGGGCAGTTTGAGTAAATTTCAGTCTCTCACATTAGTGAATTGGAATTTTGCCTCTGTTCAGCTCCCTTTTTAAGGATGATCAGATATTGCATTTGTGCATAAAAATCTTGCCTGCAGCTTTAATGTGAATTTAACCAGCTCCAGCCCTGTGTGGTAGACTGTTGTCCAGATGACCTCCTCTTTTTTATTTATTTTTTTTTCCCTCTCCACGCTGAGGAAGTCCAGCCTACAGAGGATCTGACTGTGAATCAGTCTGACCTGGCTAGTCTCTCTACCAACACACTGCTCCCTGATTCATCTGCTGCCAACCCCTTCAAGTTATTCATCTGGAAGAAATATGCATTCATCATTGTATTTTTAATCACACCAAATAGATAGACAAAGAGAATGCCTTAGGGAGAGGGGGAGCAATCTACAATTCCCAGAGCTCAGATGGTATTCCTGCCCTGCATCGCCAAACATTCCCCAAATTGACTCTGAATGAATTTATTTTTAATGTGTGGAAGATGCTCTACAGAGAATAGAGATGGTGTGCATGTGAGTTTATGTGTGTTTGTGTTCTTGTCTCTCTGCAGTGTAATCGCACATTTCTGTTTGCATTTGCCTGTGAGCCTGTGCGTTTGTATGTGCGTGTATCAGTAATGCAATTGCACATTGTGTACACATTTACCTGCATTGGTGTCTGGATGCGAGTTGTGTGGTTTTGCCTTTATGGTTGTGTGTGTGTGTGTGTGTGTGTGTGTGTGTGTGTGTGTGTGTGTGTGTGTGTGTGTGTGTGTGTGTGTGTGT
>JBBMJY010000001.1:8497142-8514589 GCA_037833715.1 Toxotes lorentzi | reverse complement strand
TGTGTGTGTGTGTGTGTGTGTGTGTGTGTGTGTGTGTGTGTGTGTGTGTGTGTGTGTGTGTGTGTGTGTGTGCGCCATGTGTTCCTCTGTGTTTGCATACACTGTGTGCTCAAGTTTGCTGAAAAGGGGGTTGGAAGCTCCCCTAGTGGCTCCTCCAGAGAATTACCTTTGAGAGAGCTGCTCTGCTCAGCAGCAAACACACTAATGGCAAGAAAAATAGCAAACACATTACTTTTTTGTTTCCATATCAGCAGTCCAACTGTGTGCCTTCTATTTTTGTTTGCTTACATATATATGTAGAGGAAAAGGCTTGTTTGTGAAACATAGAGGAAGCTCAAAAAGGGTGTAGGTATTTAGTGTTTGCAATTCAAGTACAATGTTCTCATCAGCTACTACTAAATAAAATAAAAGTGTTAAGGGAGAGAGTTGTTTATTTTCATATACATGATTTTCAACTTGCAAGCGGATAATTTTTTGCTGCTATGATTCAGCCTAATATATTCTAGGAATAAGGAAAATCGGCTGCAGGATAGTGTCCTGGAGAGTTTTTTTTTAACATAGATATTAATGTTTCATTGTTTTAGTATATTTTGGTACACAAACATACTGGCGGGCCAAACCAATAAGCGGACACCAACTAGCAAACGTGGGAGTTAAATCTTAATTAATCATTAGTCTTTAGGTCTAAAGGGCTGCAAACAGAGTCCCCTCATTGGTGGTCAGAAAACAATGAAATGGATTTCCACACATGCCTGTGTGTGTGTGTGATGGCAGTAGATATTCTACCATTGAGTCTGTAAGTAATCATCCCCTCTGATTAATGCAATGTAAATGAGATATATGGAAGCATGCAGGAGGGTATATGTATGTCAGTGTGTGTTTTCATACACAAATGTGTGTATGAACACGTTCCTCTGTGTTGTGCATCTTAATTGATGCTTTGGCTAAACGTGAAGTGGTCCATCATCTCTGTCGTCCACATTATGCTACTATGAGCTGAAGGAAGTGATCGGTGTGCCTTTGCAGAAGGGAGCAGCGAGGGAGGTGCTGTCCGGTGTGTTTGTTCTAAATTGATTACCTGCTTCCTACTTTTTTCATCGTCTTGTTCTTCCTCTTTATATGTGCTGTGCTACTTGGCTAGCTGATTGTATCAGGAAGCGGTCAGGAGCCCAGGATATTTCAATTTCATTGGATTTAAAGAGGACTGGGAGGAGGTGTGCACATTAGCGCCTCAATACAATCGCATTTGTCAGCATGATCCTTTTTAAGTGCATTTCAATTAAGCCGTGATTCTTTGATTTTATTATGCCCCGGCCTTGCTGGCAAAATGCTCACTGCTGGTTGAACAAGGCTCTGTCTAATGTACACAATTTAATTTTCTTAATTGAACTAACGTGCTTTTCATATCCTAATTCCTAGAATAATCTTTGATTCCTGTATCTGCTGCGGCAGGCTTTTAATGAAAGAGGGCAGCCTAAAAACATCTGTTAGACCCGTGATTAAATCATCCGCATAACATCTGCATTTATGAGGGTGTTTGCATGCCGCCTGGCCCTTTATCTATTTTGGGCAATTATCTTGTGTGACTGTCGTAATACAAGATATTAATATAGACGTGTTTCGTGTGGTTATACCCCTCTCCTTTGCACTGATGACTGTCATCTGGCTTTGTTTCCACAGAGAACTCTGGCTATTGATACAATGTACCAGAAGTCTCCTTTAAACAAAAGAAGGGGGAGAAGCTTTGTTCTTTGTTTGAGCTGTGTGCATAAGCTATTTGTGCAGATTCCTTTTCTGAAAGGTGGGAGGCATGTTGAGCAAACCCTGTTTCCTCTTTGGCAAGTGGTTAGGTAGTTGATTAAGCTGTTAAATACACACTCACAAACACACACACACACACACACAGAAACACCATGCTAATGCGCATCCTCGATTGCACTAACACATGGATGTGTTACACAGCGTTTCCATACCTGCTGGCTTCACACAGTGTCGCTGGAGTACCAGCAGAGAGCCTTCCAGCCCACTGCAGTATGAAACAGAGTACGTCTTCTGTCCGTTCCTCCCTCCTCATTCCCTCCTTCACCACCTTACATCAGGCCCGCTTTTATCAAGAATCACATGAAATGGGGTATCAAATGAAAGCCATCGCTCTACCTCCTTAACCCCATCTATCTTCTCCTCCTTTTCTTCTTCCCTCTGCCCCAGTCCTTCCTCCTTCTCCTCCCATGTCTTCCTGATGGTGTGGTCGTCTGTCCATTAAAGAGGGGGCGAGTCAGTCACCTGCCGTTTGGCCCCCTCATCGTATAACACACGGTGGCACAGCACGGCTGTCATCACCTCCACCGAGCCTGGATCAGGTGACTAGATTATCTCCCCGCCGGCTTCCATTTCCCACATTCTCATGCACTACACTGAAAACAGATCACACACAATCAGGATAAAACCAACCAAATGACCGACCAGTAAAGCTGCCTGCAGTTTCCGCAACATGTGTCAGAGAAATGCTCAGGTCAGACCTTGGCATTAGTTTGATGGCCGATGTTCCAAAGTGAGTACTACTACTTTTCAAACATACACCTCTATGAACTGAAAAAAAAAAACATGTTGTTTGGGGTGTTAGAGTGGCCTGGTGGTTAAAGAGATTGTTGGGTATCTAGAAGAACACAGGTTCAGTCTCAGGCTGCAGCGACCACTGTGACCATCCTGTCCAGTTGTCAGTTAACAAGCCATGACAAGCTACTGCTTAGTCCATGTATGAGATTTCTGCTTTCTACAAGGATTCCCTGGAGTTCCACGTGACAGACAAAAATTTTAAAGCTCAATTTCCCCGCCTTTTGCTCTGCAGTGTCCTCTAGGGCAGCAAGGGCTGCTTGAAATGATAGCAGAGCATCCAGAGTTGTACTTGTGACATATCCTCACATTTTTGTTGTGTGCATTGTAAAGAGCCTTCTGAAAAAGTCCTTGTCTGACCATGTATGCATCACATAATTACATTTCTGAAGTCTTGAAATTATACACAAAGAAACATAGAATTTTAATATTTAGGCAGCATTTATGGCTTTTTTACAAATGTAGCTTGAACAGACCTTGGCGTTGTCAGCCAGAATATTGGCAAGCTGCTACCCAGAGTCTGAAGTCTGAATAGCCAAGGTAAATGTGTCACTCTTAACATTCAAAAATGAACACTTAACCATGACATAAAATTATAATATTTTAATCAAGAACATTGTGTATTTCAGCTTTGATTGCACTCTGCTGTTGGTTAAAGCCCGCTTTATGACCTATGAAAGGTCAAGGGGTCGACCGAGAGAAAGGGAGTTGTCTAAGTTCAGCCAGATGTTGTTTATTTTATTGTGTCACGGCAATGTCATGTCATTCATTATACACTTCTGTGGTCATGGACAGATGAGTGTCTTCAGAGTGTAGCCACAGCCAGGGATAAGGCTAATTGCTGCTGTACTGCCATTGTCTTTAAAGCCCCATTTTGTGGCTGCCGCGCAAACTGTTGCAGCAACAAGGGACACATGGATGCACATTTTCAGTACCCTTCATGTGGTGGGCACTAGTTTTGTTTCTGATTATGGAACATGATTTTGTTTTTTTCCCCTCTCTCATCTTGTATTTTTCTTGCTGTCTCTCTTTGTGCCTGGTCTGTTTTAACTGCTTGGGTTTGGCTCTCCTTGGGCGGTGCTGTGTCCCCAGTGGCAGCGTGGAGGTTGTCTCTGCCTCACTGGTGCCCACATTAGGGGAAAAAAAAAAACAAAACTTTCCCTAACCGCTGAACCCACCCAGAACCTTTCTGCCTCGGACTCCTCCTGACTTTTATTCAGCGAGCACAGAAAACTCACGGCCAAATAATAATTGAGGGGGTGAACTTGAAATTAAACTGTAAGAGTAGTACTGCAATATCACCCCAAGGTAGGATGACTGACATGTTTAAACAACAATATATCACTCAGAAGAATTCTCATTTAATGTGTTTGGCTCTGTGTGGTTAGCATTGCAAAAGAGGAATTATCTGCTCCGTCTGGCTGTGTTTGATGGTGCATATTCCCCCAGGGCCAACCCTGTGAGAACTTCTTTTCTAGATACTCCTCACTTTAATGTGTAAAATGTTTCTGGCAGATGCTCCAGTAAAAATCCACTGCCATCAACTCATTCTCCCTCTTGCACTCTCCCCACAGACAACTCTCCGAGCCAGTTTGAGTAGAGAGAGCTCAAATCCTTGACCTGCCCCCTTCCTGTGACCTCTCCTGGTGGAGTGGAGTGCAGTAATCTGACCAGTGCACTCCTTGCAGACACTGTTGAGTCCCCTCTGTTGTGCTATTATCAGCTGAGTGTTATTACCCCTCTTTGCACAGGAAAATATGCCTTGATTTCCATCGACCCGTCCCCGAATCAATGCTTTTAAAAATCTTAGACACCTTTTACTTAAGAGCAAAAGCATGCATTTTATGTTTTGACATGGTCATATTGATTGGGGTGGTGGGGAGACGGGTGGGGTGGGATGGAAAGGGGGTGTGGTAGTTGAGGGTGGGGGGTGTTGACCTCTCTCTTTCTTTCTCTCTCTCTCGTTCTTTCTCTCTGTCCTCCAATCTTCACGCTTCTCTGTTTTGCGCTCTCAGTTGCTGCCAGTGTCTGGTAACACTGCCATCCTTAATGGCTTTCCTGTGCTCCATTTCCGCCCCCCCCCTCCATCCCCCACTTCCCCGCTCAGCCATCTCTCTCTTGCATCCCTTCCACCTCCTCGCCCTTCCTCCCCCTTCTCTTCTGGAGCACCCCCCACCACCACCCCTTGTGTTGTGCACTTTTTTCCCCCCACTAATCAATACGTTGTGCTCCCCCTTGTCCACACCCCACGTCACTCACATTTGGCCCGCTGATAAATTATGGATGGGGGCCTCTCACATCACATCTAAAATTTCTATTGTGTTTGTCAATGGATGATCGATACTTCACCTCGCCTCATCCTCAAAGCTCCTCGTGCTTCTGCTCTCTGTCCACTTTCATCCCCTGTTTCTTCTACCATTTTTTGTTTGTTTATGATTTTGGTTTGCTGGAAGTGCTTCTGGTGTTGGGGTCTCCAGGGCTGTAACTAACAAAAAGGTAATCATCAAATAAATGCGTCCGCCCCTGCACTCTCTCCTCGCTTTCTCACTCTGCCACTTTCATCCCATACCTTGCCTTTTCTCCTGCTCTTTTTCTTCCCAAACTGTCGTTAACATGTGTCGGCACTGGGTTCACACAAAACACCGGAGTCTGAAATCTGTGGCTTGATGCCAGTTTGTGGATGAGCATTTGTGTTTGAGAGAGCCACATAGGCCTCCACCTCCGTTCTTATTGGCAGCTTTTATCCACCCCCACACCCTGAGAGCTGTGAAGGCAAATCAACACTGAGGATGTTTGAAATGAAAAGAGAATCTGAACAATGGGATGGACTATAAACAGACAAACATGCCCTTAGCTGTCATTCCTGACTGGACTTTATTTAGCTGTCAGTGTTTTCTCTTTAATGTATATACAGCACATCAACCCTCACATAACCTTCACCATTAAAAGAAAAAGGGAACCCACGCAAACATACTCAATTCACACGCACTCAGTTACATCCACATGTGTCAGCTTTTGTTTCTCACACTTATACCCTCAACTCTCTCTCGCACACATACAAACCATGCGGGGTCGAAGCGGAGCTGGGGCTGTAATTTAAGTGGCATTGGGCTTATCACAGCCTAAGGTTCAGCTGTGATCTCTGGCCCTGAGCAGCACCTGCTCCTCACACCAGATCTCACCTCCCACCTGCTGACGAGAGAAACTATGCCGCCTAATAACTCCAGCCGCGGCTCTCTGCCTCCTTTTCCGTGACCACTTAACCCCTGACACGGCCTTTTAAGTGAAGGTCTGGTATGTGTCTGCCAGCTTGGCAGCCGAGCCATTGTGCCATTAGCTTAAGTAACATGCAATCAGCAGCCAGGCAATAAACAACTTCAAACTACTACACCCGAGAAGAGCAGTTGGACATTTTCCACATTTTTGTCCTTGATGATTTTATGTTCTGGCTTAGTAGTGGTCAGTTTCATTTTCACATTTGATTTTCTGGCCTTTGTTTTTACTTATTTGGACAGCAGGGAAGTTACAGCAGCGTCACTGATGGCATGCGATGACAGAGGACAATAGAGTGAAGCCAAACATGCAGCAGACAAATTCCTTTCAGAAAAACTAGGTGGACCTTAGCGTTGCTTTTCATAGTTTGTTTGCATTTAGTTGTTTATTATAATTGGGGCTTTTGGGGCTGTTGGGGCTTGGTCCATCAGAGCGTGATCCAAACCAGGCAAGGTGAAAATCTTCAAGTCCAACCTCCATCTTCAGACTGCCTCAGACATGCCTTACTGGCTTACACAGGGAACCCAAGTTGACCCCTACCACATAGATAGACACACTGAGACACGCACAAATTATCCTATACAGACTCATGTGCACACACTCTCGCACAGCCCTGCTGACAGACAAGCCACAGAGCAGCACGGCACGCCAGGCAGGAACAGAATCTCCCTCTGAGCAGAGGTCAGTGGCTTTTATCTTTAGTATGTCTGACCTTAGCGTGGGTCTTATTCTTCTGACAGTCTCACATGCATGAGAGTAGCTGCCAGTAAAAGGTGAATCATGGGTGTCTGTTTCTGACTGTGAAAATCAGTATAGCAGACACGTATGTTCCATAACATTGTAAAAAGGAGGATGAGTTGAGACTAAAAAGATCACAGCGTAACTAAAATATTTGGTAAGATTGATCCCAGACAAGCCATTGGTCAATTATCAACCCTTATCTTCATGTCCAAGTTCTCCTGAGTGTGACTTGAAGCCCCGGCTGATCACTCACTGTACTGTAAGTCTTTCTGAATAACAGCAGAAGCAGCAATTCCAAAAATGTAGAAATATTTGTTCAGAGATAATATTCCAGTTAATATTACATAGTATTTATGGATTGGACTGTTCACACAAAGTGAGGTAATGATTGGCATGTGTGTTGTACTCACTGGTGTATCTCATCTTTTCAGCCGTGATTGGACCATTTACTTGGCGAACATTTCAATTGCGTTTGACCTCTTTTAGAAAGACTGACATTGCTCCATTTAACTCTTCCTATCTATCCTCTCTCTCTCTCACACACACACTCTGTTTTCCATCATACACACACACACACTTCCTCTCTCACTTTCTCGCCAACCGCTTCCTTGTCAGGCCCGAGTTCTGTGGAAAAGGTGGTGTCATCCTCCGCTCTCACCCGTCGGTTCAGATTTTCCTCCAAGCGCAGCGAGACTTCCTGATTTGTGTGACAAACACAAATGCCTTTAAATTCCCACAGCCCTGGCTCCTTACCAGCCTCATACCTTGTAATGCATTATTCACATCCTCCTCTTGCACCCCCCCACCCTCCCACCTCCAACCCTCTCGCATCAGGAGAGGGACAGCCACACACGACTTCCCTGGCAGAAAATCCATACGGCCTTGACGTCTTTGCTTCATGTGGGCAATTAATAGAACCGCAAGCTGAATCTATTTTTTCTCATAATTGTAGTTTAACGTGAGGATGTAATGATGGCATTAAATGGCAATATTATTTTTTTATCATTTTATTTAGACTATGACTATGATTTTATTTAGACTATGCATGTTACAGTGATTGTACAGAGTTAGTTACAGCCTCTTCATGGTGCTAGTTATGAGCTGCCAAAACTAGGAGAAAGAATATTTATACCAGACAGTGATGGATGCCCACCATGTCCTTTAGGATCACAGTGCCCTCTAATTTATACTGGTTGAGATGTATTACATATAAAGGCAATGTTAGCTGTAAACCCTAAACTACTCTGCTGAATGCTTGACATGCACTCACTCATTTCTCATAAATGTCTGCTAGGGTTACACTTACTTATGTTGCTGCTGTTTTTCCTTCTACTCTTTCTAATGGCACAAAAAATGACACTGGCTTTGCTTTTGTGACTTTTATGTGAGTGAACTGTTCCTGTTGACCAAACACAGGTTCAGCTGTTTGCGTTTGGATTCGTCAAGATGGTAAATTTCTTAACGTCACCCTCCTCTCGTGCCGGCACATAAGCAAGCTAAGCGCCCCATGCTGCGGCCGTGGCCTTCGCTGTATAACCCGTCTTCCTGCCGACTCACTCCAGTGTGCTGACACCCTGCTGCAGCTGAGCACAGGCCCGTCTGCTTCTTAATGGTGAAAAACGAGAGCTGTCATGTCGTAATCGTGTAATAACCGTGCATGGTGTCACTTTCAGCAATTAATGGAGACGCTGTGACTGGGCTGCGTAAATCCTGGCTAAGTCGGCTGCGGCAGGGTGCAGCGGTGGAGCAGAGTCAGAGAGGCTTATATTAGGGTGTGTTAGTTTATTTGTCCCTGCATGTGGGAGACATAAAGATTTGCATGTGTCTGTGCAGTTTCCAGTGATTCTACATGCGATTGCAAGGAAATGAGGGATTAAGTGTGTGTCAGTGAATACGAGGTGATTAGTTGCATCCATCTGTTTGCTTACACATTTGTGTGGGTGTACAGAAATGTGTCAGTGGCTGAAAGAAGAAAGAAAGCTGAACAATAGTGAAATCAGTGGGGGATTGAGCCATAGTGATGACTTGGCAGACTTTTCCCTGCTGCCCACTCTGCTCTTGATGTCTTGTCAGTCTTCACTGTGTACTGTGTTATAAATCAGCAAAGCCATAAAAAATGATCTTTAGTGGAAGGTCACAGTGGAGACAGATGTTAGAGGGTGTAAAGGTTAGGTATTTTTACTCTCATGTTATTATCCTAGGGATACGAGAATATTGGTTACATCTACTTTGTTGGGATTGCGATTTTAGATCTTGAGCTCCTCAGTATTTGTGTCTTGTGTTTTTTTGTGGTGCTGCGGTTATTGTGAGTCCAGGGACATGGGATAATTAGGCCAGCGCTGGTCAAAACAGTAAAGTCCCAACATAATAAAACAAAACATAAAAAAAAAGTAAAATTAAATAATCATTTAAACTTGTTTTAGATTAGAGGTCCTAACATTGTCTTAATTCATAAAAAAGTTAGCAGGATGATAGGTTTTATTGTCAGATGTGAGATGTCTTATTTGTGAATTAGAGTGACTTGAAGCAAAATTCGATGCCAGGTTTTGGATGTACTTAAAGTTTTAGTGTGTCAAAGCCATCAGTAGCCACAGTGATTGGGAATAAAAGTATCCACACCGTGCCTAAATTGTCAGAAGAGGGCCTAGGGGCCTTAGGAGTGTCTGGAGAAGGGTGCGAGAAGGGGTTTGGGGGGGCCATGAGCTGGCCCATAAGGCCGGTCTTTATAGAGGAGAGACAGATGAGGTGAGCAAGGCAAGCTGTCACTGAGACCAAAGTAATGACTAGAGCAGTCTGCTCCTGCCAAACCCTCTGATTTTTTTAAATTTGTTTGGGCGTGGGCAGCCTCTGACTTTATGAGGTGTTGGGATAGCATTGAGTTTGTGCGTGTGCATGTGTGCAGATTTCTGTTTGTGTGTGTCTGTAGATACACCTTAACCTCTGCAAAGAGATCTAGATGAATTTTATTTAATACATGGGTCCCTAAGCTCTTGTGGTTGTCTTGGAGAGTGGACAAACTTAGAAGTCAAAATTTTCTTTCCCTGCACTTGACACTTTAGGATCTACTTGAATCTTTCTCTTGTTCTGACTCTGTCTCACACACACACACATACACACACACACAGACATATGCCAAGTTTCTCAATGGCATACGTTAAACCCTTCTTGAGACTTATCACAATTTCTCTTTCTTCCCTTGGCTCATCAGTTTACTTACAAAATAGATTTTGTCAGAGTTATTGATGTATAATGCATTGGCACCAGCGAGCTTATTTTCACTTTAATAATACTGAAATCTTCTTTTAATATTAAGTGATTTTGCATAGATCTTTGTGACAGCATGAAAGCGGTACGGCGATGATCAAACAGGCACTTGTTTCAGGTCAGGTCTCCTCCGTCTATCTGTCAAAGCCACTCCAGAGAGGGTTAGGGAATGAGAGGAGCACTACGACTGGAGGGAATTTCTCCGAAACAACGCCAAATCACTCAGTTTTCCTGCTCTTCCCCATCCACCATGGAGATGTGTCAGAATCCAATGTCTGTCACAGTATCCCAAGGCGGCCTCTAGATCCAACGGCGAACTGGCGCCTCTTGTCTTGTCACCTGTTATCTTTACCAGACTTGGAGTTCTGCATTGGATCACTCACAGTTATCTTAAAAAAAAAAAAATGCAGAGTGGGAGTTTTGAAACATGCAACGTGCCGTGGCATCTATTCAGGTCTATTAAAGCTGATGACCCATAATCGCTAGAAACACGTTAAATAGGAATAAGTCACTCAGAAATTACATTTGTCTTTAATCTGGCCAAGTTGACGGTTTAAAGTGTGTGTCTTCAGTTAGCAACTGGATGTAAACCAACTACTTACAAGGAATGACAGATGACACATCTTTTACAATTAGCAAAGCAACAATGTCTCATAGAAATGATGTTTATGTGCAAATATTTCGCAATAGCTGTTTACATTCAACATTTACTGCTAATGCAGAAAGTGGAGTTATGTTCATGCAGCAGAGGGAAATGGAAAAGGGTGGAGCTCAGGTATGTAGATGAATGCATTTCACAAATGCCATCTCTTAATCCAAGTCAGCGTTGATTTTTCAGTATTTAACAAAGACTGTGATGTAGCCATAACCAAGAGCTTTTAATTGCACGTGTATTAGCCATGCTTCCGTTGCCATGTGCTGATAGCATAAGAAACAGCAAAGAAAGTCTTTGCACATTTTGCAGGTACATTCAAAATCATCATTTGGTCAATATTTTGGCGAAAAATGTCATCTGTTTGACCTTAGCTTTCACCTGGAACGTATTTCTAGAATGCATAATAGTTGCATATGAGTGTAATTCCTGTGAGAATTGCTGAAGCAGACATTTGTTTCATATTTGTTTTGACAACATGCAGATTAATGTTTGAGCCCATCGTCGCATTATTTTGAATCGGGAGCAGAAACTTGCAAACACACTGAGAGCTGCTCCCTCACTTAATGTATCCACGTGTTTCATTTGCCACATTTGACATGGAAAGAGACTAATGTGATGCAATTTACATAGTAATTATTAATTCATCATATAAGCTTTTTGCACGGACATGGGACAGACTGTTACTGCTGTCATAAAAACTAAATGTGTGACTTCTTTACCAAGTTAGTAGCTAAGTGTATGTGCTTACCACTAAATGCTGGGCAGTTAGTGTACAGTGGGTTTATCAGAACTTCTGTTTTCTTAGCACATGCATTACAGGGTTATGAGAGCAACAGAGATGTGGTTTGTGAAACCAAAGCAGTGAACATAAAGAGGCAAAAAGCTCTGTGGACCTGCAGAGTTAAGTGATACATCTCCTTGATTACAGCTCTGTGAGCATCTTTTCATCCAGTGTTAATGTCAGAAACACTGATAAGCACAAGTTTAACAAAAATGAAGAGTAAAAGTTTGAAAGGGCCATTAGAAAATGTTTTCCAAGTTGTTTCTGTTTGCATGCTCTGGAGGTGAAAAGCAGGCTTGCTGTTAAGAGTCTCCTGCAGTGAAGGAGACATCTTTGTCTGAGTAGTTTGTCCATGAGTCCCCCATGTGGCTTCCTCTCTTGGCATCCTCTCTGACAGGCAGATTACATTTGCTGTACAAAATCGTTGTAGGTACAAGCATAGAGTATGTACTTTGGATTAATAGGGAGTGATATATGTGTAAAGAGCAGTGTACCTCCTAAACCCTGAGAAGTCCTGCGGTGAGTGCATGGTGCTCAAGGTAAGGATTAGCAGAGAGCTTGTGGCAACATAACATCTCCTACAGGTGTTGTGTAGCTGAGTTGTGTGCGTGGGCGTGTGACACTTAAGTATTATAAATTACTCTAAATAGCAATAATCATGAAATAATATGCTATTTAAATTATTATACGATTAAAATGTAGTTTAATTTTTTTTTTGTCTGCGTGTGTGTGTGCATACTTTTGCATGCATCTCTGGCTTTGTGTCAGACTGTCAGCGTTTGTCTCAGAGTTTTACACAATGTCACATTCCTAAAGTTGTCATATTGAGTCCGCTGAGGTACACAGTAAAAACCCACAGGCATACCAGTGAGCTTAGAAACACCACAAATATCCACCCTGAGATATGACACAGCCCTAAAGTCAGGAAATAAAATGTCTACTGAGTGATACGGTTTTGTTTCTTTGTTTGTCTCTTTGTCTCGTTTGTTTTTCTTTCTTGCTCGCCTTCTCTTTTGCCACCTCCCTCTTTCAGTGTTCCTGCAGATTCCCCTGCTGTCGACTCTCGTCACATTCCCCAATCTGTTAGCCTTCTGATACCGGGGCCAGACTTGAAAGGAAGTCTTAAGGACGAGAGCTTATACACTGTGCCAGATTTTGTTAAATAACTACGAGATGTTGGTGCCAATTCATCGGTAATTGTCCCTTCTGGCACAGTCTGTTGAAAGTCCTGGAGAAGCCTAAGCTCAAGATCACTGCAAGTGTTAATCTTCTTATACTTAAGGTATCAGGTTTTCTTTTGATGTCGCTAAACATGTTGACTCCTATCTCAGCGCAGAAGGCAATCCAGACATAGCTATGAGCGAGATGGGGGTTTGTCTGCCTTCTTCTTCCAGAAATCTCATGGTTTATGTGTTCCTCTCTTAGCATTCATTATGGTGCTAAAATAAAGCAACAACAAAATGAGACGGGGAAAAAAAAAGGAAACAAGAAGAAAGGGGTTGATTCTGTGCTAATTGTCCTTTCCTTAGCGCAATTTGGCTCGCTCTTCTACGGTGTAAAATGGCCTGATTTATTTTTAATGAGGTGAAATCCTATTTCTCAGGCTAGTCTCGCCCAAGGTTATTTCCGAGGCCTGGTTCGTCAGTGGGCTCCTTACAAGATCAGAAAACAAAAAAGACATTTGTCTCAAAGTATAAATGATTTAGTGTGTAATTAATTTTCCTGACCCCAGGGTGTACTGTATATGTTTTAGGTTTGGAATGACACAGTCGGTGGTAGGTTGTGTGCATACACGTAGCTGTGGTGATGACCACACAGATCCATGTGATGGGGAATCTGCCCCAGGGAGTCAGGTGGCCAACCCCAGGAAAGGTGCACCCTCTTGAGGCCCGCAGTCCTTGGCATGCTGGGCCTCCCTCAGGTGCTCAGGTGAGTCTCGGTGATCAATCACTGATGCTTTTTGTCAGGTGAGATTCTCCCATCAGTCAGTCATTTAGGCAGGGCCTCAGGTGGTGGGTGATAGTGCAGAGGCTGTGGGATCAGGGCGAGCTCCCACATGTACAACAACACAGATCCCACACACAGGTGGAGATTTGTCACGGGCTGGTAGGAGCTCATCTGTGATTGAATGTGGTGTTTGAATGTGACATGCACATACACACTCACACGTGCAGAGAGTAGATTCATCTGCTCATGTGTTTATGTGTGTCTGTGTGTATTTAATAATCTGCCAAGTCACCACATATGAGCTGAGTTTACATTTGTCTGTGCATGTTTGTACGTATGTCAGCACACAAACATGTATATATATATAATTTGATATGGCATTTTTACATAAAAACTCAAAAACCCAGACCCAAACTTCTTTCTTTCTTCCTCTTGGTGCATCAAAAGCAAATGTCTGCCTGCCTGGAGGGACTCTTTAAACATGAGTCCTGGAAGATTTATGGCAGAGTTTAGAACTTAATTGTGCGAGTTTGTTATTGGAAAAAGACAGGTGGGGACTGAGCCGAGACACGTTTTATCAATTAAAGTATTGGCATAATACAACCCGTGTTTTGCTGTAATTCCACTTTTGATTTAGAGGTGTCTGTCTCTGGCAGGCAACGTGGTGAATTCTCCCACTGTAACGGCTGAGTGTGGAGAAAGTGGCTGGAGGTGACTGGGTGTTAACTGTGTATCGGTGTGAATCCCGTGTCAGAGGCGCGTCACCAAGTGTGTGGTCAACAAGTTCATCAGGAAAAGAAAAAAGCGGAGTGCAAGATGGTGATGAGCTTTTACATACTCAAGCAGTTTAGGAAGCATCTCGTTATATGTTTTGTCCACTTGGTTAAAATACTCATGTTTCATCCCATTTTTGTTTTTGTGTAACCTTTTGACCATTAAGTATCTATATTAATTTTTACCTTCTAAACCTTTTTGATCTGATTTGATATTTTCAGGTTCCAAACACATGGAAGATTTTGTCTGCTAGAGAGAGAAGCAGCATTTAGCCCACAGGCACGTGATGATCTTTATACCCAAGCCAATCCAGGCCAGACTGAGCTGGACAGAACCCATTACAGAGCTCAAATGACGCTTGGTGGGTAGACTGGCATCAGTCAAACCCACAGGCTGCCCCGGGGTCACACCAAAGCTGGCACTTAGAGTTTTAACACACAGACAGCGCACACATTATCCAGCTAATGACGGAATTACAGCACTGACTCACCATGTAGCTACATGTAAGCGATGGGAGGACGGCAATAGATTATCGTCTGAAGAAAGAGGAACTTTCCCAGGAAAAGCAGCTGTCGGCGAGTGGGAGAGAAAGAGAGAAAGAAAGAAAGGTGGAGATGGACATAAACTCCCAAGAATGGAGGTTTAGATGATTGTAATTATGACTCTATAAAACGCTCAATACTGTCATTATCATTGAGTCATATGTCCATGCAAGAGAAAGGGATGTTTAAAGGGATGTGTCATCGGTGTCTGAGGTTGAAATGGGTAGGAGAGGTTTACACTGGGAAGGAATGAGATACACGGACTGTCCTTTAAAACTGGCACAGTCAATAAACAAGTATAACATATCCAAGAGGACGTAATGGATTATGGTAACTGTGTGGGTGTTTTTTCCTGCGTGCAGATATGTGCATGTTTTCATTTGTTACTGAGTGCTTATGTTCCTCATATGGACACATGTGGATATGTTTAAATGTTTATATGCTTGTATGAATGTGTACTCATGCTGTGGGTGGACGTGTATGACTGTGTGTCAGTGTGGAGAGCTGAAAGTGTCTGTGCCTTAATACCAAGATGCTGTAAGTGCGAGTGCTGTGACTATAGGCCTCTGTGTTGTGGTGACTGTATAAACGCTGTGGTTGCTCTGTTTTCTTACTTTGGTTTCAGAGCGAATGTCTGAAAAGTTCATATTTTCAATGGCAACTCTGAAGGAACCATAAATTCACAGGGTGCTGTATTTTTATCCTCTTCGCATAATGAAAGTTCCAGAGGACAAAACAGTCCCAGTGAGGGTGGGGTGGGTTGTGAAAAAGCAGTGTGGGGGTTGGAGGGCGGGGGTTGATTGTGGTTTTTGGGGACATAAGAGAAGGGTGCAACTGTACTGGACATGTAGCCGTTTGGGAAAAGCGACTCTGAGAAGTGTTCCCCAGCCTTTGCTCCCCGCTCAGAAAAACAAGCCTTTGAGCAAACAGTGTGCGGGATGTCTGTCTGCTTTTCCAAGTGAAATCCAATCGAGCTGGGTCTGAATATTCTCAAGCAAAATGGCTCCAAGTTCAATTACACATTACAAGCCACATGACAGTTTCCATTGTGTAATACTCAATCTAACAAGACTGCACTAAATCGGCCAGGCACCCCTGTTCACACTGGAGTCAGTGTGCCGAGACAAGAGGGAAGGGCCTTCAACAAGAGGCCCTCTTAACTACTCTATTATGGTAATACATACCTGTAGAGAAGCAGACACCTGAGACCTGGAGCCAAGCAGCTAGAGGCAACCAGGTAACACTGGTTGCACCTTCTTGTACTTGACTGTTGTCAAACTGTTATGGTTCTTGTGCTTTTGTGTTGATTGGGAGCCTGAGCCATGAGGAGATTATCTGGTGGCCCTATAGCCTTAGGCTAGGTTCTTGTAATAGATGCAAAAAGGCCTTTCCTACAATTACCGCTTATTAGGACAAAGTTGGGCTATACTGTACACAGATGATCCAGTGCTGATCTTTCATAAATACCATTTAATCATCTGTGACATTTGACAGGTCCTAGGCATTCAGGCTGGCTTGCTTAGGCTGTTCCAGGGTGTAATTCACAGCTCATCCATGTAACCTCCTTTCCCTTCGGTGGCGGAGAGAGGAAAAGAGAAGCCCCTCTTCCAGTTAGATCATTGTGGTGGTGGGAATGCTGGAACCAACCCTGTTAAAACTTGAAAACATTCCCTCTTCAAACCACCATGACTGAGTAGATTAGGCCCCCATCCGCAGGAAAACAATCTTATTTCCTGAAGATATTTGGGGCGTTTAATTCAGAAACAATGCTGGCTGGCGCACTGAGCCCCTTTATTGCATGCTTTTTTTATTGCCATTTTAGAAGTTATTCAAATAAAGTAAATGAGTGGTTCAGTGAAATGTGTTAGGATGCACACCAAACACATTGGTGTCAGGCTTAATTATCCCCCCAGATGAGTCTTTTCTTGTGTCTACGCCCATTAAAGTCAAGGGAATAGAATCAGAGAAACACGCGTTCCTGCGTACGTGGTTCAGCCTTGGTAGAAGCCATGTCATTGATGACACACGGCTATATACATATTTTATTGAGACATGCATATTTTACAGTGTAATCTTGGCACACCACTGCTTTGTTCACAGTATGTGGAGGGGCCTGAAGAGTGGGAGGTTTTCTTTGTGCAGGTCGTGTTTTGTCAGTGAGAGATAAATTAGAAAAATCTACATGTGTTCTGACAATCAGAATCATTTTAGTGTTACTGTGACGTCCTTGATTAACACACAGGAGTCTGCAGGTAATTTCACAACTTTCTAACTGGTACAATTGACATTACTGGAAGGAACATTTATACAATTCAATTTACCGTCACTGCACTTGTGAATGTGGGCTGAAATGAAATGGCATCTCACTTACTCACAACCCAACACAAAGTTAGAGGCTGCGGCAGACTATACAGGAGCCGAGCGAAGCCAAATGTGCTTGTGCAGCAAACATGATTGCATGTGGTAATTTCCTGTGCTCTGTCTGCATGGCGTTGTGGTTGGAGGAGTGATTATACTGTGCCAGAGAAATGCTAATGTATGTGTTCACAAGAGACATAACATCCAGACACAATTAAAAGCACAAACAAGTGTCAGCCAGTGTTTGTGTTAATAACCGGGTTTGGTGGAGAGGGAGTGAGAGGGTGAAAGATGGAGGGAAAGACAGAGAGTGTGGTCACAAACACGTGTTGCCTGCACTCAATGGAGGAAAGAATGGCAGCACTTATAAGTGGAATCCAGCTGGAAACAAGGAGGGGAGTTGTGTGGCCGCTGGGATAAATATCGACTGTTAGTTCCTGTGAGGGGGGGGGGGGGGGGGGGGGGGGAGGGGGGGGGGGGGGGGGGGGGGGGGGGGGGG
>JBBMJY010000001.1:8422604-8484734 GCA_037833715.1 Toxotes lorentzi | reverse complement strand
AAACCGTGTTCTTTCCGAATCCAAAAAACCAAAAAAAAGGCCACCCTTTTTGGTTTTCGTTTGGTTGGGGGGAAAAGAAACTTCTGACTTTCCTTTTTTTTTTTTTTTTTTTTTGTTATGCATGTGTCGGTCAAATCTGTAATTCCGGCCTCTTTTTTTATCCACTTGTCAAAGTTGCTATAATCCTCATAATAACTGTGATCATTGTGTGTGCCCCATTGGCTCCACTTCCTTTTTAACCAGGCCATTTGATCAGGGATGGGTTTCCGTGACGGATTAACAAAGAGTCCCCCTGAAATTAGGAGCAAGTGTGACACCTACCTGCAGAAGTTGGAAGAGTTAGAGGACAGTGCCGGGCAACCCGGCTACACAGTGTGTCTGCATGTGTCTCTGCTGTGTGCATCACAGCATTTTCCCTTTTCTCCAAACAGCAATGTTTCACATCTAACGCGCCATTAAAAGAGACTCTCCATTAATGATATATAATAGGGCAGTATGTTCTAAATGCATGGTCGCGTCCCTTTTAACAGCTTTGCCACGCCTTGGAAAATAGTAATGAGGTCTAAATTTGGCATAAAATCGAGCTCATTACCGGAGTTCACCACCTGATTGCTCTGCATAAAACACGATAGGTAATTGGGTTAAATGACTGCGCCTCCGTGTTATTATATCAATATCCATCTCTAGAAATATGCTCAAGTAAAAGAAAAAGAGAATAGGCCCTGGATGTATTTTAAAGAAAAAATAATAATAAAGTGGTGATAAGCCATAGACCAAAATAAACCTCCGTTTTGTTTCCAACATTTTTCATTCACAAAAAAAAGCCTATGCATGTTTGCACCAGCCAAAACGAAACTGAGCCTATGAATTGTTTAGAAATCCCAACATCCTTTTGCTGAATGTAGGCCTTTTTCTTTCCAGTTTGTCGGAGTCTTCCCTACCACGATATTTTTAAATGATAATTACCACTGAATCATCTGTGCACGGTGCAAAACTGAATTAATGCTTCTTCTAGATAAACTTGCCTTGTAACACTTTAAACACATATCAGGGCAATGCCAACTTCTCCCCCAAATAATCGCTGCACAGGTATATACTTTTTTTTCCATAATTTACTTCAAAGATAGTGTGTTGTCCATTTTAAATACAAAAATGCTACATTAAATATACATGTTAGTCTTTAATACAAATAGACTCAGGCGGCTGCAGCGATTAAGACCATTCTTGTTACATTTTAGGATTAACCATTCAGAAACTAAAAATTTGAGGATAAGCATTTACTCAGAAAATAACTGTTCTTAGAATTTGCTTCATCATTCTTTTTCTTTTTTCTTTTTTTCCTTTTTTCCTTTTTTTGTTTTTTTTTTTAATGCAACCACAAAAAATAAATAAAAGTCCGCGGTGAGTGGAAAATAACCAGGTATTAAATGTTTGACATACCTTTCTTTAGTTCATAAGGGGAGTCTTTACAAAGATCTACCTGCGTTTGGCCTCTGACTTTCTGGCTCTCTCTTACCAAAGCCTCTGCTCTATTTAACACAGTCTGGTTTAATCCATTGAAATGTGCCGTGGAGCCCGTGGTTACCGAGCCGTGGTTACTGTGAAGGTGTCCAAAGCTGCCACCATAGTTCGTGTAGCCGGGGTAGAAAGGGGAGGTGTAGTACAGAGGCCTGGATAGGACCGTGCTGTTGGGGAGTGGGCACTGAGGGGAGGACCGTGATGGGGACGCGTTGGTGCCCATTACTGCGCTCTGACCCAAACCGGGACAAGCCTGTGGCGCCTCGCCGCTGCCCTTACACCTGTCTGAGGACGTGGCGATCTCCGCAAGGGACCACAGTTTGGGTTTAGGGGCCGAGGGGGGCGAGTGGATAACAGAGGTCACGTTGCTGGTCACCGTACCCGGTGCATGGCTCAAATCTGACGGCTTGTCTTGTTGCGCAACGGTCTGGTTCCCCCGGGGCACTGCCGAGGGAGACGAAGTGGTTGGTTTTGCGGAATCCGGCAGCAAGTCTGTAGTCCGCTCCTCTTGGTCTTTTAACTCCGAGTCGCTCAGAAGGGGATCCGTATCTTTGCCATGGCTCTCCTCTTTAAATCTGTCACAGCCTATGTCCCCTGGGTTCAGCAGTTTATGATCTAAAGCACAAATAAAGAACAGAATTACTGTCAAATAAGCCCAACATTAAAACGCTGATAAAGCTGTAACATATGTTTTCAGGTAATCGTGAGACAAATGGACACCAATGCAAAATGAAGTCGGATGCATAAAAAATAACGAGGTTACGTATGAACGTTTCCCTTAAAAACAACTTATTGTGTGTGTTATAAACTGGCCTCATAATGACGTGTGTCTGCCTAAAAAAGGTGAATGAACTCCTCTGCACAATTATGAAAGAGCATAAACAGTGATGCACAAACACAAATTAAAGTCTGAACATAGGCTATGTTGACTGCTTTAATTCATAAATGTATTCTCGGTATTAAATATTAATTCATATCAGTAGTTATGATAATAAGCATTAAGCAGCGGTGAAAAACTAGGATATAATTATCATACAATGGCAGTCTTTTTCTTTTCTTTTTTTTTTTTAAGCCGTATAGCCCGGCGCAGTTCACCAGCTGTATCCTTATTATGCAGTTAAAGATAAATTGACTGCTAAACACTTTGCGTCACCAGCAATTTCAGCCCCTGAGAAGTCAAACGAGGGGAGTTCAAGGTGATTATTATTTAAAGCAATTGTCCCATTATAAATAATATACCATCATTAACAAGCAATCAATTTTGCACCCTGAGTGGAAACGACTGCGATGAAAAATTGATGATTTTTTTCCCCTTTTTTTTTTTTTCATCCTCCCCCCTTTTGCTCAACCGACCTGCTTCTGTGTCTGTGGAGTCTCCCTTGTCTGTGGGCTTGTTTGGCTCGTCGTCGTCATTTTTCTCCAAATCAATATTCTCGTCCTCCTCCTCGTCCTCGCTCCGGTTCCGGGGGGTCCAGGTCATCTTGTTCTCTTTCTTTAGCCTCCTCCTGGCGTTGGCGAACCAGGTGGACACCTGGGTGAGGGTCATTTTGGTGATGATGGCCAGCATGATCTTCTCGCCCTTGGTTGGGTAGGGATTTTTGCGGTGCTCATTGAGCCAGGCCTTCAGGGTGGCAGTGGCGTCCCGGGTTGCGTTTTTACGGTATGCTGGGTCACCATAAGGGTAGGTGCCCAAGGGTGCTGCATAAGGGTGGTATCCTATTGAGCCGGCCATACCCGTAGTGTGGTCATAGGGAGAACTCTGTAATAATAATAATGATAATAAAAATGAATTTTAAAAAAAGTGTATAAAAAGTTCAGTCACATTCCTTAGACATGGAATAGACATGCGCGCGTGCACACACACGCACACACGAACACACTGGCTTTAATCCAGCAACTGAAGTTTAACGTTAATGTCCATGGAGTTTGTTTGAACTTGTTTGGATGCTTCAAATATGATATTGTGCTTCCAGTGTGTTTCCTATTAGTATTTGCATGGCATCAGCCTACAGCTGCTTTTATTCCCGCCATTAAAATAGTATGATTTGCAGTTATGATAACGCGCTGACATTATGCATGATGGGCCTCACATTCTGTTTCTTTGCCTATTCTAATGGGATCAGCCTTTGTGGTAACTAGGCCTACAGAGCCAGTCTATATGAATTACTTGTGTTGCCACGAGATCAGTCTCTCCGTATACAACAAAAGTAAATCCATTTTTTCCTCTGTCCTTTCCCAGAAGTTGCAAAATTTAAGTCTCTCAACTCGCACAGCCCGCAGAATGATAAAGAACAAATACAGTGACCTAAATTGCCTTCAGACGGCGCGTTGTAGTCAGTTATGATCGTGGAAGCTTCGGCGAGCCATTGCCCACTTCTTCGTATAAAACAAAACAAAAAAAAACCTGCAATTTACTTGAGGCGCATAATAGCACAGCGCTCAGATAAATTAGTTCTGTTTTCTCAACTACACGTTTTCTGTAATTTTATATCCATGCACACATCAGTGACGCACATTTCTCCCTAATCGGGGGACCCCCCCCGCCCTCCCCCGACACACAGCGGACACTTAAGGCTCCTTACAGCGAGCTGATATTCTCGCTTTTACTTTCCATTACATTGAATAATCACCTTTAGTTTACTCACCACGTACGAGGTGAATGTGGCAGCTGCCGCCGCGTCTGCACTGTATGGTAAGTGGGAGTTGTAGCCTGGCGAGGCGCTGGTGAACGCAGTAGATCCGGCATAGGGCGCAAAAGCAGATCCCGAAGAGGATCTCCCAAGTTCCTCGGTTCTGGGTCCGGATATAACGCTGGTGCTGTACGCAGGGCATGAATACAGGGCTAAAGAAGCGGACGGCTGGTACAAGTAGCCCTGAGGATACGCCATGCTGGAGCCCGGAGAGTATAAGCCACTTAACTCGCGCACTTTCCCCCCTTTATTTTCTCATGCGCTGCTGTCGGAGCGCATAGAGCCGTGTGTCTGCAGACGCGCTGTCTGTCCCCCCCTACACACACACACACACACACACACACACACACTTTCTAAATGACAATGGTGAAGGCAAAAAAGTAAAAGTGACTAAATAAAAATCGGCTCAGATTTTGGATGGATTGTTTTGGTCGCAGCCTCTGCCCGTCGGATGTTGTGTCTCGTTTTGTTTTTCTGTTGCTCCCTTATCTGAGTTGCACCGTCGCTCTCATGCCCGTGCAGAAGTTTTTTTTTACCCGTCGGACGGGGGCTTTGCTTGGGAAAATGTCCTGCCAAGATGCTAAGTTGGAAATTGAGGATCCTGACGCCTACTACGCTGCACACTACGCTCCTCCTCTCGGGGTGTAGTCACCGAAGGAAAAGGCAAGCTTATGTTGGGCAACCACAGCCCTGCCCAAATCCATGCTCTCTCCCTCTCTCTCTCTCTCTCCGTTGCCTCCTCACCCCCCCCCCCCTCCCTCCTCTCGCGTTAACTAACAATCCTTCTCATTCTCTATTTCTCTATTTTTTTCCTCTTTAACAAGGCGCGTTGCAGTAAGTCTCAAGTGCGTCTGGCAGCCCCCCTTTGGATGGCGACATCATGCGAGTCTGTCAACTCCCAACTTTCTTCCTCTTCTTCTGCTTTTTTCCCAAATACGAAGCCGTCACTTTCACACTTGATCAATAACAAATCGGCTGTTGTGTGCCAGGATGTGGGCTTGCAAGATACCGGCAGGAATTAAAAAGGCGCTCCACTGCTGTGCTCTCTTTTTGTTATTCTTTCCTTTGTGCGTAGAAAAGTCGTCATTTTAAATATGAGCGTTAAAATCAACAGACTGGTGCTCCGTGATCTCCGTGCACCTTGTGTTAAAATCCGCAGTGGGAGTTTCAGATGGATTACCGCTATTGTGCACGTCGACTTTCTAACGCCAGAGACGAATATTGCATTGGTAAGATATATGACAGCTGAAAAGTAAAAGTAAGATGGCGCAAACGGGACTGGACCCAAACAGCTTTATCAGAATAGTTTAACGATTGTCCAAAAAAAGAAAAAACAAACTTCTCCTTAGTGACATTTGTGTGTTGCGAATGTAGAAGGGGGGCTATGTTTAGTCTGCGCCGTCACTTGTGTTTGAACGATTTACTGTGGCGACGGTTAAATAGTTTTTGTAATAGATCCTGGAATAAACCAGTCAGACACACACGGTCTCAGAAAGTCATGAACCCTCAAGCCAGGGAAGATTAGTGCCATCTACACCAAATCCGCCTGAACCAGTGGATGTAATCTCATTTGATCAGTGGAGATACATTTCTGTGCTGAAATATTGCATAGCACATATTTATTTAATATGCCACTGTTATCGGCGATACTTTCACAGGTATCAGACACCTGCCAGATCTCTGTTAAGCAATGGTCCAGATAACAAAAAAAAAAATAATTAAAATATTATAATTGTTGTTGTTATTATTTTTGTTACTGCTAGTAGTATTTCTGATAAATCTTAGAATTTATTATTTGTTAATGTATTGTATTCAGAACTAACCATCTAACGTGGCTTCAAGAAATTTTAGTCGGCTATTATAATTATTCAGATTATCAAACAAACAAAAAAACAAAACAAAAACAAAAACAGTGTTTCCAGTATCTAAAAGCTGTTTTCAGTCTGGTGATTGACTTTCCAGTTCAAGTCTCAGATAAGCCGAAAGGGATCGCTGTAGGCGCTGCTAAAGAGTGTGTGCACACACTCACGTGTTTTTTTTTTTTTTTTTTACGCTCTGAAAACCTCTAGAGAGCAAAGAAGGATGACGCTGGTACAGTGGGAGCCGACGCAGACTTAAAACACACACACACACAGGAAGAGAGAGTGACAGAGAGAGAGAGAGAGAGAAACGAAAAAGAAAGAGGAATGGATACACAAAGCGACCCTACAGTATAGCCTAATCAGATCACAGTGATACTATGAGACCTAGTTTCACACCCTCCTGTAGTGTTTAGACAATCAACTAATTACTGGAACTTTTTTTTCCCAATAACAGCAGCTGTAAAAGTGACAGTAGTTGCTTGTGACAGGCATCATCCCTACTTATGTTATAAATGTGGGGAGAGAAAATAGCATAATATAGCCTCATTATTAGACACAGGTATTTTCTTCTTATACTGACATGGTCGTCCGCCATGCATATCCCGAGATATTAAAGGAAACTTCCACATTTTAGAAGTCTTTGTGCGGGTGTGTGGGCTGCATTGCATTCAAAATTAATGACATTATATAGCACTGTGTTTATTTATTGTGTAAAAAGATGCCGACAAAGTTTACAGACCAGAGGAGCTGGGATGAAGGGTCATGTGTCCTCCTTAATGCGTTTCGGTTGAGAGCTGCTCTCTGAAGTAGGAGGAGGACCCATAATTTGAGATCACGGAGCCTATAATAGGAGTAGGTTATGGCAACTGCTACCACCTCTCAGCACTGCACTGGTAAAAGGAAGAGGTGTAGGTGAGTATAGTTTTGCTCATTTGCGTATTTTTTTTTTTATGTGCAAGAGTGCATTTGTTGTTGTTTTTTAGGTGCGTAAAAGTGGATTGTCTTCAAGCAATATGGTGATCCGAATTTAAATCTCTATGTGTGGTGTCTGGACAGCGTCTAACTTTATCGCTTGCTCTTCGTTATCGCTTATTCTTCTATTTTTTTCCCTTCTTTTTCTTCCCTGAGAGGACGACCTCGGTTTTGACGCATGAAAACGGCTTTACGTGGCAGAGAAGAAGTGAATGAAAGATGGTGCATGCCACTTAAAAATGCCTTAGGGAGCAAGTGTAATCTAAATTGGATATAGAGGCTATTATTACACAACATTATGCGTTGTGGCGGACTAATTGCGTGGCTGGGTGAGTTAAACAGTCAGTTAATGTCGTGGCGGACAGGTTTCTGGAGCGCACAAGGTCAGCTGTACTGCTCCCAAGCCTTTAGTGGTGTACAGAAAAATGCTTCAAGTGTTCATGGGATTTTTAACCATTCTAAATCTGTGTCCTAAACCGATTAGTTGACACCAATTTTTCTTTGATGTATTAGCTGAGGGCTTTTGCCACTTGGAAGCCAATTGAAATTCAAAACAGTTTTCGCTCCAAATGCTTTGGGGAGATTTGCTGCAAATAATGGATGTAATTTATTTTTGACCTTGCATTTTTTTTTTTTTTTTTGTAGAGACTGGGGTTATTAAATGATTAAACATATGCCGCATGCTACTTGACTAAACTAGTAGCATCCTATACATCTGTTATTAGCTATTATAGTCAAAGTAATTATGATTTCAGCAGTAATTTTTACTTTTTGATTTATGTATTTTAAAATGTGATAGCCATGACTTCAGCTGTTATTGCACTTATTGTGTTTTATGCTGCTAATGTTACTGCTGCAAAGTTGTTTTATTACCCAAATGTATTAAACATAATAAGTGACTGTTTATTTGTCTATGTTTTGAATTTGTTCAGAGCCATGTTGAGGAAGTCTTCTTATGTCACCAAGCAGTCAGTGAAATGCACGCCCACACCCCACCCCCCCAGCACGCAGGCATGCACACACACACACACACACACACTTGCATATAAAACTTATCTGTGGCACCAATTAAAGTCACTTCATTAAATTGATTTTAATGACACATGTATATGTTCTACATACAAAACACAACTCTTATTTTGTCTCTTTTCAATCACTTCATTTGAATGATTAATGTTTTACTTGATAAATATCACAACCTTGCTCACATGACCAGATACACAATTCAGATTTCATGATTTTTTTTTAATTTAACTTCTTAAAAATCACAATTCACATCAAGCCCAAAGAGCCAATTTGGTTTTCAGAGAGAGAATCTATTTTTTTTTTTTTTTTGTTCCTGCGATCTCTTTTCTTTTATTGACCTGAATGAAGATGTATGGAGCAAGAGAGAGAGAGTGTGTGTGTGTGTATGTTCACTTTACTCCTGATGGGGCCCCGTCTGGCCCCCCTCTCCCAACTCCCAACTCCCCATGAACCCCGCGAGGCTGAATGGCAGGGCTCTGGATTGGCTAAGTGATGAAATGATGACCCTATTATGAGAAGCGATTCCAAAATGAGAGGTATCAGACAAAGATTGCACCCTTCTCCCACTGTCACGCTGTCCTCCTGCACCACACTGCCAGCTGCACAGATGATGATTGATTCGCTCGAGATGGATCACAGGAAGCACCCATTGATTTTTCAGTGTTTTATCAAAAATATTTATTTACAGTTGTATCCATAGAGCACATCCAGACTCACCCCATACCCTCCTTTGCAAATGGGGGATGGTATAAAGGGGATAATTCTCCCTACTCCATGACAAGACAAATGACCTGTAATATTATTTCAGAAATGAGTCAATAGGCTCAGTGACTAAACGAATATTGATTAGATATAATGAAGCCTGAGTGTGAATATGAGCTCTTTCAGGGGCCCTGCTGCAGACTCCACTGTCAGCATTTATACACTGATGCCAGACCTCTCCGACTGAGTGCTTTACACACAATACAGATCTGCTACTACAGCTGGGACAAAATAAACCTCATGCTAGTGAATATCACAGATGGTGAATCCACATACTTAACATTCCCTTATTCCTCTCACTGGTGTGTACCTGTATATTCTGATTCATGATCTGAGGGCTTCCGTGCCTGACTGTTGTCTAACTAGACCTACGGCTAAATAGCATGTTTGTTTTGAAGGTGCTATAGGTGCCATATGGTAATCATCTAAAATCCCCAACTACTTAAAAGCTCTCGAGGCATGTAGGAGGTACTCCTGCAATGCCTTCATGAAGGTAAAGTGATACAACGTACAAATCAAATGACTACCAGAATGCTAAAACCACAGTGTGGGAGCTGTGCCCTAGATATTTGCACTGACTTAATCCAATTGAAATAGTATGAGTGAGTTGCAGGGGCTCCCAGGTCTGTTGCTTGCTTATGTATGTGATGCATAATAGAAGTTGATGAGGTTGGTGATAGATCACAGCCCAGGTAATGTAAACACATTAATCCCTTAGGGTTCACGTGCATGTTCTTTCTCTTTTTCTCTTTCTCTTCCCCTTTCTGTCTCTCTCTCTCTCTCTCTCCCTCTCTCTGAGCCCCCCCTCTCCCCTCCATGTTCATCATCTTTCCTAAATGCGTTAGTGGAGCACAAACCAGAAGCAGCCTTAATCTGTCAACATGCCCTTTAATTGGAGGGAGAAAACAACACGTGCTTCTGGTTGTGCCATTCCTAAGTGCACATGCCAAAGAAACACAGAGTTCATGGAAGAAGTGATCCCGGGAGAGCGGGGCATAATTAAAAGTATCTTTTAATAGGCTTGTAATGCTGAGCCTGACTCTTGTTGCCTTAAGTAGAGGGCGAACTCTGTGGCTGGAGACGGACGTGCGAGGGGGCTTCTGCTCAGGGAACCTGTAAACGATACGTTGCCTCGTCGTCATCAGACATGCAGTCTCTGCCTCAGTCACCGCACAAGGGACAACAACCACTTTCCATCCCTGCCGCGGACACCTCGGCTCACCCATTCCCGTGTTCTTTTGTTCCCCAAATGAGGGACTCTCCTCCACAACATCACCTCTCCTCCTCTCCTCCCTGGCCACTTTGGCAAGTCGTGTTCTACCTCCTACTCACAGCACCGGTGGGGAGTGAGAAGTGGGACTAAGGGGTTGATTTGGGGCCTGCTACACTGTAATCAAATGAGACTGCTTAGGGGAGAGGAGAAGGAGGAGGTGGAGTATTATGTTCTGTCGTGCATTCCACTGCAGCATTGTTGCTTTTTTGTTTTTGTCAGGGCAGACTTTGATGCTGTATCCCCTTACCTTTGTAGTCCCGGCAGCCATGTTTCATAAACACAGAATGGGAAACATCCTCAGCATTAGAAATTTAGATTGCCGCTTTCCTCCTGCCACTCTGCATTCCGCACGTGCCCAGTCGCATTCTCCATCTCCCAGTGCTGAAGTATTAAGTTTCCTCTCCCATGCCTCTGATACATTTAAACATCTTACAATCGGGCCCCTTTATTCGGTGTGTCATGTATAATCTGTGGTAACAACAATGCCGGCATGGCTCTATGTTCCTTTCTCTCTCTAGATACTGAAGTATTCTGCTGCTACAGTTTTATTTCAGGACAATTGCACATGCAAAATGCTTACATGCTTGAAACTGAGAGGGTGCCAGGTGCTCAGTTTAGACCTTGTGTTTATGATTGAGAGAGTAATGTTAATGTCAAGCTAAGCATTCTATAGCGTACTCCTTGCTTTTTATTATCACACAGGAAATAGTCAGTGCTCAATTGTCTTTGTAACTGAAAATCTCAGAGGGATTCAGTGTCATATTATTCTAAATCTAGATTAACTCATTAAAACCCAAGGTATTCGGCTCTGCTGCCTGTATTTTACTATCTTGCTGCAGTCTTCTTAATATACTGTATTCTCAATAGGCTAATTTCACATGTAATTGAATATTTAAATGTCAAACATTGATGAGAATCGTGGCAAAATAATGAAATTACCACCACAAAAGGGCAGTTTTATTAGACATGGTACAGATTCTGCTTTTGCTATCAGAAATCATCTTTTCTGTACTGTGCTGAGCCTCAGGTCTCCCTCTTCCTCCACCTCCTCTTCTTCTTCTTCTTCTTCTTCTTCTTCTTCTTCGAGAGAGAGTATCCGTTTTGTCCAACATCTGACACACTGCCCTGGGTGATTGAGCCAGACGTGGAAAGCCAAAGCGGAGATGCTCTCCTTAATGCCTGACACCTGGTGCAGATTTGGAGGGGATTGCACTACAGGTACTCTCTTACCTCTTTCCCAATCCCAGAAAGTCCCTGAGGTATTTCCGTTTCTGTTCACGGCTGTGTTTGTTTCTGCTCTGCTTTGCCACCCAACTCTCCAGCCTCTGTCAAAGTCGGCCCCTGTGTTGGGATTTGTGCGAGAAGGTGTGTACCTATCATTCCTTTGATACACACTATTCTGATTTGTCAAGGTATTTTTTAGGCCCCAAAAGATGTCAATAGGATTAAAATCTAGTGTAGACCGTCTCAGGTTTTCAAAGGGACAGAGCTCAAGAAAGAACTTATGTAAACAGCCAGTGCATGGACATTTAACTCATTCACATAATGAGATGTGTTTCCATTCAACAAAGAAAGGAATTAATTTTGCTTGACTGAATATCGATATCAAAATATTTCCAATGCTAACATTATTAATTTTCTAATACCACGTCTTCTCCCTTGTATTCCTGTTTTTTTTTTTTTTTTTTTACACCACCCCCCTGCTCCTGCCACACCCTCTGTCAGGGTGTTCTTTACAACTGGACACGTTACTCAGGAGTGTTGCTGCTCACCTTACAGCTTGCAGGCACATCTGCAGGCTATGCTGGGACAGCATGGCTAGCCAACACAAACACAGCAAGGACATCAAAGGCTGGCAGCCCCGTCTGCACCACCTGAGCATGTTGATTGCAATACACCGCAGTGTCATCTGACCTGGGAGAGGAGAGGATTTCGTTGTGCCAAGTGGAGGCATTATATCCATAAAGGCTTGCTATCTGAGTACAGCAAATAAGTAATACAGCAGGAAATCAGTTTTGAAAGATCAATGGATTTTAAATGATTGTTTTTTTTTTGTTGTTTTTTTTAGCTTGTTTCAAAAGATTTTCAGAGCATACGATTTGAGGATGTATAAATTCAAGAGTTTCGAACCTTTAATGCACAATCACAATACAACACTGGCTAACTACTGACAGTCGTAATACATAAGTTGTGAAATATGCTCTACAGTAATGTAATAATCCTTCCTGGATACACTGTATATACTGTATTTTGAGCATCAGTGAAACACAAGCAAGTGCACTCCTGGTGAGCTTCATAGGCGCACTGTTTATGTTGACACATGCAACTCTCTTCCTGATGCAAATGCAATCTAAACATTAGGCAAAGGGAAGGCAAGCGTAGCCCATAAAGGCTGTGAGCTCCAAACACTTTGAACAGACAACTATCACTAATCACTCCCAGAGCAGTGCGGCGTGTAATTACTCTGCCAAACGTTTGCCTTTCACAGCTTAGCACTGCGAGCCCTGACCCTGCGCTTCCCTGTCTTTCCTCACCACCCTGCATGAAGGGGAGGACACCCCCTCCCCTCCCACTTCCCCTTCTCTTTACTGAGGGGGTAGGCAAGCTGAGCTCCCTCTCAATATTTAGAGAAAGAGTGGAGGAGGAAAGAGAGAGAGTGGGAGAAAGACAGGGAGGGAGAGGACTGAGGTTGGTGCTTCCGGCTTTGTGGGAGCCCATTTAAACAGGCTTTGAAACCCTAGCCATCCGGAGATCAGAAATAGCCTTATTGACTGCATGGGCCCTGAAGTGACTGAGCACACAGGGTTCTTAGAGTTCACCCTTCCTCGCCACTCGGAACAGGAGGGGGGGCATCGCATGCAAGGGCCATCTACAAAGACTCTGGACATTAATTTTACATCAGGAGAAAAAATAATATTGTTCCGGCTATTTTTAGTGTCACAAGGTTGTGCCATTGTATAATGTCTTTGTGTGTTCGTGTGTGTGTGCTTTATTTTTTGCAGAGTGCAGGACGTCTAATTCTCCTCACTCTCCTCTCCCTCAGTCCTATTTACTGATATTAGTGATCTGGCTGTCAGTCTGCTGTGTGCTCTGTCCGCTGTCTGGGTGAATGCTGATAAGATGACACAATGCAAATATGAAGTGTGAGGGAGCTGCCTTGGCAAAGCAGGTAGGATGTGCAGGCACCGGGATGCCATAATGACTATTAGCTGGATTTCACAGCCTGCTTCTGATCTCTGGCAATGACAGGGGCCTTTATAAGAGGATGGGTGTGCCACTACCCCTCCTAATAAGTCAAGTCAAGTCAATGTATTTATAATAACTCTCACACATTCACTCAGAGGCACACACACACACAATAGAGGGTAATATATATGAGATTGTGTAATATATGAAGTTTGATACTATATGCCATTTAAGTGCAGGTTTTCCTTCAAATTTGTCCATATTTTTATCGCAAAAATGTGATTAGATTTCCTCCTATTATTTCTTTTTCTTTTCTTCCCCCGCTTATTATTAAGTTATGAATAAATGGAAGCAGGGGTGTTTTATATTTTTAGCTGGCCCACCGGCACAATGGAAACACAGAACTTTAGAGCAGAAATGATCATTTCAGCATATTATGGATGCATAATGTATCCTTATCTTAATTTCACTACTAGTCGTCTTCACCATATTGTCATGCACTTCACCACTGTTGTACAAGTTCATTTAGACTTGCAGTAGCTTAAAGAGCTCTCTTGGTTGCTGCATGATCTTGTAAAAGGCTTTTCAGAGAGACCCATTTTATCACTGATGTAGTAATTTCACTTCATCAGTCAGTTGTGACTAAAAATACATCAGGGATTAGCTTCATGGCCAGACTATCTCACACAGCTTTGATAACATAATGGGGGCTGGTTGCTCGTGGTTACAGTCATCTGATATGTAGGTTCATAACACTCAAAACTGCACTTACAATACTACAGGGTTTTTGAAAAAGAATGATAGAGTGTGATCTTTTTAAACTCTCATGAAAATTATGTGTCTTCCCTCTTAATTCCTTTGTAGGAGCATTTTGCAAAGATGAAAACAGCACCCACCCCCACCCCTTCCCCTTTCCCTTTTCTATTCTACACAAATTAGCTATGGTCCTGGAGGGCAAAATGACAAGAGGTTACTGGAAGACTATGTGTTTAATTAATTGAAAAATGCTTAAATTGCTTTTACAGTTGTTATGTGGAGTGAAAAAAGGGAATCTGTGTTGCCAGTACTCAACCATAATTAGCACCCACGGGAATTAAATATTTAGCATTAGCTGTGTTGCAGCACTTAGGACACAAATTTCTATTTTAACTATGAAAGCGAGCCTGTCTTAAGTGCATGAGTCTGTGTGGACAGCTGTGCAAAGGGGAACAGCACAGGATATTTCAGCGAGACACCCCAGTGGCATTCTGGGTCCTTTCACATCACATGTGTAAGAGATATGGCAGTTGTATTCCCAGGGGTTAGGCATTACTCAGAGTATTTAGTTTTCTAATTAGGCTGAGGGCCTTCGTCCATGCCTGCCACCACCATGGGAGCCAATGAGAATTTCCTCTCTTATGTGTCAGCTCTCTCTCTGAGACACACAGAGAAAAAGAGAAATGGAGAGAGGGAGAGAAAGAGAAAGCATGTGTGAAAATGAGAGAGAGATACGCACATGGTTGAGGGAGAAATAAAAGACCTGGGGAAAAGCCTTTGTTTATTCCAACTTTAATTACACATTGCCTTTAATGACTCCACTGGTGTGTTTGAGGCTGGAGAGAGAGAGAGAGGCTGTGGAGCCTTAATGATCTGTAGCAGTGGATGTCAGCCGAGCCGTTGGAGACTTAAAGCCCATTTTTAACAGTCCCTTTTGGTTTGGGCCTAGAGGCGACAGCGCAAATGGGGTTCATGCTAAGCCACAATAGACTAGACTCTGGGACTACTTCAGCTTCTGGTCAGCCTGTTTCGCAGAGGGGCTGGGCCATTTGGAGGCATCAGCAGCTGACCACAGCAACTGTTGGACTTGTCAGTGTGCATTAGGTTACCCACTAATGAGAAGTAATACGGGTTATCCCAACTTTACCAGACTTTGATCTTTGGGCATGGTGGGATTTTGACGTGGAGTTGGAGAAGGTACGCTAAGATTGGAACTGGAATTTGACCCCAATTTTATGTGCGTGTAGAGGAGGATGAGAAAAGGCAACACAGAGGTAATTAAAGGCTCTAACTTTGGAGCTTGGATGAACATTTTTGAAGTGTAACACAATGTAGGCTCAATCAATATGGATATCTTCTATTAGTCAGTCAGGGGGAGTGGGGGTGGGGGGCACAGGAGATTCCCATCAGACCCAAATGTTGTCCAAAGTCACAGTGGCCAAACATGGATTCTGTTAAGATACAATATACCATAACAGGCCTCCACAAGCCTGATTTATCTTTCCAAACTTGGATCTTGCTCTGAGAAAGATACATTAGTACATGAAAGTCAAAACAGATGACTTTACTGGATTAAATCACTGGGTCATGTTCAATTAACACAGCAAGAACATGTAGCTCTGCGAAAAGCCGTGTTATTTGTTTTGACACACAGCTCTCTAAAAAAATTCAACCACCTCAGCTTCAGCGCAGAACGTTAAAAGCCCTTGTTCTGTAAAGCAAATTCTCCGGATTATTCAAAGCTCTGAGAATTAGGATGGAAAAATCCATGCGTAAAATTACCGTCCATTCAACTTCATGCAATATTTTCCTCCAGAGGCAAATATGTTAATTGGGCTTCCTAAAGTAGCTCAATCCTCAGGTTATTTAATTTCCCCAAAAGCCTTAGCTGTGCTGAATTCAGAAGGAATATGGCTGTAAAAACTTTTCGCACCAGCAAGATGGCCATCAGGGGAAAAATAGCAGCATCAGGGAGAAATGGAAAAGAGAATAATGGTGAAGTTTAGGGAAAAGAAATACATATGTGGTGCAATGAAAGCTTTTATGGAAGACACAACTGATTATACTTACTAAAAAAAAAAAAAAAAGTTATTTTAATCTTTCATGATGCGGTGCAATCATTTCTCAAGTATGTTAATTTAGCAGCAAGCCTCTAAATCACACGAGACTGCGCTTAACGCAGTTGTGAATAAAACTGAACTGAGCTTGATCTGCCAAAGAATCACCAACCTCATGACTGTCATGTCATCTAATTGCTTCTGTGTGTTTTTTTCCCAGAGACTGTGTGCAGCTCGGTCGCTGGCCCCTGGTGCTCCAGCAGCCTGGTCAAAAAGACATGCTGGCAGAGCCCCAGGGTGGATGCATCGCCCACGCACGCTGCCCTAGCCAGATCCCAGAAGTCTTTGTGGTGAACCACTGACCGTGCTGCTCCCTATTTTCCTCCAGCCCAGCAAATAATGTGTCAGAAAAAGATTATTGATAGCCCATAAAAGAAGAGCCAGAATGTTGTTGCCTCTCTGCTCCAACTTTAAAGAACAATACAAGTGCTAAACCATCAGTTTGAACGCTGCACTGCCCCTGAAAAGAGCACAGCATTTATTTTTTCTCATTGTTATTTAGTTTGAATAAATGGCTTATAAATGGGTTACAACTGGAACATGAACAGACAACAATAACTATTTGTTTAAAATGCTGCTCCATTTTTCTTTACATTTGAAAACCTTGTAATAACCTTGGCAGCCTTGACCTGCGTCTTTTCCAAAGAAAAATGAAATTTCTCAAAAGGAGCATTTAAATTTCTTCGCTGCTCTGTTGAGTCATTCACAGTTTCGCCCAGTTTACCAGACGCTGGCAAAGCTGTTGCTCATCTGGCCTAAATGTGGCCTGAGTGGGTGATTCTCAGACACATGAGGGAAGCTATATTTACAGAATTAACGACACACTCCATCCGCCGCACAACAGCTGCCTGCTACACTTAGCTGATTGAGACTGAAGGCTCGTTCCCATTTGCAGAGTGCCGTGATTGAACAGTTTGGGCAGCTTTATGTGTGTTTTGCTCTCCTGATGCTAGAAATCAACGGTGACACTCCCATGCAAAAGCGACCACTTGTTCAGGCAGATTGACTTTGTATGGACTGCTTATGAGACGTCCACTCCCTTTGTTCAGAATTGCACTTTTAATGTTGTTCGGCCATCTTATCCACATGTTCGCTCTCTGGGAGGCAGTGTGTGATGTGTTGCAGAGATATGGCAAGGTTTGGCTCAGCAGCAATGCCCTTAAACGAGAGAAGGAGTGAATGATTCAAGTCATTGCGTATATACAACTCTGTGTTTTGCTGTAAAATCTGTGTTTATGTTCACTGCAGGCATATTTCGCTGTGTGTGTTAAAGGGCTCCAGGCTATGCAGACACATGACTGGCAAACTATTTCTACCCGCTGTGAGAACCAGAACAAAAAAAAAAAAAAAAAATTAATATGAGAAACAAAACATACTTCTCGATGCTATTTATACAAACAATATGAAAATGTTTAAATTTTTGTGTCATGGCTGAAATTTTATTTCACACTCCACATCATGAGTGTTGCTACATTCTCAGTCAAATCCAGATGTCAGTAACTTATACAAAGCCAGACATAAGCAGGGTATCATAACGTATAACAGGAATAATGGCCCTTTGATTTTTGGATTTCCTATTGGAACACCTGTCACTTTTTGGCAAGGGCACACCCCAGCACCAGGTCTCCTTTGGTAGCGCTGGGGGAGGAGTATATGTATGTATGTGTGTGTGTGAGAATATGAGTGTGTGAGAGAGTGGAAGATGAAACAGCCGCTGAGGAGGCAGTGATCACACAGACAGACGGGGTGAGTGACAGACAATACCTGCTGTAAAATTCCCTCACATCTCTCCTGATCTGTATTCATAGATCTTGGCTGCTACGCACTGCAAACTGTAGCCCACACCAACGGGCTCTTTTGGCGCACCGCCCCGCTCAGTTTCACTCTTGCAACTCACTACACAGACCCCTTTTTCACTCCTTCCCAAAATATTTGCCGTCTTTTGTTCTTTGTCTAAATGATGCCTCTGATCACGAGGTGAAAGCTGAAAGGAGCTCTGTGACAAATATGGACTTTTTCCCATCTCTTCTAATCGCACCTAATTCTGCTCCTTCAAATGTAGGGCTCCCCTTTTGAGTGCGTTCTTAGACTCTAAAATCTTAGAAATGAGTACTTTTTTGGCTTTTTTTTTTTTTGGCAAAGGACTGCTCTCCTTGCTCAGCACGACAAATAAAAGCCCTCATATTAAATGTTTGTTTTACCTCTTTCGCCCGCATGCTACGCACATTGTTCTCACACCGCTTTCTAGTAATTCCTTCAGACTTTTTCTGCACTGTTTATACTCAGTGAAAGTCCTTCACAAGGGTTAACACATGACCATTATCAGTGCCATCAGAGCCCTTGTTTTTGTGCAGTTACCCCCCCCCCCACACATCACCATCGATGACTGACTCCAGGCCTAAAACTTCCTGAAATCTAAGCTATGTTGCAAGGGAAACACACACACTCTGAGGACACCACAACACAGGGGCTGCTCAAACTGGATTAGGTTTGTTGTGGCAGATCTAGGTTTCAGGTTTGACTTGAGTAATGTGTCGTTTAATTTCTTCGGGAATTGTTTTGACAAAACAAGTTAGCGTAAAGTCGGAAATGTCGTCTAAAACAAAAAGGGTGTGCGTAGTGTGTATGTTTTTTTTTTTCTTCATGCTCGTGAAGCAGATGTCAGTCATCAGCGAAGTGTTACAGTGGAAGTGACATCAGAACCCTGGAGGGCTTGCACTGCGAGAGAGGCTTTTTGATATGATTTCTGTGAACAGAGAGTTTAGCAAAAAGAAAGGAGTTGCTTGCATCTCTGTTGTTGGAAAAAAAAAGTCTTTCTATATACAAACAGTGGAGATGAACTGGAAGGTGCTCTGCCACGCTTTTACTGAATCTTTATCATTGTAGCTGTCAGCAGAGGTAAATGCCATGATTTGTGTTGCTAAATTACACATTTAGTGTGACAAGGGTAATTATTGTGACGTTAGCACACACAGATGGAGAAATGTTTGTCAGCCATGATTATAATTACAATCATTCTGTGATACTGAACCTGATTAGTGTTGTGTTTGATTGACCTGCATGTTGAAACCAATTTAATACGTTGCTATGCGTTTTTCCACATTGATAGGTGTTGCCTGATCACTGTGGAGAATGTAACTGGACCATTAAAGGTGCAGTCTTTTCTCTGACCACAAGCGGACGGTTAAGACAAAGCTGCTGATTGGCCACGGCCTGTCGAGCTGATCTTTATCCTGGCTTGTCTCAGGCTGGAGGTGATGATGCCCACAGCAGCCAGAGATTGATGGGGGGCCAACACAAGCGGCGAGAATGAGCTCTGGCCTTTGAAGTCGTGCACATGGAGGGAAATTGATATATCAGTTTAAGCCCTGGACCCTATTAAAGGAGCCCCTGTCAGGTTAATGTGATAGCCTCCGTGTTACCCCCAGACCCATTCAGGTCAGCCCTAATTCCTGCCCCCGCTCTCTGCAATCTCATTTTAGCTTCCCATCAGTAATGTTCTTCCCATCAGAGGAGCTCTGCTAGGGAGTATATCACACAGTCAAACACTGGGCCATCTCTCTCCCTTAGTGATTTAAACCTCCAGCCAGCACGTTAATCACCAGCCAGTGATTTCCATGGTTATTTGTACAGGTTGGACAGTCTTTAAAGTGGGGTCTGTAGAGGAATACACCTCCCTAGACAACACTCTTGCATCCCATCTTTCCCCAAACTCCCCTTCTCTTGTCTCCTCTTCCCTCTAGTCTGGCCTTTCTGAGTTTTTAGCCCCTCGTCCCCATGGTCTAACAGCTGAGGAGGGGCCCCAGGTCCGATGGAGGTGAGCCCTGTGATCATTCATTTTTAATTGCATGCAGAAATACATTTACATTAAAAATGTAGACCGGTGTCTTTTTAATTCAGACACTGTGTATTTATTATTAAACCTTTGTCTTGGAGGTCAGCTCACAAGGAATCATCTGTCCATCAGATTCAGGTCGTTGTGTGCACCTTGGTCGGCCAGATCATCCCCACATTTTAAACATGTCTGTTATTCACTTTGATTTCCTTCCTCTGTCATAAGTCATCAGGCTGGTCCGAACTACAGCATCAAAAAGAAATGTCACATCATGGGAATTAAACATGAATAAGACTAATGGCAAAAATCTATGTTTTAAAGGGGCAGCTGACAGTGGTCAGGAGCTGCAGGAAAGTAGAAATTCAGCTGATGAGAACTAATGTGATCTCAGTCCAGTTCACATCAAGAAGTGAACTTTGGCTCTTGCTACAGTCCTGTGACCAATCCCCTGTGGTTTCGTGTTCAGAAGAAAGTTAAGGAAACCACCTTGCAAATTTGCCACATTGCCTGTGGATATTGTTGAGTTACACAGACCTTGCTGTGTGACATGTTTTCACTTTACAAATCATGTAATCTTTACATTACAGAAAACCTTTTTTTTAGTTTACAATAGTGTTGTCAGTTGCTGATTGTGTTTTTTCCTACCT
The DNA here is from genome assembly GCA_037833715.1 of Toxotes lorentzi. Lineage (NCBI taxonomy): Eukaryota > Metazoa > Chordata > Actinopteri > Toxotidae > Toxotes > Toxotes lorentzi. The sequence goes on along the minus strand of JBBMJY010000001.1, from coordinate 8,464,090 downwards.
TCCAAACAGCCAGAGTTCATTTAGATCAATATATGAATCAACTTTCAGAAGCATGTTAGTAAATAAATACAGTGTTGTAGATGTAGATATAATGCAGCTGAAACTGTAGAGTCATTTGAAAGGTCTAATATTTAGTTACTTTATTTTTCCAATGCATCTGAAAAACTGCATTTTTGTGTTTTGTCATCAGAAATTTTAATTTAAATGCACACAGTATTAACAAATGTGGACATCATAAAAAATATATAATGTGAGAGACCTATTGTTATATTTTACTTCTAAATGTAGAATATATATTTAGGAAATTGCCAATAGATTACAACAGAAGCCTGATTTGGATTTTTATTTAAAATTCACAAATATGTTTAATGGACCAAAAACTTGAATTTCAGGGGAATCGGCAACTGCTGATCACCCTCTCAGGAGTCAATAGTTGATATCATTATGACAATCCTAGAACACGCTGATACTTATATATAAACTCCATCTGTTTCTGGGAGCTCATGGGTTTAAAATATTAATTTGATTTAATTTAAAATACGTGATCTTGTTGCTGTTGAAACGTAGACTTTTTGGTTAATGTAATTCCACCATGGTATATTAGTTATGTAACATCAGATGGCCCACACACATACAGCTACTTGTGATTGGAATCACTGTTAATGTGTTGGGAAAAATCTTACATTGCATATGGTGGAGGAGCAAACGATTACTAACCCTACGCATTAAAACTAGTGGTAAATAATTATAATGCAGCCTCCCATTAGTGAAGAAATGTTTCAAGTGATTTACATACATACATACTATATGTAATAGGTGGACACAATAACAGAAACACCTTTACATCACAACATAATTCAGTAATTCTGCATTTAAAGTTCAATTTGAGGAGCTTGTAGTGTTCGTTGTTGTGGTGGTGTGATGGCTTCACATTTTAATGTTAGGACTTTTACCTTGTACACCCACTTTGTGAGTATGCAGTGTGTGTGTGTGTTTGTATGTGTGAATGCATATGTCTGAAATTTACAAAAAACATTGTAGATCAGCTTGCTCAGGGTCATGTTGTTCAAAAATTCAAACTTTATTTCCTCATCTCTATAAATAACATTCATCGCCATATAACAGATTCTGGATTTTTTGGTTCTGCTTGTTTCTTTGGGTATTCTTTATATCTTTTCACAGCTTCCTGCATTCCAAGCTTCATTGTATAAAGCAAGAAAAAAGAGAAAAACTCTCAAACAAATTTGTTTATAACAGCGTTTTTTTAGATCTTTGGGCCCATGCATATTTTGTCTCGTCTGAGTCGAGCGTGTTGAGATTAATCCCATGTTGTTCCTATTATTGGCCTCTCCTGAGACATTATGATGTGAATGACTGTCTAAGCGCCATCAGATCCATCAATTGGATTCAAAGAAATGTTATCCATTACTCTCTCCAACCCGGCAGATGTTGAGGTTTTTGTAAGGCGAATTCCTTTATTATGTTAATACCACTGTTTTGTCACATGCACCATTTCCATTTGAGTGGGGTGGAAAAATCATCAGATGGATTTGGCTCCCTCAATAAGAGATGTTTGACATTCAATGAGATGAGAAACATGAAATACACATTTCAATGGCAAGTGGCATATGACAATCACAACAAGGAGGTCCTTTGAATGAATAGATGATCACAATATAATGGTGGCACCATGTTGTGTTTTTAAGACACTGCCTTGTATAAATTTTGCATTGATTATGTTGTTTTGAAATGCACGGATACAAAGGATTGGGGACTTTTTGTTGCAACAATGGCTGTTTTTTTTATGTTTTTTTTTTTATTTGGTTCGACTTTTTCTTATCTTACAAAAAAAAACTGACAGCAAACATACAACCACATGGACATGCAGCCTTGAGGACACAGGAGTGCATAATTTACCATTGCTGTCTTCTATTGTTCAACACATTCAATTAAATGGTGCACACATACCTGTTCCTAGACACATAGTCTTGTTTGTGCACCAGGGTGTGGCAGGGAGTGTGTGCAAGTGTACAAATGTGCAGCGTGTGCAAAAGCCATGAATTTGTCACGAAAGTTTTACTCTCTTCTCCAGACTGAGAAATTAAATTCTAATTGACACGAAGCTCCAGTAAATTATTAGAGGTAATCATGAACCTAATTTAGTTTTACAAGTCGATTTCATTTTGATAGGAGACACATTTACTATGTGAATAATATATGTTTGTGTTTATGTCTGCACACTGAGCACATGTGTGATAGTGTGTATGTACATGTACCATGTGTATGGATGTCTGCATATCTGTAAGTGTGTGTGTGTTAGGCGTAGGCTCAGAGGCATAGCGTGGGTCTGCATGAGGGAGTGTGGTGGCAGAGCAGTGCTCTGATAGGCCAGATCCAGGGTGCACTGAAGCCTTTCGCATATATATGGAATTTTTGAATATCTAAACCATTATTTAGCATCCAAATCAGTTCTGCTTGTCTGACTGATGGACAATTTCAGTGTGACCCCGGTCTTTTTGCATGTGACCTATACTGTCGGGATTCTTGCATATTGTTTGGATGTTCACGTTGACTCCTCTCCCGTTTTTCTCTTTGATCCTTTTAGCATGCTCTTTGTGTCGGAATTCATGAAATATTCATAGCTGGACTGTGGCTTTTCCATATCTTTATGTACAATTATTGGCAGCCGTCCTGTTATGTCGAGCCATCTTAATAGTAGGTATTGGGCTCGGTTAAGTGTGACTTCAGATTTTTCTGACAGTTTAGCTGGTCTGTGTTATGAATTGATAAGGTGGAGCATTATATTTGCAGATTGTGCAGCGCGGTTGCCTTTTTAGCCACCATTAATATTGATAAACGCAAATAATGTGTCTCACATGAGAGAATAAAGAACAATTCTGGAATATGAAATATGGAAAACAAATGTTTTAATATTATTTTTAGTAGCCGTAACATTATTATTATTATTATTATTGTTATCATTATGTGACGCATTTGATAATATATATATCATATGTTTTACTAATAATTTCTAGCGTCCTCTTTTGGTTTCTCTAATAATCACCTTCATCGTCACCTTAATAGAGTCCTGATTTGAGGTATGCTGGTTGTGTCGATAATGCTAACAGGGTTAATAGTGTGTTCCTCTCCATCATGACCAGTGCTATTGGCAGCAGGAGTAATTGGACAGAGGATGTTATTATCATGCCCCCGTGTGCGGCCGTGGATTTGCAGGACCGCAGAGGCCTGCGGTGTGGCCCTTGCCAAACACACTGATGTCCTCTGGAGTTTCACATGTAAATACTGTCTATTCTCCCAGCATTTAATAAATGTTTCTGGAGGTTTATTAATGTGCAAATGGGTGAAAGCGCTGCTCCCCCCGCGCCAGCACAACGTGTGCACAGAGGCACAGAGCTGTTTAAGGAGAAGAGATTCACAAATCAGCCGGTGTGGAGCTAAGCCTGTGGCTCTCTTCACTAGGGAACCACTAGGAGTATTTAATTCTCTCTCTTCCCCTCTCCCCCTCTCGCTGTATGTGTGGAGGAGACCTGTGTGTGTGAGTGTGTCTGCATGTGTGTGCATGAGAGTCCATTACCTGCCCAAGAGTCTCCATGTTTACTTATTTGTACCATTCTCCAATAAGTTCTCCCACTGCCTCTCCAGCCAGTGAATGGTAGTGGCTGTGCAAGTGAAATTGGGCTGAAAGATGTGAGAGACATCCAGATACTGGTATCGTTCATAGAGTTCCTGCACTCACAGGGGCATACAAATGGGCAAATCTAAGGATAAAGGCTCCCAGGATCCAGCTATAGTCATATGAATGCAAATAGGATTAAAGTGCCAGCTTTAGAGGCTGATATACAATTCACAGTTCTTATAGGAGTCTGGCTGCAGCTAGACCCCGTACACCATCCTCTGCTCCAGGAAAATGAGGATATGTTTATGAAGATGGCTTTCTTGTCCCCCCACCCCCCTTGAAATGAGGCTCAGTGTGATTAGCAGCTCGGAAGGCCCCTCATTAGCATTCACTGTCTCATCTTTCAGGTGTTTTTCAGTCAATATTAGTTTGATCTTTGTCTGGGGGATAAATGATTGGCTTGATGTAGCGTGCATTTGTTTTTACAAACCCAACAGAGTGAACTACAAAGGGCTTTTCATTCAGGTTTAGACAGCACTCGAAAGGCTTTTTTTCTCCTTTTTTTTTTTTTTTTTTACTTGGCTGATTTAACAAGCGTTTAAACCGACTGATCTCAAAAAAAAAAAAGAAAGAAAGAAAGAAAAATGTGTTTCATGCTGCGGCTGGCTCTTTCTGTTTCACAAAATAGTTAGTGAGTGCAGTCAGGGCCTCTGTGTCCATAACCTCTCAATGACTGTTGATCGCAATAAATATTACTTGACGTTTGGCTGCCGTTTTTCTTGTCGGGGGAGAGAATAACAAGGGCCATTCTGCTTCATATATTTTCACTCATTAGGTTCTCTTTGAGAAACTAAGCCTTGTCTTCCTCTCTCTCTGTCTTACTTTCTTTCTCTCTGCTTCCCTCCTCCCTGTGCTCTTAGTGGGGCTCTGTCAAAACCAAGGCCTGCTTTATCTCCATCCATGAAGTTAAGAAAGCTGGCAAAGCTGTAAATTTGGACGCCCTTCGTTAGAGGAGCTCCCCCGGCTGTAATTCATCTCAATCCTCAGCGGTCTTTAGTTCCCTTTCAGAGGCTGTAAAGTACTGCCTAACACTCACTGGGAGCTAGGGGGAGACGGGGGTACAGAGGGCCCAGGGGTTACCAGAGAAGGGCTCGTGTTTGGGGGGACAGTCCGGGGTCTGTGACACATCGGGGTCAGGTGACAGACCAGGAGATGATATATGGATGCTTGTGTGACGCAGTGCTAACAAGACTGGCTTTTACAACGGGTCTCATTTTCCCCTTTCTCCATGTTTCTCCCTCCGTTCTCCCTCACTTTCCAAGTCTGTTTTCCTTCTGTTTCAGTCACCGCTTTCTAGGATGCTGAATCCTTTCAAAACCTTCAGCTATGACAGTTGTCAAATCAGTGGGAAAAAAAAAGAACTGCAGAGTGTAACACTGCTGTGGAGAAGTTAGATTAGTTTGTAAAATCTTAGAAAAGAGTACACAGAAAAAAAAAACAAAATAAATATCTAAAAATCACACACTAAAACAAAATCCAAGAGACTGCTGCAAAATTAAAAGCATTAATCTCACTTTTATGGTGTGAAAAGAAATTCTCTCTATATTATGCGGGAAGGATCTAATAATCAAACGTTTTGTATTAATTACTTTACTGAGGTTGCTTTTAAAGTTCTGTAGTATTTAATGATATTTTATAATCATGCATTCATTATTATTTAATAAGGGAAGGTGTCATTTCTTTCTAAACTCTAGAATTAAATTGCTCATAAAATCATCTGATTGGACTGAAAGTGCCTTATTGAACATGACCAGAAGGTTGTGACAGGGTCAGAGGGGTTAAAGCACTGTTTGTATAGTAGCATTATATGAAACTCTGGATCGGTTATTGCATAAATTGCAGTATGAACTGTTGAAAACCAGCCTACCAGTTTCAGATTCCAAAGCCCGTTCACATGATCAAATAAAGCCGAGATCCTCCTTTCCTTTTTATCTTGCACGTAAAGGTCAAGTAGTCAACATACAGGTGGCTACAGTATGCTTTGAAACAGCAGCTAAAAGCTAATTTACTTTATGAGGAGATGCCCAGGCTTGCATGTGTGTATGACTACAGTGTGAACTTTGTGTAACTATGTTCTCTATTTTTTTTAGGCGGAGACTGAACATCCAGTAAAATCCATATTAGCTTGATGGCAGCCAGGCTTTATTTAGGGACGTACCTCTTGAGACGGAATAGAGCGTCCTGTGTCCATGAGGGGGCAGTTTGTTTGAGGATGCGTCTGATGGGGAGTCAAGGAAACAGGTGGGGGGTAAGTGTGTGTGTGTGTGTGTGTATGTTTCTGGGTGGAGGGGGTTTAGAAATAGCACTCAGGGCTAGGTCCTTACGTCCCAACTATCCACCCACCAGCAGTCAGCCAGCCACCCAGCCAGCAAGGCAGGAAGAGAGGCCTGTGCCTGCCCTCCTCCTGCCCACATTCCAGCTCAGATCTGATTGCAAGGCAAACATGGCATCTCTCCCCAGATCCCTTGGTAAACATTTCCTAAAGCAGGGGGAAAGAGAAATAGATAGGCTGAGTCTTATGAGTTAATTATGACAATAGGTTGAGCTGATCACAGCAGGGTTTTTTAGTGGCAGTTTTTCTTTAGGTTTAGTCTACGGAGCTTGTGGAGTTGCTTTCCTCATACTGTGTGTTTGTGTCTGTGCAAAGGAACTAACTAATTAATAAACTGTCCCTTAAATTTATATATTCGTCACTGTCACCTGTCAGAGCAAGTCAGAGACTGAACTGTAAAATACTGGATACGCATGGGTTAGATGGCTTCATGTTTTTATTGTACCAGCAACATCTGGGTCCACATTTGTGAGGTTAAAAGAGAGGGCTGCTGCTTTAGGTCAAAACCTAAAAATAGGCCCGGTCTTCAGAAGCTGTGCCACAGGCAGCCAGGAAATGCTTTGATTTCTCTTCCCCCTTTTTTGATTTTATAAGAATATTCAATAAAGCCTGTGGATCTGGCGAACAGGTGGCAGAGCTTAGGTTCCCCCTACAGTGCTAAAGCAAACTTCCCTTACATATTTTAGCATCACAAAGCCCTGTAACACATGCAGAATATTGCTCCTCTGTTACTTACCGTAAAGTAAAAACTCTGCATTTAATTCTTGCTCTGATGGAGTACGGAAATGTTCCAAAATAAGATCATCAATAATAATAATGAAACGGAGACAAAAGTTTCATAAAACTATTAGCAGAGAGTATCTGTGGTGTTGAAATAGCCTGAAATAAATGAATCAGGGTTTCTGCAGTTCAGTGTGTGTGTATTCATGTGTGTGTTTGTGAGTATGTGACGCACATTGTGGCTCGTCTAAGTAACCTGAAGCCTGGCTTAAGGGCCCACCTGTCTCTAGTTGTGGACAGACGAGTCCTGGCTGCCAGGCGCTCCATTCATCTCTATTGCTAATGCTAATACTAATGCTAACATTAGTGCTAACATTAGCTACTGTTCTTGTTTCACTCTGTCAGCCTCATGCCATTCCCCTGGCCTGAGCCAAAAGGGAGACTGATAGCCTACTTATGCTGATGGCCTTGCTCTACATTCATTATATTAGGACGTGGGAACAAATAAAATAAAAGATATGTATTTATATATTAAGTGATGAATTTGTAACAGTTCCGACGCTTGTTAAGTTATACTTTATTAATCCCTGTGGGGAAATTCATTTCTGCATTTGACCCATCTTAACTATTCAGGGGCAGAGTGCGGTGCCAAGGGACTAACTTCAGACCACTGCTTTGGTCAAGGGCAGGGGCGGAGGTATTCTAAAACCTGTAGTGACATACATGTCTTTGGTAAACCCACATGAACACGGTGAGAACATGTATTCTTCAGGCCCCTGATGGCCATGGTGGGGTTTGAACTCAGGACCTTTTTTTAAGGAAGAAATATAATAAATAAAATAAACAATGCAAGAACCTCTGTTTTTCTCTCTAAATAGTGAGTTCAACTTAACTGGGGTTAAAAACTTAAGGTCTCATCTGTTTATAGGGGAATTTGCCAAATTAAGTGTTCAGTGCAACAACATGTGCTTTAATTTGCCTGGAAAATGGGTTGCATAGTGAGATCCATGGTTATGTCTAAGAGTGTTACTTTAGCTTGTTCTGTTTTTTTTCCATGTGTAATTACAGCGTGTTTTCTTTTGGCAACATGCATCCTAGAATTAGCAAATGAATGTTTTACCTTGTTTAACCCTGGTGAACTTCCACAGTGTTTTATGCTCTCCCCTCCCCATTACATTGCATGTCTTTGGAAATGAAAACAGCCGCTAATGACCTTTAGCATCGCTGGCAGGTTTAAAGTGTGATCAGTGGGTATATGTTTAAACGTGTTGTCCTGTGCCTCAGGAGATTACAGTAACGATACCAATTAGCCCAATCTCATTAGCCAGCGAAACTCCACTGAGTCACACAAATTAAGGACCCTCTCTAATCTGACAGTCCTAGACGTGGGCCTGTGCCCTCTGTGTGTGTGTGTGTGTGTGTGTGTGTGTGTGTGTGTGTGAATGTAAAAGAGAGACAAAGAGCGTGGTCTTTCATTTTTCTAACTGTGGGTTTATGTATGACCTGTTAACTCTGAGTCTGTGTGTGTGAATGTGCCTGTGAGGGTCTAACTGTGTGTGCGTGGGGGTGTGTGAGCATGCAAGTGTGTAAAACTATAAGCTTAATTACCAGTCAAGGATCAGACACAGCTTCTATATGTGCTCCCTGTCTGCAGACACACATGTGCTCTCTCTCTCTCTCTCTCTCTCTCACACACATACACACAGAAGAGCAGCATCTAACTTTCATGTGTTTGTTTGGACATTTTCACCGCCTGGTGATTAATTTATGAGTTCTTGAAAGATGGAGGCTGCGCTCAATCTCAGGTTTAAAAGCTTCATGTTTTCCCCTCTCTCTCTCTGACACACTCACACACATACACTCTCGCTGTATGCCTTTTTTTTTTTTTTTTTTTTTGCCACTTTAAAACATACTGGGGTTTTGTCTCACACATTATTGGGAAGAAACCTTTTTTTTAACATCACATTATTTTGATTATAAACTGACCATATATATGTGTGTGTGTGTGTGTGTGTGTGTGTATAAGACAAAATATGTACATTTTAAAAACTGAAAAACTTTATTGTTCATTCATGTACATTCAATTAATGCACATTTCTCTCTCTCTCCCTCTCCCTCTCTCCCTCTCTCCCTCTCTCTCTCTCTGTCTCTCTGTCTCTCTGTCTCTCTGTCTCTCTGTCTCTGTCTCCAGGCCCACATCTGATTAGTGTCTATTAAAGATCAGAGGGATGAAGAGGAAGTGCCGTGGTGATCTGTGTGTTGAGTGGTGTGTTATCTTTGGATGAGTTTGGCCACCCTGCTGGCACACCACCGTACCTTATTACTGTGTTGCTGAGATTATTAGAGCGCCCGTGGAACAGGTTGGTTTTTAACTGAAGCAACATGGGAAATCTACTCTTGGTGGCAGTGTGCATGTTTTTGTGCGCGGTGGTGATGGTGGTGGTGAGGGGGATTATGGTTTTGTAAAATGGTGATTTCAGATCAGTAACAGTAAATGAACAAGTATAAATATGCTTTGTGTTATTCAGGTTCAATAAGACTTTTGTTCTGGATATTTTCACAGGTACGGATTAAAATTTAAGAAACTTGCTTCACTAAAGAAGCATTTTCTATGGCTGATTAAAGGCTGCGTGTTTATAGTGTTTCACAAACATTTCAGATCTTTAAACCTAGCTTTGAACAAGACAAGATGTAGCATTTAATGGCTAGTTCTGCTCAAGGAATGCACTCACACAAAAAAACCCGTAAGCAGAGGTAAGAAAGTCTGTCTCTTAGGCAGCGTTTTCTCTTGGGATTGGTAAAACCATAACCTCGACTATGACCCAAACCTAACCTTGACCATCTGTGAGTAACCTGAAAATAATACTGATTTGTTGGGTGTCATACACAACACAGCTTGGTAGGATGCTGTAAGGTGAGCACATTAATGATAGTTCTCTTTTATATGAGATATGTAACATAGTGTATATAACAGGATTGTCCTAAATGCATGTAGAGTTGCAAAAGACTAGTATTAGAGATTTAAGACTGTTTTTTCCTAGTCTGACCGACACAAGCACAATGTGTCTATTTCAATATATCTATTATTAGTTTTAATTAGTTTTTTTTTATTACACTTTACATGTGTCTATAGAGTATATATACGGCACAATACAAGTTAAATACCTGAACCTTACTTACCAGACCTTCTCCAGTTAAAATTGCAATTCAATTATGAAAATGTATTATAATCAACGGCATCACAGCTGTTGATCTTTTCATCACAAACTGTGTATTTGATTTTGTGTCGTTCTCTTTTTTTTCATCTGGAGATTAAAAGTATTTGTTTTTCACTTTACTACACTATTTCACTTTAACTGGTGCGATGTTACATTATACTCTTGTTGTAGAAACTGTTATAAATTACCCTTCAAGAAAGCTTACACCACTCCGGTAAGTCTCACTAATGCCATTTAACCCTGTGTTTCCCCTTCTCTCATGCTTGGTCTCATTAGGTCAGGATTAACAGGGGATTACTGTAGCCATGGGCTACTTGCTCTTTAACACTAATATCTCGTAGAGATGCTCCATAATTTCATTTTGAACGCCTCAAATGACTTGAAACAGGCGGGGTATCTGGGCCTTGGCAGCTAATCAAAGAAAATAACTCGGGGATGGCTTTGATAGCAGAGCACTTTCCACTCGCGCCTTCGTTGAAGCCATGTTTATTTATTGTCCACAGAGGCAGGAAATTAAAGCTGGCGTGTTTAGTGTAATTGGTCATTTTGTGTTATTCACATATCATCAGGCCTCTGCAGATTAACACTACCTGTTATTGCAGAAAATAATTTCTTTGAGCCAGATGACTTTAGGGAGGGTATTATTCTGTCTTCTCATTCAATCTCATTTTCTTTTCTTTTTTTCTCTCTTCCTTGATTTATTTACAGAACAGAGGTGGAGAGATGAATGAACACTGGGGGCTCACAAGGTGTGTATCAAAGTGTGTGTGTGTGTGTGTGTGTGTGTGTGTGTGTATGTGTGTGAGTGAGAGAGAGACACATCAAACTGAATTGACGAACACACAGGCCACTCGCTCCAAGGGCCTGTGACAACCATGACATCAAATCTGAGAATTCTGTGATTCACACACACACACACACACACACACACACACACACACACACACACACACACACACACACACACACACAGAGTCTGTCACACAGGCTCAATAGCCTGTTCCCAGAATCCTTTTGGTGTTGTTGTAGGTGTAGTTGCTGCAGCAGCTGTTGCTGTTTGTGCTGTTGTTTTGGGTGAGATCTGTATCTGAAAGGAACTCAGAAACCTCCACAAAATGTCTGTGATTGATCACTGTATTCTGCCATCATATTCTGTCACCTTATTCGCTTGGTGAAAATCAAAACACTTCTTTCAAAATGCTCAAATATGGAGAACAGTGTAGGGAAGTAAATTGGTATCTTTTTGGTTTGTTTGTGTGCCTTGTAACTCTACCTAACAGCCAGAAGGCCACAAGACAACAGAGGAGTGATTTCAGTTACACATCTGAAGTCAAGCAGCGATTCCTGCCTGCCAAAATGACACTCAAGTGAGCTGTAATGATTACATTGTTTTTACTGCCTCTCTCTCCATCCTTCTTCTAAGCAGCAGGCAAACGCAGCATCGTAAGCTAACGGCACACTGAAGTGTGTGTGCTCTGAGAACTAACGGAGTTTATAAAGTTAAAAGAGGGCTTTTCTTCTCCCTGATCCTGTTGTGATGTTTCCCTGGCTGTCTTTTGTGTTGGAGTGCACAAGACGATGCTATTATGTTAGAGGTAAAGTAATATGACTGTGACAGGTTTCAGTATCCATTTGAAAAGCGCGTTTGGAAGACAGCCTCGTGTAGTGCAACGCCTTCCTTTAAGAAATGCACTTTTCCCTCATGCACACTTTCAAGAATCTTGTTAAACACAAAAGGAGCAGCACCTGCTTCTGTGGGACGAAGTGGGGGGAAAAAAGAGAAAGGAGAAAATAACTTTCAAAAAATATATTATGAATGTGCTTGCCAGGTATATGAATGTCGAGTTGAATTTGGTGCAAAGCCTGAAACAGTGCAGTTAAAGAGCTTAAAGGCTGACCTTGAAAAGTCTGCCGTCAGAATCGTGTTAGTAGACCTGCTTCTCGCCTGTCAAGGTACGGTAGAATCACGACATTGTTTATTCACTTTGATTTGTCAGGGATGCATGCAAGAGTATTGACAAAAGATCTCTCCTCGCTGCACCTCCTGCCTGTGTATCCCCTCTGTATTTCCATCTCACCGTCACTGTGCCTGGTGCCATGTGCGCCACAGTCGTGCCCGCGCGTGGGCCTTTATTGATGTCCCACCCTAATTATGTACCTCTGCTAGTGGCACTTAGGGAAACATTGATGAAATGTTTTTTTTTTTAAGGGTCAGCGCCGCCCATTAGAATTAGCACAGACATAGGCTAAGGCGTTTGTCATGCGTGTCACACACCGCTCTCTCTTCCAGCTCTGCCTCCCCCAACGTGCACTCCATCTGGGAGGGTTGGCGGTGGTGCTGAAGGGGTTGATGGGGGGTGCTGTCCATACGGGGGCTGTGGTCCTCTCAGTGTGGCACATCAAACTCTATAAAGGGAATCATTTATGTGCCACTCCCTATTACTGAACAGCATGGAGACAGCTAATGAGGGCCAAGGCAAAAGGAATATATCCACCACTTTGCTGTTAGACAGACACTGGCAGGGAAAGAAAACCAGGAGTCTTCAGGGAATCATTGTTTTCAGGAAAAAAAAGGGAAGAACAAAAGGAATATGTGTGTGTGCATGTGTGTGTTTTTCTCACACCCGCTTCATCTATCAGTTTATTTATTTATTTCTTCACCCGCTAGCGTTGTACTTAAGCTATGGTAACAGCTTGAGGTGAATATTCTGCAAAACACACATCGTTTTGCACGTGCTGTGTGTGCGTTTTTGGTTTTTTTTGTTTTTTTGCTGCAGAATTTCTGATTGGCGATGATTGGAGTAAATATTATGTGTGTTAATGTGTAAATAAATGTATACCCTGTGCCGTGTGTGAGCTAATGGACGTCTAGGTATGACCATGTATGTTTGCAGTGCGTGTGCATGCGTGCACATGTACGTGTACGTGAATTCACACATGCACAAAGGGGTCTAGTGGTGCTGATAAAAAGGTAGCTGTGACATTTCCAATTTGCCATGCACCAGCCCACTCCATTTTCTTCCCTGCTGCCTCTTACATGGTAGAGTAAGCCTCTAGGATTGACAATAATTACAGCCTGCATAAAATGAAGAGGGTAATATGAACACAGCTTTGCCATAATTGCCTTTTCATTATTTGCTAACAGTGAGCTATTCAGTCATAAGAAAGAGATTGCATAGTAATTGGCTGACAATGGGAGGCTGAGGCTCTGTTCAGAGGCTGTGGTAATTTTTGTGTTGCTGTGAAGGTTTTTTGAGGGGCTTTTTTTTATTAAAAATCTGAAGCATTAAACTGTAATTTAAAACTACAATTTCCAGCATGAATGAAAATCTGGGTATTAACATGAGCTCCTATTTAGAGTGGAACATCCTATTAGCAGTATTAGCACTATTTGGTAACTTTCCATATGGGCCGCCTCTCAGCCCAAATGGGATTTGAGACAGCTTTGTTTCTCTCTCTGTCACTCTCACAGATCAACAACACACTGTTGTTTACACTGGTGGAAATTTCCTGTGCAACGTGTGTATATGCAAGTGTGTTTGTGGTAACGGAGGGTCAGGAAAAAAGTTTGACAGTCTGTTGCGTACGGACACACGCTCAAACAGAATCAGGACGCAAATGCTCACTACGCGCTTTACACCAGCACACGTCCTCATGTGCTCACTGTAAACATCATCACATCATAATGTTTGGATTTCATTCAGGAATAAGTGTACAGCAGTACCTCCTCTGTTTATATGAGAGGCTCATACTTTTGCACCCTGGCAACATGAGAACAGACAGGCCGTTCATCCGATAATGTTTTTTAAAGCAATCCGTCTCATATATTACATCACAAAGGGTTTGCTGCGTTGCGACGCAAGTCCTAATGTTAATTTGGCTAAATAGGATTTTGAGGTTATGCCTGGGCCTCCGGAGATGCTGTTACAATATGATGTCAAGGACGATGAAACAAGGCAGAGTCTGTTTGTGTGTGTGTGTGTGTGTGTGTGTGTGTGTGTGGGACTATGTGGGTAGTGGAAACGCAGGATGCTGCATCAGTGATCCCCTATAGACGTAAAGTCCCTCTCACATATCAGGAAGAAATCAGGTCACCTCGCATTGTTCCTGTCCTGTCTTGATAACTACATCGTTGGCATTTACAACACACACACATGCTTTTTAGTGAGAATGAAGAAGTGTAATTACTTTTTTATCACCTTCCAAACGCAGAGGTTTAATCTTGAAATGTATTCCTTTGCCAATTACTTGCTAAAAATGTCACGAGTATCATAATTCTATCGAGACCAGGAACTAATTACTTTGTCTTCTTACAAAAACCAAACAATGAGCTGCAGTACACACAGTGGTGGTGACTGTTGTATATAGATGTATATACATTTTACAGATGTATAAAAGGACATTTGCCACTGGTCATGTCTTCAAAACATCAGTGAATTAAAATATACTCCCCTTTAAAAATGCTTAATATGTATGTAAATAATATAATGATTAAAACATTTGAAAGAAAATTTAATAAATTACTATATTCTTGTTCTTAGTACAAACCAGTTACACATCATGTCTTACTAATTAACCTGACCCCTGTCTGCACGCAGCACAGACAAGCATGTCAGCAGTGTTTAGCACATCGTTGCTAAATGAACAGGAGGAAAAATTCATAGTAAAGGATGCTCTTGTATAAAGAGTCAGTGAAAGAGAGACCCAGTCTGTTTGGTTTTGGATCTGAAAGACTGAAATTCCAGTGAAATGGATTATGGCTGAGCCAGGTCGAGCCAGCCTATTCTTTATTTGGAACAAGCCTGGTTGGCACAAGACAACTCGAACACTCTCACCCCCCCTTCTCCTCTTTATAGGAGAGTATTCTTCACTGTAGCTAACAAACCCTCCATTCAATCAATATTTATCTTATATAGTGCGCCGCTCCTCAGTAGCCATAATCGTTTAGCTCAAGTGCTTGCATGAGTGAGAAATAAATTACATTTACAGTGCTATCATTGAGGGCCTGATGTTTCCCGGGCATTAACGGATATTTAGAGATGGCCAAACGTGCTAGGACATTAAAGAACAAGGCTGAAGGAGATTGATTAGATGAGCAACAACAGGCCAAGCAGATGTAGAGAGTAAGTGGAGGTTAATATGATTGCTGAACTGAAGAATTTTCCATCTAAGTCACTTAAGCTAATATTGACTATTAAGTTTTTATTTTAGTTAAAAATAAGTGATGTAATTCACTCAGGGTGGCGTCCAGCCCAGTTCAGTTTCTGGAATTGTTTTTTAAGTGTGTTTAGTTTTTCATGAAGTGATGTGAACTTGATTCTAGTGCAGTAACTTGCTTCATTTATAGGCATTTTTGCTTGTTTTTAAAATTAATAATTGAAACAAATCATTTTTAAAAAATGCACATTTTAGGTTGTTTGTAAAAATATTTTTGCTACAGGAGAATTCTTCAAACAAGGGATACAAGTGGGAAAACAAGGGAGATTATCTAGTTGGTCAGTGTTTTTTTTTTTTTTTAATTTGTACTTTATTTAAAGATCAAAATCAGATTTTAAGATATGGGTGTGTTGTAAGCATGAATATTCTCCCGCATGTGCTGAGATACTGATGCCAATAACTTTGTGTGTTCCCCCTTCCACTTGGTCTCTCCAGTCTGTATGAGTCTATGTTTGATTCCTCTCTTCCCCCCATGATCACGAGAGCCATGGTACACCCACCAGCCAGGGGCTCTGTGTGTTTGAGGTGCAAGCTGGTGTCATAATTATCTAACACAACGGGGTTGCTGCTCTTATTAGTAATTAGCTCCTACCAAAACTGATTGGTATGGGTTCCTCCACTCATCCCTTTTAATGTTTAAACATTTACTTTGTGCTTGAAGGATTTGTTTGTATATATCTTGTGTGTGATGAGCGCTTTTCAAGTAATTGGCTCCTAGGGGACAACACTTTCTAACAGTTAAAGAATAATTACAGCCCTATGAAATGTTAAACTGCCCCGACTGTCTTTTCGCAGGGGCTTAATTGCGTGCAACAAGTAAGGCAGGCTTTTCATTTTGTTCCATCACAGGAACGGACTGAACTCTCATGGAAACACACAGAAATTTTGTCGAGTCGTAAATAGCTTCTCATATGGTAATTTTGTAGGACACCAAAGCAGTTTGAAAGGCGTAGCTCTCATTGAAAGCGATGCCGGTAGTTTTTTTTTTTTTTTTTTTTTTTTTCATGTTGAGGAAAGGGGAAGCGAGGGCTTGGTGTCTGTGTTTTTATGCTCTAATGGACTTTTGCATATATTCATTATAAGAGAATCCTTAAAGGGGGAAAGACAGCATAAAATACTGGGCTTATGCTGCCCTTGGATGTATGGTTGAAAGGGTTTGTTTATATCTGTCAACTGTTAATACCTAAACTAAAATATAAATATGATATGAAGAGTTTATGTTTATGATCCTGTTTATTTTATGAAACATTTTCTTTAACAGACAAATATTATGTATCATCACTGATTCATTTAAACATGTGCATTTAAAAACAATAAGAGGTGTCCTGTGAACTACTTAATTTTTTGTGTATATGCATCTATAGATTGTGTGTGTGTGAATGTGAATAAGCATGTATGCTTGTGCATTTCTCTTTGGATTTGCAAATTTATAAATATGGGTTTCAGTATAAAATTTGAGACTCAGTTCAGCTCAGTATTTTGTTTGGAATCATATTTTCCATTAAAATGGAAGCAAAAAGGCTATTTTGGCCAGGAATACTATTCTGGTATTATCATGTTGGATGTTCACAATACCAGATAAATGATGTGGTTCTTTTTGCGCCCCAAGGGTGCAATAGGTCAGCCCATAGGTGATATTTTCACACTTGCATAAAGTGGAGATTATTCAGATAAGCTGTCAGTTCATACCAACAATGAATATGAATTGAGCCATATATTTTCATATATTGTGTGATTGTGCATTCATTGCACTCCGTATGTAAGTACTGCAATACCTTGAACCTTCTATTCTGACTGCACATTGGATGTAAATGTTATCATTGCTTCAGTCAGTCCAAGAAACATGTAAGTCATGAAGTGAAATGACCAAAAAAAAATTATTTTTGTTCTGTTACTGTAGATATGCGCAGACACACCTCTGCCCTTCATATGCACTGTACATTGATAACATTCACCAACATGTTGTCACCATGTATGAATATTTACTTTTCCATAAACTGCTGTCACACCACAAACTAATGATTTAATGTTTGGTATGCGTTTATGTTTTCCCCACTGCGTGCTGAAATAGTGTGTTTTATTGATTTTGATCCAGCGGGTTCCTGGCTAAATGCACCATTGATTTAAGAGGAGTGGATGGGCGTTGCGGTCTGCATGCCTCACATTCCTTCCTGAAATACAGTCCTGCTTTCGGTCCTTGCTGGGGAGGCGATGCCGGTCTTACTACAGATAAATGGAACGATTTGGGTCGGGCGGGTTACATCGGACTGACCCTCCCGTATGGTCTTCATCATGCCTCATCCTTCTGCTTTTATGGCTTCTCTGCTGTTCTTAGCTGAGGCTTATGAGCATTGGATTAGGTTTGCCTTACAGGTATCCATCAGCTCTCAGCCCCTAATAACCCAGTGTGACTACAGCAATTCCCTTTTCCTTTTCCCAGTTGGGTTGCCAAGGTAATATAATGCATTCAAGTGAATTGCATTGGCCTCAGTTTGGCAGTGCTGGCATGCATTGTGCCCAGTGGGCCCTTTGTAAATAAAATGTTATTACACGCCTGGATATTTCATGCCCTGTGTGCGTATAGGGCTCACTGGTGCCATACTTCCACGAGATCACACGCAGATGTTAATCAGAGATTAACACACACTCAACACAGGACTCAATCAGCCTCTCACTTGCCATGCTCCCTGACACACTGATTAAGAGAAGAGCCTGCCATGCAAAACTCTCTCCTGTAGCTTTATACTCAAGGATCTTAGGTACTGATAATTATTTTCTTAATTAGCCGATAGGCGTATGATGCAGTGAGGTATGTGTTGTACTGATGCAGATGTGATGTTCCAGAAACATTTTATGTGTTTAATTTTCTCCACTTCTGGTATTTTTCTACTAGTTTAATTACAGAGGTGTATGGAAGCGAGGCGGATGGATATATTCGCCGTACTGTCTGCCAAAGTCAAAGAAAGAGATAATAAGATTAAAAACCTGGTCGGCTTACTCTCTGATTCCTCGACTTGATTGTCAGATTCTCCAGTAAGAGAGGACTATGGATAGTGTTACATGTTTTCACATTTCTCTCGGAGTGTGTAGTCATGGCAAGCTTTTGACAGGACATCCAGGTGTGGGCCTTGCAGCCCTCCAGACCATCTAGCTGAACCAAACCAGAAGACTAAAGACAAGTCAAGCTGGACTGCTTTGTTGTTTTCAAGACAGCATACTTTTATTTTGTGGACGTTTGGATAGTCCTTAAGGGATATGCATTTATGTCAGATGTAGACAAATAGTGTTTAATGTTTAATCTAACTTAATTGTGTTGGTTTGTAAGCCAACATATATTTGGGATTCCACGGTAGCTGTGATGAATTTGGGAGATAGTGCTAACAGCCTGTGCCTGCTAGATTGAGCCCTATGATCCAGAGGGGAAGAAACACAGCCCATGGCTAAACAAATCCTCCTTTGTTTTGGGGTGTGCTGAGTGATCTCCATTGAGAGGAGGGGATGGGTAAACACTGCTAGCTCTATAGAGCTACACATTGTAAACACACAGCGCTCATTAACTATAATGAGATGTTATGAGGAACCCTTGAGCTTATTGTGTGGCTTCTACAGAAGAAGCTGCCTGCTATTGTTGTTGTTGTTGTTTATGCAAAGCAAATCATGGCTTTAGGTAGAAAAAACACAGCATTCCTCTCACACTTTTCACCCACTAATCATCAACGCCAAGGGAGATGGTTTAGAAACACCTTGGCTTGCTATGTTTTTTTTTTTTCTTACCTTTCATGCCCTGTGTTTGCCCCAATCTTTCAAGTAGTATACGCCTCTTTCTGCAGGTCTGCATGTTTATAGTGTGTTACCATTGGCCTTTTAAGTCGCAGACATCACCTTAACTTGGTGTGGTCTTCAAAGTGCATAGCTATGGTTAAGCTTCGGTTTTTAATGAGGAGGACACTGGACTCATGCTGGGTTACCATGACCTTTCTCCAGGTTTCACCCGTTGTGACATTCCAGCCAACCCTGCCCTCTTTTTCACTCCCTTAAAAAACTGTGGACCTACTTTACTCTGTGGATGTGTGCACTGCTACCTACCCAGCATGCTCTCCTTCATGTGTCATTTAAAGCCGCACTGAGGCCACTGCCATGCAGCACTGCTCCGCATTTTGAGCCTAATTACAAAAGTGCCATCGGATCCTGGCGAAGTAACGGGGAGGGTAGGAGTCTTGCATGCATGGCTAGCATAGTCTCTTTGACAACAATGAGTGGCTTCACCTTGGCTGTTAATTGCCCCCCCGCTCGGGTCCCTGGCTCCCAGTTGCCGGATCCTCTCCTGCCTTTTCTTCCTTTTTCGTCTCCCCGCTGATTGGGAGCGATCTGAATCGGCTGACAGTTGGCTGAGATTTCTCAGCCACATGCAGCCTGACACCCCTAATTAGATGCTCCTATATGGCGGTTTACATTAGACAAACATTTGTGCAGGCCATGGGAGATGCCAGCTTTTGTTTGGAGAGCTCCGTACACCCGCACGCACACGCACTCACACACACGCACACACACACACACACACACACTACTGCTGCAGAAACAGGCAAGTTTGCTCATTTGCGCTTGTTTCCAGACTTTGTGTGTGTTGTATGTCTGTCTGAACCATAGCATGGATTTGGATAACTGTGCAGATAATGAATTTTAAATCCTGTCCCAGAGATGGCACATTGGTAAGAAACCCTTAAAGTTAATTTGCTTCCTGAAAATCATTAACATATTCCTAGTTATTGGCATAAGAGCTGTTGAGAAGCTTCTCTGGTTGTTTTTGTTTCGTGCCTGCAGCTTGCCAGAAGCAGAGTATGGATTCACAGCTACTGTCTGCCCTTTCTCTCTTGCTGTAGAGATGCTCACTTGATAAGCGTCCTGCAACGATATGCTCAACACCAATGCAGACATATTTTCAGGCCTGCCTTTTAATTTTCAGAATAAAAGCCACCCCTTCACACCCCTTCCGCTTATCAGCTCCACTATCGCCTGCCCTTTCAAAGCCAACAAACCAGGTTTCAAATGGCCTGTTCAGTCTGTGACAAGATGTAGCTCATTTCCCTCACAGACCCACAGCAAGGTCACCAGTCTTTTAGATTCATTCTGCGGGAGGAAGAAAGAGAGAAGGGGAAGGGGAGGGAGCCACAGAACAAGGCCTTGTCCTCTGCCTGGAGGTCATTCCAAAAGCCAGTCATCATATTCAGCTGGATAAGGGAATTGGAGAGATAAGTGTGTGTGTGTGTGTGTGTGTGTGTGCGTGTGTGTGTGTGTGTGCGTGTGCCTGTGCACATATGCACTATGTAGTATATCTGTTTGTTTTCCAGTTTGTTTTTGTTATATGTTCATACTTGAGTCCACAAATATGTGCATGTCTATAGTTGCTGTGTGCCTGTGTGTGTGTGTGTTGCAGATATGATGGAGAGGTACTGCATCATTACCATAACCCCACCGTTGGCTATTCTGGGGGATTTTCTATAATAAGAGGGCCTTTGTACTTTTGCCTGTCCTCTTGTGTGGCTGCTGGGCTTGTCAGCCTGATAGTTTAATCAGCCAACCTGTCATAACCAGTGCTGGAGTGGGACTTTGCCCTGTAAATGCAGATTTATATCTAAGTTACATCATTGAATTACATTTTCTGTCTAAATAGCAGAGAAGCTGGTTGAGGGATGTAATAAAGCTAATCTACATACAGCCCTGGGTGGATAATCACATCTAATAAGTGGGACTCACGCCCCTATTAGCAGGGAAACGATGGGGGGAGGACGGAGGACAATTCAAGGAGTCAGCTGTGCCTGCTAATTATCTCTTTGCAGTCCTGATGCCTGTGTGTGTTTGTGTGAGTGCTGTTGTGACATGTGAGTGTGTGGATTTAGATTCCAGTGCTTGTGCAGCAGGTCTACTTGCTCTGCAGACACTTTGTGCATTTGTCAGGGTGTTTTGGATCAATGACTGTGTGTTTACTGCAAGTTATATCAGAGGCTACATGCATTTCCTGTGGAAGTTTTCCTTAGTCTCACAAATCATAAAGTATGTATGATATAAGAATCTTGTTTTTATTCCGTAAGTGCTATAAATGATATTTTTGTATGTGTGGCCCCAGTAGTGATCCTACACCTTGATAGCAATAGTGCACTTGAACTTCATAGTTGTCAGCTTGCTGCCCTGTGCTCGGCAAAACCGCATAAGCGTTTTTTTGTGTAAAGCCATTCTCACAATCTCAGTTTCCTTTGCTTTTGCTCAGTACTCTGACAGGAAGGCAAAGAAGAGAGGGAAGAGAGAGGGGGAAGACTTTCAGTTTGAGGCTTCAGGGTTTGTGTCCAAACCCTCCGTGGTTTGGCTAAATTATAAGCGTACATGCTTAATAACTAGTCTATCCGGGGCCTGCCAGAGGCTGCATCCCAAAAATAAGCCCTGACACATTGAAAAAAATGCCATCTGCTTTGAATGATGGTTTCAGCGTCTTCTCCTTGTGTGGGTGGAGGCCCCGAGGTGACAACCTCAACACTTCTTCGCCTTAATCTGCCTGTTCCTCTGACCCCCGGCTCTACCCTGTGCCGTGGCCCTCTGGGCACCATTATCCAAAACCAAGGCCCTATGTCAGACTGGACCCCGTAGCCATGTGTCCTCTCACCTCACATCAGAGGAGTGATTAGTGACAGATATGCAGGAGTGATTTGCTGGAGATATAGCAGGTCACAGCAAACCATCACACAATTTTGTGTAGGTCTGCAGAGGAACTGAGACAACACCATAGGTTTGAGTGTAGCGGCAGCCAGGCTCCTCTCTGCTCCCCTAGATGGAGCTGCTGAGAGTAGACCGAGTTGTACATCTTCTGTTGCACCCCCCCCCCTTCCTCATCCTGTGAGCAGCTCTCTCACATCTCATAACACATACGGCAGTCAATATTCCTGTGCAGGCGATACCTTCTTCCCTTTACATAAGTCACAAATTTGTTTCACCAATACAGCAAAGAAAGACCACAGTGAATTGCAGAATGAATTTTTTTTTTTCTGTATAAAGTTATTTGAACTTATATTAATAGAACAATACTACTAAACAATATTACACATGGTTTGCTTTGAAACTGAATTATTCAGAGATCTGCTCACATCATTTTACATTAATGAAAATATAATATGAAATTAATGAAGCATTAGCCATTTATGATTTTTCCACCTTACTTATTAATACCACACCACATGTAAAACTTGACTTTGTAATTGCCGGACAAGTATTTCAAACATGATCTTCAGCTCATGCAGAAATAGATCTCTTAATCACTGCTGCATTCTATTCCCGATCAATTATTGATTGCTGTGTTAAATGAAGATATTTCCACCTATACTAAAAACCGTCCCCTCACGTGCTGCCTCCATCGTGTGTGTGTGTGTGTGTGTGTGTGTGTGTGTGTGTGTGTGTGTGTGTGTGTGTGGTTGGGGGAGAGCAGGGACTGAAAACAACAGGTTATGACACTTAACACAGCCCTGTGCAGAGCCTTAGGATAAAATGACATGTTTGGGTGAAATTCACAAAGACATTATCATCATCTCCCCGAACTGTGCAATCTCGGGGCTCCTGTGTGTACTGCTGTGTGCCACTGGCTGTTGTTAGCCAAGCGGTTAAATGAACGTTGTTTTACCCTGATTGAACTGTCTGCGTTGCACGGAGCAGTAAGGCCGCACAGCCAGCCTATTTAGAGGGGAGGCTGAGCCTGCCTCGCTGTCGCCGCACGCCAAAGTATTACCTCCCTAACTGGAGACTCCTGTTTCACCAGAGAGCTATCACATTTCATAACATGGAAAAATAACACTTTAGCAGGGGGGTCAGGTGGGGAAATGGCACTTCTAAATGAGGGTTAAGGCCGTATCATTGTCTTCTCTGCCGGAGCCACCCCCGCCTCCAATAATTCTGCTGACCTTCGGTGCCATGCAGCTGGTTCGACATGGAAGGGTGAGCTGCCGGGGAGACGATCCTTTTCACGCAGCCCGTTCCCCTCAAAATGGCTTTTTCTTCTCCCAGACAATCATCTGATACGGAGACTGAATGAAATCACAGATTACATAAGAAAGGTCCTCTCTCTGCCGCCGATAAGGGCTGCACCTGAAGTGACTGCTCTCACCGCTCTCCACTCATCTTCCTCTGCCTCATCATCCTTCCTCTCTACGCTTATCTGCTCTTTTCTCCTCTCTTCGTTCCTGTGCTCCATCTCTCTCTATTTCTTCTTTAAAACCTGAGCTCTTGATTTAAAATATGTCGATTGCGTTGGGCAGAGCAGATTAATATGTAAATGTCTGTAAGCTTTTTAATTATATAAGATTAACTGTATTGCGGTATAACACTTGAGTGAGATGGCGACT
This sequence comes from Toxotes lorentzi, assembly GCA_037833715.1. Taxonomy (NCBI): domain Eukaryota; kingdom Metazoa; phylum Chordata; class Actinopteri; family Toxotidae; genus Toxotes; species Toxotes lorentzi. Next base: position 8,440,525 of record JBBMJY010000001.1, on the reverse strand, counting down.
TCTACACAGTCTGTTGTCAGTTTTCAGGTATGTATTGCTCAGTTTTTCTCATACCTTCTGACCTAATGTTTCCACTTTTATATCTTCTTTCTGTAATATAGGGACATCATCAGAGGAAATATTTCCCCTCTGTGGCACATGCGGAATTGAACTAAGTATTAAATAAAGAATGATATCCATTATACATTTGAGGATGAAAAATAATACTTTATTTCCCTTGTGTACATGCACTATATATGAGAAGAGAGAACAGTTCTATTGATCTTGGGTTTCATTAGGTGAAAATTCCTCCCTCGGTGTACAACAGCAACTTTTCAAGCCCATTGGAGTCTGGGTAAACCTATAAGAGGGACACTCTGAAAATATATTCCCCCACCTGAGATATTCTTCAAACAAGGCCCAAGGAATGTAAATGAAGAGGCTTCTGTGATGGAGGGATTGTAATAGATTCAGAAGCAACTGCAGCAATGAGGGTAGCTAGACAGAGCTTAATCAAACACATGCACATACAGACTCCCTCTCTCTCTCTCTCTCTCACACACACACACACACACACTTGCTCACATGCACAGACGTTTAATAGTGTGAAAAGTGGGGGGACAGATGGTAGGTGCCAAAACGAGGCTCATCTCAATCTGCTTTGACTCAGTGCAACAGACAGCAGAGAGCAGAGCGCCACACTGTGGACTGGAGGGATACTGAGGGAAGCTGAGGAAATCGAGAACACTGATGAAGTTGGTAACATTACAAATCACACAGCCATGTCATTTTATTATACACAAATATATACACAAAGCGGTAGTATTTGCTTCAGAGGCAGTACTAAAAATATAGCTCAAGAATACCCTATACACAGTACACACTTACACTTTACTACTGTGTTCATTTTCCCTCTTTCCCGGCGCTTCTCTCTCTGTCTGTCTCTTTCACTCTTACAGCAGAGGCAGAGATGGGGCTGGAGGGTTGAGACTAGGTTTAAATCAGTAATCAGTAATTAAACTTGAACATGGACCTGATGGTTTTCCTTCGTGTCCTGGGGATCTACTCAGTAAAATTAAATATTTTAGTGCTTAGGTTGGGAGGGGGGGTAAGAGGGTGTGTGTGTCACTAAATCCATCAGGAATGGAAATGGGCTTAGAGCTCTTGCATAGATTATCCAAATGCAGTTTTTTTTTTTTTTTATATTGTCTTGCTTTAAATTAATGTTAATAATAATCTTTAAAAAATGAAAATATTACAATAGATTAGCATAGGTTAAAACACGCCAGTGTAATAGGTATATAACTGAGGGCTGTGTGATCACAGACTCGGGACTGGGAAGTATGGATAAGAAAAATATTTTTGATTCGAGTGCAAGCAAAGGAACAGTTTTACAATGTTGTTTGTGGGGTGGGAGCACGAGTTGTTGCAGTTTTCCTTGTTGTGATTAATCGGATATATTTACATCACAATCTTGAAAGACTTATTCATGCACCGAGTTTCTGGTATCAAGTGTTTGTGAGATAAGAGGAGGAAGCCAGGTCTTGTCAATGGCTGTACTTATCTTGGGAAGAAGTGAGAGGCAGATTGCATTTCAATCCACATGTATTATCTTAGATGCTTTGAGGTATTTTGTATAAGAGCAACTTAGCTACTTAAGAATGCTTTCAGTGTTCATCTGGGGATGCACTTCAGAAAGTTTTCTGAAAACAAACATCTGCATGGATTAAAAAATTAAAAGATTTCTTGGGAGAAGTGACCTGAATATATAATCTACAAACAATACTTCCCGACAATTTAATTTATTTACTCACAACACAAGAATCTGATTGGCTCCTATAAATACAAATTATAAAGTAAACTATCTCACACAGCAATGGCAGCTGCTCAAAATGAACCCTGTCCCATATAGCTTAAAGGTTCACTTTTTCTCACTCTTTGTGTAAGAGAATGTCTAAATCAGGCGTGGTTATCTTAAGCAGCTCTTCCTGATTACAGAATGAGTTTGTGAAACTCTTTCCAACTTATTTAGTCTGATTTGTTTATCTCTGAGTAAAGGGGGTAATTTTCCGATAAGTATTCCCCTGTTGAAATCCTCTTTAATTCATTGGTTAAAAAGCACAAAGGAATGCCGAGGGCTCTAATGCCGGGACAAACCCAGGCGACGGCAGAGTGCACATCCAAGACAATCCCAGTGCTACCTGTGCCATGAAGATTAGACCATTGTGAGGGGGGAATGTTATCGTCTGCGTGCCAAGCGCCGACTGTGCACTGTAAAAGTCGCCAGTAAGGTGCTTAAGATATGCAGTTTTGTCCCAGGATTTATTGATACTGTTACAGGAAAAAAAGGTGACCTGGTATCTTGGATATAGTCTTCAGTAGAAGCCCCTTTGTGGTTTTTATGCTCGTATATATATATTTTTACTCCTCCTCAGCAATGTTTGGGGACAGTATCATATTCGGCGAAGGCCTGACACTGTTCAGTGGTTAAATTTTATCTGTATTCTACAGAGATCAGGAGCCTCAGCTCAGTGCTTTGCAAGTTGAGTGCTGCTGCCAGAGGAAGTGCAAGGCTCAGGGAACCATGAACATCCCTCAGCCGCCCCCACCCACCCATTTAGTCCCTGTAACTGCTAAGCCTCATCTGACTGCCACCACCACCAGCACCACTGCCTCGACTGAGTCATACCACTGTAAATCTATATGAACTAACAAAAAAAAAAGAGTTAAAAGACTTTGAACTTAGTATGTAAAAACACAACACACTAAACGTAATGGCTTGAGAGACCATGAAAAAGCATTATGATCATATAACAATAGTCATACATCTCAAGCAGACCTTATTAAAAAGACAAACAACCATGTGAAATGAGCCTGGAGCCTTGGAGCCATCTGTAGACCGTTGACTGGACTCTGGACGCCACGGCCCCTGAGGCTGTTGGGACTGGTGAGAGCAATAAACAAATGAGGAGAATAGGAGTGGAGTGGCAGAACGTCGTGTATCAGAGCTCTGCTGTGTCGGCACTCTGATTTCGTTTGTGCTATTACATAATTAAATTTGGACTTGGATCATGCTTTTTAAGAGATTATGTGAGCATATGTTGCTTGAACATGTGCCAGCCTGTGAAATGGGCCTTCTTTCATGAGCACTGTATTAGGTTTAGAGAGTTTATTGAAAATCAGAATTAGTTCGCTGCCAACAGTTAATGAATTGGTGTTATGATCTTAGTCCAAAGGATGCTAGTGTGCTATAACTTAGACTTGACGTCAGAAGAAAGGATAAAGAAGTCTGCTAAACAAAGATTGTAAATTAAGATTTTTACTTTCCTCCAGTAAAGAAATTTATATACTGCAGCTTCAAATATACTTCTCAGTGTGTTGCACTAAATGTAATACTGTTTCTGTGTATTGTTTTAGTGTATTTTTTTATTAGCTGGGTGGTAAAGTAATTTATATTGTTTATTTCTAGACACAAATATTTATACGTATACACAGTGTATATCCTGATGAATGTGTGCGCACATATATATGAATATATTTATATTAGTGCTGTTTGTAATGTCCGTTCACAACATTACTAAATTCTTCATCCATAGGCTCCACGTTACTTCATGCAGAGACACAGAATCAGTTTTGTCAGTTTAAATAATGTGCTCACCTCTTAATACCAAATGTCAGATAAGCACCTCTGGCCTAGACTGTGAAATTCACTGGAAACTGCACTGATGCATTGGCAGGATGTCGTTAAAAATGTTTCTGTGAGTTTTTTTTTATTATTCATTTTGTCTTTTATGAATGACATTTTATTTTTAGTGAATATTATTTACCCACAGAGAAAAAAAACCCTCATCCAAACAGCACTCTTCTCTTGCCATTTTTTGTTTGTTCTCCCCTCATGTCTCGAGCCACATGCATCACTTCTGTCTTCTCCCTCGTCCACTTCCCTCTCCAGCTCTCCCTGTTGTGCATTCATCAGGATGGGAATGGACAAGCCAGTTGGCTCCACTTAAAGAGACACACATATCAGGGTGCTCTCCCTTTGCATCTGTCATTTTCCCTTCGGTTGAAACATGGCCCCTGTCAGTGCACCGGCTGAATATATCACTCTCTCTCCCTCTCTTTATCCCTACCTTGCTCTGCTGTCACTGCTACCATGCGGCTGTGCAGGTCCGTAAAGGTTTAAGCGGTTATTCCAGTCATTATTGGCTGTTAAATCTGGTGATGGTCGTAAAGGCCCTGCCTGTTCCCCCGTGCCTCAGAGGTCAGCTGATGGTCTGCTTTATGAGCTTGCAGCGCCGTGCATCACTGCTGGGCCACCGTTTCATTCTCGCCCCCGTCTCCTCCTCCTCCTCCCCGTCCACGCTTCATCCCAGAGGCAGGATGGATGGATAGGCAGGCCACAGACCACCATCTCTTTGTCCCCCGTCTGCTGGGCTAACCTGAGCTGCCAAAAAAGCCTCCAAAGTCCCATATTACTCCTCGGAGGCTGGGAGGCCCTTTGTGATTTGTGACTCCGGATTATATGAAGTGACTAGACTAGCATGGTCCACGAAGTGAAAGCAACCATCATCATGGGGATGGCAAGAGCAATTCAGCAAATTTATGGCACGTTTCGAGAAATTGTCATTTTTTACAATCTCATAAGTGCGAGAGTGAGTTACTCGCACTCGTAAGTTGTGTCGTTTTCCCATGCCGTTTGTTGGAGTGAAATTCCCCAGATTATCATTGAGTTTCAGAAAGTGAATGACATCAATTTTATTTGACTTGTTTAAAGGCCTTTGCCTCATAATAAGCATTGTTATATGAGACTACTGCTCTAAACCGCTGTGCCACATCAGTTATGATTCAAGGAGAGGAGAGGACAACTTCTATCATTATCACTGGTTTTATTGAATGCCCATTCATCACATTGACACATTATTCTCTATAAAAACAATAAAAGTTTTTTCAAATAGAATAGAAGGTGGTCAGAGTCAGAGGGGAAGCGAAGCTCCCATTTTATTTTTTATTTAAGAAATCCATTTACTCATGTGAACCTCTGTTCTTTTAAAGGCGAGGCACATTTAGTGGAACCTCCACCAATAAGGGACATTGTTCTTGCTGTAGCTACTGTGTGTGCTAATAATTCATTGGTCTGCCAATTATTATTTCTCCCACAATGGGAGACAGGAAAGAGAGGAGAAGGCAGGAGAGAGAGGAAGTACGTTCCACTCGCCTTTTGCTCAAGGACTGCCGCTCCCGGAGCCAAAGACACTTGGATGTTTTCCTCTTTTTTTTTACCCTCTTCTTTCTTAAAGGGCTTTTTTTTTTTTTTTTTGGAGAGCTGCACACAGGCGTGCTGTCTTTACTGTGAAGTGCAGCCCCTTTATTACTAGGCCTCTGGTGACCTCATCCCGCTGAATGAAGTCATTGACTGAACTGCAGGAAGACAAACCAGCGTTCCGGGGAATTAATCAGGTCCATCAGCGGCAGAGCTGCCGGGCGCTGGACGGCCATGCTGGCTCAGTTGGCTCTGCTGCCCCTGGGAGCGATGCAGGGTAGTTACCGAGTTGACAGCTAGCTGATAGCCCCGCGTCCTTCATATTACGAGCACATCAAAGGCAGGCCTCCTGGATAAAGCGTCAGGGTCGCGGAGTGGAGAATGAGGCCTCTCACCAGTGCAGCATGACCTCATCCCTAACATACTCAGCCAGATTTGGGATGATGGAGGGGACCGAGGGGCCACTGGGAGGGGAGCAATTTGGATGTTTAGCCACCTGAAACTCAGTTTTCCAAACATGTCTTTTCCCCATGGTGAAAAATAATAATAATGATAATCATCCTCCTCCCTCTGCTCTCACTTTTTTCTCCCTCGCTGTCATTTGTGTCTCCTCTGTTGTGTTCCAGCCTGTCTGTCTATTTAATTTGCCTTACGTGATGGCGTGCTGCTCTGTCCAAAAATAAAGAGAAGACCCCCTTTAGACATCACCAATTAGAGAGACAATTAGACTGAGCCAAGCCACTCTAGGGCTGCGGAGCGCCCACAAGGCTGTCCTGCCTGCCTCGTCTGAGTGTGTACTTGTGTGGTTGTGGCTGTTCCATAATGCCTTTGGAAATAAACTAATACCCTTTGTAGCATGTTGATTATTTTAACTCACTTTGTGTGAGGTATGATATGTGGACATGTATAGACTTTGAGCTTGACATTGGGATTTCCTGTGTTTGAGTGTAGGAAGGTCAGGAGCAGAAGTAAGGTGTTGTTTCAGGCCACTTTACGAGGACCACAACAGTGAAAAGCTAGTGAGCCCCTTGTCACAGATGAAGAGCCATTAGCTCGCCAGCCAGTGCTTTGTTATGCTAACAGTTCAGCACTCTATGCAGAAAATGACCCCTTTTTACCCTTTTTGAACAAAATAGACTTTATTTTATCATTTTATTGCCGTCTTTCTTGTCTGCGAAAGGCAGTCATTTGGTGATGTTTGATGGTGCGAGCGTGTTTGTGTGTGCCTGAAGAGAGGCGGGGGTGTTTCGCGTCTGAATTCCTCAGCTGTGTGAAAAGGATCGCTTTCTTTGGGGCTGAATTTAATGAGATGATCAATGACCCTCAAGATTCACATTCACAACAGGGAGAGAAAAAGAATGAGGGAGCTGAAGACTCAATAGGTTTACTGCGATTGTATGTCAGCTGTGGTCCCCCTTTGAAAATGTGAATTGTTTTTGAAACATGAAATCCTTCTTTTTGATTGCCGAGGGTTGAGTTTCCTTTGATGTAGCTGAGGCAGACAGAAACAGGTCTAGGATTCTTTTTCAAGTTAGTTTCTGTATTAGATGAGACATTGGTCAACAATAAGTACGAGAGCCTGATTAGACAACATGGGTTTTTATACATGTTGCATGGGATACAAGGGTCACGATAAGAGGGTCATTCCACCAGCAGTAAATGGACTCTGATGTCTTAGCATAGTACAATGCAGTCGGACAATTTGTTCTGACTGATTTCAGCTAATTGTGCTCACCTTCCCCTCTCCTTCCCTTTGAACTGCAAAGGTAAGAAGGGAGTTGGAGAGGTAGGCTGCAAACAGTACTGACAGATTGGACTGTGTTCTCACTTTGAATTATGGAGCACACAGTTGGATGTCAGAATGTATCGCTTTTGAGATCATACAACCCTAATATTTACAAACAGTATGAGTGTACTTGTTCTGTTCTGCATATAAATTAGCCTGCATTCTATATTAATTATGTTAAGTGATGCTCTGTTGGGCATTTATATTGATATCAGCATAAAAAGGTAAAACATACCTATGCAGAAGCTATGTGAAAAAAACAAACTAAGAAAATATTTTGTTAGCTTGCATGTTCTGTGTTCTTTCTCTCTCTCTCTTTATATATATATATATATATATATATATATATATATGTACATACACACACACACATATATATATAAACACACACACTTATGCAGCAACATGCAACATGTGCATATGGCTGCTACTGATGTCATGACAGAGGAAGGACACTGTCCTCTGGTATGTTTTGCTGTGCCCTCTTCCTTAATTTGCCTATTGTGAGTGTGAAGGGGAGCCAGGGAGATGACATCATGCAGCAGGCAGTGTTTGAAGTGCCAGTCCTGAAGGAACCACTTATAGCAATTAGGATATCCTTGAACAAGCGTTTGCGAAACATTGGCTGGTTTTTGGCATTTGCCTCCCGTTCCTGCCTACTAACTAGCGAGGTTTGATCTCCCATAATTATCTACCCACCGGCTCCTCACTCCTGACAGCTCTCTCCCTGGAGAGGGCTGAATGCCGGGGCTACTCACTGATTGCATCAAAGTGTCAGAAATTGCAACATCAAAAATAATAACTGATATTCCGGCGGCAGGCTGCTCTTTGAATATTTCCTTTAAAATGCTCTCTAATTTGTGTCTCGCGTGGTGCCAATGTGTGTGTGACTGTGAGGGCTTAAAGCAAATAAAAGCAGGGGAAGTGCATTCATTATTGAACCCCTATTTACATATGGCAGACTATTCTGTCTGAACTGGCATGAAATAGATATGCGTTTATTCTGGTGCTGCTTTTACGCCATCCCACTCTTCTTTCAGGACTTGCTCAGCATCTGTCCCCTTTTCTTCCTTCATCCTGACTTTGAAATATCTCTGCAGTGCCTTACAATACGTAATATGGCATCAACATCTCAAATGTCCCATCAGAACAGCTAACAGAAGGTGACTGGGTGGTGCAATGGTAAAAGTGGCCATTCCACAACTAAAACACAACATGTTTGATCCATGTTTGAACAGGCACAGTGTATGAGAATGAATTGTAGCAAAATATTTTTGTAGCTAGAATAAAAGTAGCACTTGAAAATGTTTAATAGAAAAAAATGTGAAATTACAGGGTCGAAGTGTCCAGATTTAATGATTTTCCTCCATATGTCTTTTTATGTGTGGTCACTAATTAAACACAGCTGAATAAAGCAACTTGAAACATGATGACAAACTACTATTACATAAAAAATATCTAATATATAAAGAGGTGGAAAGTTCTTCACAGGTTTGGAGCTGAGTCACAGCTGCTGAAAAGAAAAAGCTTAGGGCTAGGGTCAGGTACAGAACGCAATACTTTCAAGGATACCGAACAAATGACATTGGTACTACAGAGTTTTGATTCACGTTAAATCAAGCTGTGCCAGATTTTGGAGAGAGAGCGAGAACATCTCCCCTGCAGCTCGTTCAAGTCATGGTGAATCAGGACAATTGTAGGCTGAAAGCAATCACAATTATGGTTACACGCTTTAAAAGCTGGCAAAGACAATGTCTGCAGGCACAGCTAACATTAGCATGCCCACAGCCAGCGCTGAAGAAGCTGAATCGTCCATGGACGGTGAAACACTAAGTGAAGCATCATCAAAATCTTCAGGGAATTAACTAATACACATGTATCCAAAATTCCTCACCAGCATGCTATTTAGTACCCTAAAACAGTATGAGAATTTTTTTGTATATCCAAAACCTTGGTATGAAGTCAATTATATGTGAACTACACACTATTTACAGGGAAATATTACAGTATACGCTATGCAAGCAGTGCAATGCAATACGTGCAATACGCAATGCAAGTTTTATTTTGCGGGGTGAGTAAATTGTTCTGTTATTTTTTTTAAACTGAAATGAAAAAGGCGTCATTGTACACCGGAACCACATCTGTTCAAAAGTGAACGGTACCCAACCAGAGTCAAGGCCCTTATTCTCTTCACCACTGAACTGCTGTTGGTAGCATGACCAGCACTGGACTGTCCTCAGATAATGCTCACAAAAATGTAAGCAGGTGTTCTGCCAAACACATAAATATTCTGTCAGGCAGTGTGTCCAGAGGGTCTACTTGCAGCAAAGTTAGCAGGCTCTTTGAGGGTGACATCCATATTTCAACACCTAGCTTGACTTCCCCGACCTTGCAGAGTTACGCATTAATAACACATTTATAATACATAATCTCTTTCTTGTTCTTTGCGTGTACATTTTTCTGTTCAGCGCTGATGGCATTCGTTTTTAATTGTGGACATCAGAAGAATAATTTGCTATGTCTCACACGCTTTAGCGTTTCACTAAAGACCATTTGCATCACCTGCCCAGTGTCTATGGATAGGGCTTAGCCTTGCTAGTGGTGAGTATTACTTCACTGAATTGAAGGGGACAATTGTATGTTAAAGCAATGAATTGAGACAGACAGTCAGCCAAGGTTTTTGCAAGGATGAAATTAAAATCAGCGCAGCAGCGAATGGGGCTGCTTTACCAGAATAAATTAATGCCAGAAGAGAGGGAAGAGGCAGGTTTGCTTTGCAATGACAAATGTTGATTTCCCCCGAGGTATTTAAAGTGATTTGACCCAGTCATTCTTTTAAATCACAGACAGGAGATGATAAATGTGCTACTAATGAGGCCTCTGCATTTTATCTCTCACTCTCCCTCCTGCAGGATCGCCCAGGCTCTTAGAGGTGCCTGCTATGCCTTCACATTCTTCTAAAAGCACCCTTAGCCTGACTAAATCCCAACAATGCAGAGTACAGAAAAAAACATCTGCATGTATCCCTTACATGCTGCGAAAGATTGTCAGAAAATTAAAATCAAACACGCAATCACATTGTTCTGCTAATGCACCCGTTTTAAAAGCCCCACTAATCTGAAAAAGAGTCACTGAAATTCAACCCTGTCAGCGTTTGTAGACATTATGATAATCTTCCTACCAAGGGCCCTTTTTTTTTTTTTTTAAACTGTCTCTTACCTCTATCTTAAAGGTAAGCACTTTGCCTATATACACATGACAAAAACCAGAGCTGCAGGAGCTGTTAACAGCACGGCTCTCATTATCTGCAGCATTGAGCATGTTGTGGAAGGAGATGAAGGCTCTTTTCAGGTGCAGATGTAGAGCATCATTGATAGGGTGTGCTGCTTTCCTCCTTTACAGCCAGCCTCTGATCAATCAGTGCTGACAGGGCAGGGGCTTTGTGCGCCTCATAGCGGGACAAATGTCTGCCAGGGAGTGGGGCACACCTGAAAAGAGGAAGCAGAACACACCACCCAGCCCCACGCCTGCAGATTAGCCCCAGTCTGCTTTGATGGATTAGCATGTAGAAAAATTGCTTGATTATTGATATGAAAATGTTTTGAGGGGGGGTTGAAGGGGAAGAGGAGGGTCCCGGGCTGGTGTGTTTCAGAGGGGTGTGTGTGTGTGTGTGTATGTGGGGCTCTAGTGATTATCTACCTCGCTTTCCCTTCCCTCACCTGCCCCCCTTCATCCTTGCTCTCAGAGAAAAGAGTGGTATAAAGGAGAGACGAGGACATGGGGAGGAGACAGAGTGAGCCAGGGCTCTCTCCAGGAGAGACACATTCAGGCGCCCTTCATGAAATATTGTTCATCATCATATTAACAGGGCTGAACGTGGGGAGATAAGGCTTGTCTAAAAAAGTAAGCAGAATGTCCCCGTGAGATATTTCAATCCTTACCCCCCCCCCCCCCCCCCCCTACATTCCTTATTCATTCATTCATTCGCAGTGAATATGAAATCTAGCAGGACCTTTTTTGAGCCAGCCCAAGAAAATGATGACATAATCACCTCCCCTTTAATTGCTTGATTTGTCAATCCCTCACAATCCTGTGCCGCTACGCTGTACATCTCCTGTCTCCAGCATCTTTTTACTGTCAAATATTACCCTCAGTGACAGAGCCGGGACCCGGCATTTGCATAGTTCTGAATTATATTGATATTACACTACGCATGAGATACAACACTTGCAAAAATGTACAAAATTATAGCACTTAAAATGCACATATAAAAGGGCTGAGAGAGTGGCCTGTACTTTAGGGCTTGAACCTAATCTGCCCCATAGAATGGCAGGATGGTGACAGGACAGAGAAAGCATGGAAAACTGTGACATCTTGCATATGGTTGTGACCCCACATCTACATCTACTGTTTTCATAGGAAAGACAGCATCAGCAGCTATTTGATTCCCTTTCAGAGCTCCGGTGTTTATTACCATGCCTTGCCGAAGCATGACGTGCAACTCCTATAAATGTGATTGACATAATTATGGTGTCCTCTATCAGTAAAGAATACAAGATGGCAAGTAAAACCAACACTAGTCACATATGTCATCTATTCAAAGCCAACTGTTGCAAGTTAAATCAAGCAAAGGACCTTTGTGACTTTCAGACATGCATCAAATTTGTATCAGTGTGAAAAAAAAAGACTTTTTTTTTTACATCTATTCTATTTTAATCTATTATTAAACTCATATTTTTATAGACTTTCACCCAGTAGTAGTTCTCTGAGCAAATCATGTGCCCAGCATTCCAGTGGATTAGGCTTAATTTTTACAAATGATGCTCTGAATTAAAACATTGACCAAATCCCTTTGTATTTCAAACTGAGAGGTGCATTAAACAGATCCCATGTTTAGCCAGAATGTGGACTTATGAGCTTAGATCTGCTGGCTGAGCAGTCCCTGACTAATGGAAACAGTGTGTGCACAGTCTGAACTCCAGAACTCCGGTGACAAACACAAGTAACGCAAAAAGCGTGTGTTTTACAACCCCCCGTGTAAAGGTCCAGTCGTAAACTAAGAATTTACGCCCTTCATTAGAGGTAATACAATGCACATAACTCTAACGTATAACAATTGGGATAGCTATAAAGTAACCATTTTATACCTTCTCAAATCTGTGACTTGTAGGTGACCCTGGCAGAGGCAGTGTTAGTGCAGGCAGATTTACAATGACTGCATATTCCCTGTGATAGGCCTCTGCGTTTTTAGGGAATTAAAGGTGCCAAAATACAAAATGACTTAAATAATAATTTTATGTACCCCATCAGAAATATTAGTCTCCAAAGCATAATTTACAACTTGTAATTCAAGTTTTTCGTTCAAGGAGATTTCACGTTGATTCATGTCTAACTTTGGTTTTATAGCCAGTCAGGGAAGGATAGAAACCCACCTCTGTTTTCCTGGTTGTTTCTTGCTCTAAAGCCTCACCCTGTCGGTCCATTAATAAGACATATGAGGTGTAAAAATAGCTCAGGTAAAGGTATTCAAAATTAACAGACTGTTCATAGAACTCTACAGTATCAGGTCGTTTTCTCTAGAGACTTGGTTGCGGGTGTGCGAGGCCTTTTGTTTGACTGTGACCACATCTTTAGAAAAAAGCCACAATTCATCAAAGTGGGCATGTTTTGGACACACCCTCTGTGGAAAATTTGCAGCTTTACTATATCAGTAACTGCACTCAGCACATGGAAGGGGAAAGAGTTGAAATCATATCCCTTTTCAACTTTGTCAAAGTGATTTGATAGTCAAACCTATGGCACAGAATGTGTTTATTTGCTTGAGGTACGGTACTGTAGTTGTGAATGAAATAGTGGAAACACTCAGGCGGCAGTCCATTCTTCTTCTCTGCAGCATGACACAGTCAGTCACCTGACTGCCATCAGTGTCAAAGGGTGGCACACACTCAGCAGGAGATCCTGAGTGGAGCCCATTGATGAGATGAAACAGGTTGACTTCTCCCTCGGTCTGAAGTGGAATGAAAAACAAATGTCATGGAGGGTGACAGAGAGCGTCTGTGTCTTATCAGCCCGGCCAATGTGAGTGATGGCTCTTATCTGGCCCCCTGCTCCGTGGCTGTTTATTATCCTAAGGTGGCAAGGCGGTGCTGGGAAGAGAAGAGGACTGGGAGCCCCTTCGTGATCCATCACTCCGGAGGTCTCCTTCCCCTCTTATCTGACCGCTACATGGATAACTGCAGCTCTTGTTTACAGACGCCGGCCCATTTGAATGAGTAGAAGGCGCAGGAAACGATTCCTTTGCTCTCTTTATCAGTCCAGGTGAGTCATAGGGAGATGGAGTGTGCCACATCATTTTCTTTGCACACCCAAACATGCACATGCACACACAAAAAAAGCAGGCCAGCATATACAGAAACACACGTACACTGGTATGCACACGCTCACACACAGGCATAAACGCATACTATTCTTCTCCTGGGTGAAATAAATGGAGGTTGAAGGGAAAAGGAGACGATAGATGGTGAATGCACGGCAGCGCTGCTCACACAAGAGAGTAAGCTTGTGTGTGGCCCAGTTTATCTCTTTTCATGAATTACATTCATTTCTGTTATCATGTTTTTTTTTCTTGGTTATCTGAGCCAGCATGTGTTGTCAGTGTATACAAGAGTGAGAGTTGATATGAGAAAAAGAAATGATCTACGCCTGTGGTGGTCAGTGGCTACTCTACTGAGGTTATAGCATTACAGAGCGTCATATCCTGAATAGGAAGTGTTGTTCCTATATTTACTCGTGTTTTTGAAAGGAAAACCTCAATAAAGATGGCTATTTTTTTTTCTCTTGTTCCATTTCCTTTCGCCATCTCTGCTGGGATATTCCTGGTGCACCCTGGCAGGGCAGAATGTGTGGGTTTCCATTTCAAACAGGGCTCTCATGTCCATCACATCACCAGGGGTCTCTCCTAAAATACATACCTTCTGTGAAAGATCTAGGATAGAAGGTGAATGGAATGGAGCAATGGAATTGGAGCAATGGAGGCAGGGAAAGAAGTGAGGGAGAGGTGTTTAAGGCTACCGGTCGCCCATTTCCTCTGGGTTTAGTGGCAGGCAGGCAGGCTTTCTCGTCAGATCCAAGTCAGCTTTCTCTGAGGCTGAAATAACTAGAGTTTGTTTGAATGTACAGAAGAGGAAAGGAGGCCCGGAGGCCCGGAGGCCACTGCCTGTGAACCGACACGGTAAACCCCAGTGAAAACTCTCCAAACACCAACCCCCCCCAAACCACCGCCTGCCCTGCCAGGCTAACAGTGACACGGCGTAGCTTGCAGTCTCCAGTTTTTAGCTTTGCAGAGCCAACAAAGCAGAACATCACGAAGGATGCTTATTGCAAACCACCAAAGACATGCGACCTTCATGAGGTGGGTGTGGGAATTGCCAAAGTGCCAGAGTTGGGAGTGGATACGGGGAAGTGGCAAGAGGGAGAAAGGGAGAAAGGAATGTAAACACTAAATTGTGTGCTCTCATTAAAGAGTTGTGAAAAGACCTTGAGCTCAGTGCAGCATGCCAGGCTGTGCCAGCGGAGATGCCATTCTAATGATGAACAGGACCCTGTAGACATTGGCCAAGTTGTCCGCTAAGACTGTACAGAAAAAAAGAGAGCGTAATAAGACGGATGACAGTGCAGCGGTTACAGTAATGCCTTCATCATATTAAATAACATAACATATCCATTCTCACCAGATCTGGTGTCACAGTGGATCCTTTCTCTGTACTTATAGCGAGACCGCGCCATACGGCTGCTGAACACTCTGCATTAAATCCTGACAGTTTTACTGTCATGTGCTTTGAAAAGTGCAGATAAAACTGTACAGCTTATTGGGATGTATCCCTGCCTATAGAACCGATCACTCACCAGAAGCCCTGGAATAAATTGGCCACATCTGAAACATGAAATCCACTACTCCATCCTCTAACCTATCCCTACTGTAAAAATTAGAGATCAATCAGAGCAGTAGTTTTAACTTCCTAGATGGTCCAGGGTTGGAACGTAAGCCGTACAATAAAAGCCAGAAAGCAAAGGCAATTTTGAAAATCGTGCATTTGCTACTGTATTAATTGTTTTGATTTATTAAAACACATTCATGCTCTGTGCAGAATAAAGTAAAAGCATACTTAAGATCCTGCAGCTACCACGGCTGTCTGCAGGCCGGGCTTTGTGTTTGAGGTTACGTGGTAGAGTAGAAACACGGCTCAGAGCTCATTCATCCTACTCCAAGATTAAGAAAAAGCCAAATGCCTCAGCCTGATGCTTACCAGAGCATGGTCTGTTGTTTCTCCCATGTCTGAAGCCTGCACACACACACACACACTCACACAGTGCAGAGACACACTGCATAATGCTTACATGTCCAATCTGACATTGGCCAACTCTCTAAATCATGCTTTATTACAATGTCACAAGAAACAATGAATAAATAATAAGTTTCCATATTTCTTGTGTTTTTGTCATAGAGAAGCCAACTAATGCAAAAGCTTAATGCCACCAAAAAGTAATTTATTGTAATTTGTCTGTGATTAATTTGTAATGTAAAAGCAGCATTTGTAAACAGGCATGATCCACCTCAACTTAATCGTGTTCAATTAATCACAGGCTGGGCCCAGTTGCCGCCAAAATGATGGCAATTTAATAATGCGACGCATATAGCAATGCAGATTAGCAAGTATTTATAAATGTCATTGGCTAGCCTGTAATACACAGTGACAGGGAAACATGCGCTAGGCCCAGCAGTGTCTGCTCCTATGTAATGCAACAAATGTACCATCCCATAGCAAAGAGGCTATGAATAACTGTGATAATCACAGCACAATGGCTTCATTTATCAACGTATGAGGAGTGCAAATGTTGGGGCGATTACGCTGTCTCTCTTGTGTGGTGAAGGTTTGTTTTTGCTGGAGCGTTGGACAGGCGTGTCTGCAGAATGATGCACAGGTGACTCTTCAGCTGTCTGTCTGTGTGTGACCTCTGCTTTTGTGCATCATCGCTGGCACATAAAGAGCAGAACAAGTCCTTGTGAACACGAACATGAATTTGACTGAGAGTGACAGTGATTACCACAATGCCAGTGGCAATATTTTAGCAATCCAAACCAAGAGAGACGGCCCTGCTGGTTATTTATGAGGAAACTACTGTATATCATCCCTGAGACAAAAGTGGGAAGCTACAATAATTCCGCACACTTTTCCTGTTCCTTTGGTATGTCTAAGATCAGCAAGTTCAGAAATTAAATCAAAATGTAGAAGTCTGTGAATAAGTAAATAATTACATTCACAATGTTTACGGAAGCTGGAACTTTTAACTGAGAAACTGGTTTAAAATTAATAATAAAATGCATACATAGGAAAGTTTGTAAAACTCGTACAGTCAGAACTTTTAAACCTCTATAGAAATGAAAAAAGATACCATTTCAGAATAAGAATGAAGAACAAGAATACAAATATGTACAAAGGAAAAGAATGCTTATCAAATAATACAAGTGATTGCAAAGTAAATGTCTTCAACAAATTCAATTACTATCACAAGTCAGTGAACATGAATTCCAGTTCAGGTTCAATGACCACATACGTATGTCTCTTCAGCTCCTCTGTTTGATATTAAATCATAATTACATAAATATGGCCTCTCCTCTGCCTTTTAAAGAAGCTGTGATTCTGTGCATATTTCTCACACTCGTTTCAGGATGAGCTGACTGTGTGAGTGCTGTCATTGGGATTTCAATGGGACAGGCCAGGTGAATTTTCTTTTCACCACTGCCGCATTGTTTTAATATAGCTGTGTAAATTTGCACCTGCTTCACGCAAAAGTGACCCTTGCAAATGGAGTGAACCTTGGTAAATCCAGTGGAATTTTCAATTAACCACACTTGTTATACCAGCCCCCCCGAACCACCACCGCTTATTTGCGTGATCCCCCTTTACATTCATATGCAGAGAGGCATGTGTGAGGCATAAGTGAGGCACATTTTACTGAAAATGTGCAAAATGTGCCTCAGATTACACACAAACAACATGTCTTTTAGTAAATCAGATCCTTCACAGTCCTACTCAGCAGACTGAGTCAGTCAGTCAGGCAGCTCTCATGTAGCTGTAGCCATGATTCTGAGCTCCACTTCTCTGGGACTTCTTCTCCATGTTGACTTAAAAGTTAAGGTTATTCTTGTTTTTCAACTTTGCCTTTCTTTCAGCCTGCTCAAACTTTAAGAAATAAGTTTATTTTACTTTTTCACATAAGAAAGTGACAAGAAAAATGCCCTTATTATTGTTTCTATTATCTTGTCTGTCACGGGACATGACTGCAAACTGCTGGATATGTCTAAAGAGTACATGTAAAAAGGTAAATATAAATGTTACAGTTAGAGTGAAGGGTGTGTCCAGAGTGTGTCAGAGTTTGTGCAGTAAGTCGGGTGACAAACAGCTTCCCTGCATTGTTGGCATGAGACAAAGTCATCGCACACGTTTTAATATGAAAGTAACATTTGGTGGCTGAAAACAATACTAACAGACACTAAGAATAGCTTGGGTGTTGGAAATGGATGACTCCCATCCTGAGGGGAAAATTTCACTGCAATTACTTTATTTAGAAGTAGTTGGTGGTCCTTAATTTGATATGGAGTTGTTTAGATGTAATCTTCTTAGTATTCATCAGTTGCATATTACTTACGCATTTGCACTGTGCGCAATGCTAACATTTAAATCAGAGTAAACAGCTGATGAGAAGATAGATGAGCTATGGGAATTTGATCCCTTTGTTGGGGGGGGGGGGGGGGGGGGGGGCTTTTCTTTCCCAACCAAGTAAAAGTGTAAAATGGATAGGCTAACAAAAGGAAAAAAAAAGGGAGGACGCATT
>JBBMJY010000001.1:8392408-8422504 GCA_037833715.1 Toxotes lorentzi | reverse complement strand
CCCCCCCCCCCCCCCCCCCCCCCCCCCCCCCCCCCCCCTCCCCCCCCCTCCCCCCTTCCCCCTCTTTTCTGTCCTAACCGAGTAAAAGTGTGAGATGGATAGGCTGACAAATGGAAAAAAAAAAGAGAGGCAGCAGTGGAGCGGAGGCTGCTCAGTGGGGATGTGAGAGGAAGGAGGTAGTGGTGGAGCTGACCACCGTTGGGACCGGAGAAAGGTCATGGTGAAATGGAAACTGATTCTCCACCCTGGCTCCCTGGGTAATATCCAGTAACTCTGCCTTTCTTTTCCCCTGTACGACAGCATCTCACTGCCTCCACAACCTGAACCGTGTTTAGCCCAGATCAGAACGGACTGAGCGACGGAGAGAGCAGGTCACCAAATCTGTTAGGGTACATCCTTTATCTTAACAGGGGCTGTGTCAGGGTGGTGGGGGTGCGGGTGCAGTTGCTGAGCAAAGTGATCATTTCTGACAGCCTTTAAGCTACAAGTCCTGACTCTGCCCGAGGTTCTGACCCAAGCAGCGTGATAGGAATGCAGCGTTCCACCTCTGATGGCCCGATTTCCTGCTCACCTCTTCAAAATGCGTGCAGGGTTGGTTTCAGCAGAACCTTCACATCAATTACCCTGAAGGAAACCAACCCGTGGCCTGATGTTGTGGGTGAAGGGAGATATTCATTGTTAGGACATGCAGCAAAAGCCAAAAAAAAAAAAAAAAAAAAAAGAACAGAGCTGTGTGTGAGAGATGAGATGAGGATTTCTAGCTCCCTGTTTGAGTGTGTGTGTTTAAGATTTCATTAGTTACGCACTGTGACATGAAACTTTTTCAAAACTATGTTTGTGCAGGTTGTTTCTTTTCGCTTAGGTTTTTTTCACCCTGTCAGAGTCACTCACTATTATCCTACTACGTTACCCTGACCAAACTTTTCTTTTTGTTCCCTCATATGCCTGCTTTAAGCAGCAAATTCTGGATAACCAGTCAGTTTCAAGTCACATCTATTAAACTACGCAGTGCTATCAAAACGTTCTTGAAATCCAGCAGTAAATGCCATTGTAGCTAAATGTTCCACTGGTCATTTTCTTACCGTCTCTGCTCATTTGAAAAGAAAAAAAAAGAAGAAAAGATCTAAGAAACTTAACTTTGTGTCTCAAGTTATAAATGTCAGTTACTGCACTTACTAGAGTTACTGCCCCTCTGTTAAGTTGAGATCCTCCTGGAACACTTGAGTGACTTCATGCTGACTTGGTGCTTACCACTCAAAACCTTGCTCACTGCTACCTGTGACACCAACGGGTAACTTTACAGTCATCAGCCACCTTCTGTCCTCTTAGGCCAAAACGCAGCTCTGGCCTGCACATACAGTGCACTATTAAAAAATTAAGGGCTCTGCACAACATGTTCTGCTCAAGCCCCCAAAGACACCAGACTGCTTAACTACACAGCACAAACAGTTTTCCTCTCACTTTCCCTCTCTGAACAATCGTGCACAGTGACCACGTGATGGCCTTACCCCTGAGAAAATGACGCAAACTTGAAAAGCCAAAAGCAATGTCAGCTTTGTCCTCCTTTCAGCTTTCTAACATCTCACACTTGGGAAGGCGAGTAACGCAAGACAGATTGTTGGGCCAGCGGTAAAGAATTCATTGAACTGTACCACAGGCGAAGATTACTTTGTGAGACATTTAAAGGTCCACCCTTTAGAGTTACAATGGTGTGGTAAATAGCCATCATAATGTGGAGTGTTTAACAGAATTGCTTCTCATTTTCACTTTCACGGATGGTTTGAGGATCTCCTGCAGTAGTGAGTGTGCCCCTCTGTAAGATGTTAATCAGTGCTCGGGATTGTTTTGGAGACGTAAAACATTGTTAAACAAGTGTAAAGGGCAGACTCTGCAACTGCATTGCCAAATGACATGTTCCGAAGATAACTTGTGATTTTTTGGGGGACTTCGTGCGAATGTGACAATGCAAAGAGTTTACAAGTGCTGACTTGCTGTTATTTTTGTGTATAAGTACAAGTTTTGCAGTGTTTATTTTGGTTGTCAGTGTATGTTTGTGTGGAGTGGGGGTTTCATGGCACCACATCTGCTCTCTCTTGTCTTTTGCATACATGATGCAGAACACAATTGTTCTCAGGGTGTAAGTACATTTATCAGCCGTTCCTTTTTTTCTCTCTCTATCTTTTAGACCCAACAATAAAAATAACATTTAGAAAGTTACCCAGCCCAAACCATTATGGGACATTTGCTGCCAACTATCCAGAAAATGTGTTTTTGGTTCCTTACACTATTATATGGTTTTCACCAGCAAGGGGCACAGAGGTTGGCTGGTTTCCTGATAGAGATTTATATAGGCTTCATGGTTGTTTCTTGTGTTAGAATGTGTGTGTGTGTGTGCGGGGGGTGTATTTGGACATGCACGTATGAACATTAAAGGCGTATTTCCTTCTCCAGTGGGAAAAATATGAGGTTAAGTTCCTTTGGCTGTATTCTCTTATATGTCTGGGTGGTGTGTAAGCAGTAGACTGTGTGTTAGTGATAGCTTTTATTTGACTAGTGTTTTTGTTGCTATAGCTCCTATGCAGTCACCATAACACACAGCTAAACACTGATGGAGAAGTATTCACGGACTGCTGGATTGAAACACAGATTGCACCAGCAAGGTGTTGATAATGCTCAAGATTAATGGCTCAGCCGTGGATAATCACCCTCATCCCCCACTTTTCTGCGCAGCAGTCGCAGATAGACTCGTTCAACTTCTCACACCGGCGCTCATAAGACAAATGGCACACATGGTCTTGTCAGAGAAGACGCGTTCTTGTCCGCTCATACGTACTCACAAACAAATGCAAACGGTACATCACAATCATCCACACGCAATCTCACCCACACTCAAATATACAAGGCAAGCGAACGAGGCTCACCAGGCTGCGTTGTGTAGATATCAAGAGAGGCAAATGTTCACAATGAAGAAGGCACACACACCGTGAAAGCAGCCTTCACTCAAATCTATTTCATCCTGCTGTTTCTCCGTCATCTCCATTATCCTCCCCTGTGTTGCAGATCTCTTGCTCTTCTTTTTGGCCTATCCCTACTTTGTGGCCATAATTCACTATGGTCTGGCTTTTTGACATGCGTGCAAATTGGCAAATTACAGGATGGCGAGCTGTCACTAGTCAGATTCATGTGGTCACAAGGGGCTTGTGGAAGGTGGGCAGTTGGGGAGGCGCTGGTGGTGGGGGTTGGGCAGAGCACAGGGGACATTAGCCCTTCTTGCTCTGGCCTAACATTGTTAACGCTGACCGCTTGATTGACACTCACTGCTGCCGTGATTTGAAAGGGCCCTCAGTGCTGCGCTGCTTTAGGAGGCCTTCTCCCCTCCCATCCTTTCTTTGTGTCCATTTTCCCTTCATGTTGTTTTTCTCTCTTTGCCCCCACCACCTCATTTGCATCAGAGGCCGGGAGGTTTGATAGTGTATGGGAGGGAAGCGGGAGGACTCCCCAGCTGAACCCCCTCCATCCCAACCACCCACCCTCCAGCAAGCACTCTTTGTCTCGTTTGCCCAGGCCAGATCGAGGGCGCAGCAGGCCTCCTGCCTGGTGCTCCTGGCTGGGACAGGGCTGGTGTTTCAGGACAGGCTGCTGTGGAGAACAGCATGAAGGTGTTATTGTAACTGGGCATGGCCAGGCTAAAGCAGCATCTGCATCTCTGTGTCTGGTTCATCTAGCTGATCCCCCAGGAAAGGATGTTTCACTTCAAGGCAACAGGAAGCCGCTGCGGAGGATGGAATTTCTGGATAAATAGCTAGGCTGCTGGGACAGTGTCTCCTGTCCCTCTAACATGGACTGAACTGTACTGTTATGAGAAAGAAGTGAAAAAAGAGAGAGTAGAAAATGATATTCAACCTGACATTGTTCTGCCAGATTGACTAAATTGAAAGTGGAGATGATATCTTACATCATCAGAGCTATTAGGCCACAATCCTTCTAGTAAAAACAAGACCTTACAAGAAAAAAGTTAATTGTTGTAAAAAAAAAAAAAAAAAGAAGTCTTTAACTCTCCTTTACTTGATCCATTATTAACATGAAGGTCTTTTTCCAAAATAGCCATTGTCTATAGGTTTCAGTTGCCATGTAAATCAAAACAGACCTGTTTTCCCTGCAGATAAATGCCCCCCTCTTGCTTTTAAGTGGTTAGAACATGATCTTAGTCTGATTAATTACACCCCTTGCTGCTTGCCCCCTCTCTCTGCTCTCCTGGCTAATGGCTAGTGTTTATGCTGAGAGTACAGCCGTGGTTTCAGGGGGCGGGTTGGCGGTAGCAGTGCTGAGTCCTCGCGTGAGGGGAGCAGTTTTAATTAACGTGGAGACAACACCTCTCTCCCTGCTCATCTTTCACCTGGGAGACATGGGGGAACTCTGACACCAGCCCGGCATGCCGCTGATTAAAGCGGGGCCTCATTTACCGTTGCCTGCTGTCAACAAAACACCACTAATGGCATTATGCCCAGGCCTTGGGGGTGGGGGGGCAGGCCCAGGGACTATCCCCACCCAGGTTCAAATGAGAGAAAACAAACTTAGACTAATCTCTGATACAGGAGCTTAATCTCTCTCCATGATCTTATCTAGGAGAGGTCTCACATGTTACAGGACCCGACCCTGCTGAGGCTAGATGGACAGGGCTTAAGCAGGTAAAAGCTGCCCTGTTCTCTTTGTTTGGGAAGGTGACTGAGAGTCTGTATTTAAAGGTGACTTAGTCCTCTTAGTGGTTTTGGCGGTGGCCATATTCAGAAGCCAGTCACTGACCCTGGACTGGCAGGGAAGAACTATTTGCACTTCTTTCATCACCTGATGGATGTTGGCATGGATGTTCCTTGCATTCTGACGGTGACCTCATACATGTCCAACTCTCTCTCTCGTCCATCACTTCCTCTATATATAGACGGGAGTCATTGTTCAAATAGCTTGGGCTGTCCCTTTGATGTCCTGGCAGAACAAAGCCGCAGTGTCCTTACGTACTTAGAGAACACTCGAGCCTGGAATCCTGAACATGATGCTTGTGTCAACCAGTCCATTAACACCCCCACACTCCCTGTCCACGTGTTCGAGATGTTAAATGGATCTGTTACATATGACAGGTTTAATTTCCAAACACTTTGTAAAAAAGTCTGGAAAAAAAATTCACTTTAATTAAACAGATTAATTTTGTAAACAAATGTCCTTAGTCCCAAATCTTACCTTTCAGTATAGCCCAATTTTCTATCCCCCAGTTCTCATTTTACTTGTTTTTTTTTTTTTATTTTACACCATTAGTCTCTCTCTTTTAATGGTCTTAATAGTCTGCAGCCAGTTCTGCTATTGGCACTCCCTGTGCTGTTGCCCCCATTGTACATTTTGACAAGTTACATATTTTAACATGAGTGAAAGGGTAGTATAAAATTTAATGCTAAAAGCTAGGTCACTTCTCTTTGGTGTGCATTGTACTTTTACAGTGTTCTTATTAGTTGCCCCAGAAAAGAAAATTTAACAGCAGCTTTTTATTGATTTATGTCAATAGCCATTAGTTTGGGCTTTGCCTTCTCTTTACCTTTAATAGGGCCATGCATTAGACTTGAAGCGCATTAAAAGACCGGGGATTATTAGCGTAATGATTAATTAGAAAAGTTTGTTTCTTGTAAAGTGACAGCTCTTCTTTAAGCAGCCCTGTAAACTTTTATAGGACCATACAGCTGACCTCAAATTGGAAATTAGTGTTGGAAGCAGCCTGGCTCACCATCACAGCTCCTGACTGTTGTTAATTTTATATTTGTCCAATAAAAGGCAGTGGGGGTTACAGACATGCGCTGTATGCTTCCCCGTGAACCCTACTCCTCTTGACTGCCTCTCTTTCATGTGGTTGGTGAAGGGCTTCCCAGTGTTTTAATACAATGGCGTAATGTTTTTGGTCATAACCTTTATGAAGCAAGGGATGGATAAAAATCGAATAGGTTTCTAGTTATTCCAGAGTATTGTAATCTAACATTTAATGGAAATGCGTGCGTAACATACTGTAGTTGCACTCAGAAGGCACAGGGCATACATGGCATGGAACTCCCACAATGACATCGAACATGTTTCACCGGCCAACTTTGCAGCTGAGCCAAGTGCCTGTTTCTTTGTACAAATAAAGGTTTAAAAAAAGAGTTTTATACTGTAAATTAAACACAATCATGACTTGTTCATTCAGATGTATCTGTAGATGCTTCTGCTGGTGGAAGTCAGCACTGTATGTTGTATTGCTATGTCCTATAGGCCAAACCACCAAACTAACAGAACAGTGCTTCTGTCAGTCGGCGCTCTCAGCTGTTTATACTGAAGTCAACGTAACGTTAAGAGGCAGAAGAGGAAGTGCACAATGAAGCTTCTTGATTACCGCCTTGGGGAGACCGAACTGTGGAACCACTTAAAAGATAATGCCCGATTGATGTTTTTTAAACTCTGGCCGCCTATTTTGCGAGTTGAAACAATATCAATGATGTAAAGGAAATGGGACCTGAATGGCACTGTTTACAGTTGTTGGATGTTCACACATAAGCAGCAAGTTCCAACATAAACATCCACTTAGTGCATGTAAATCTAAGCGCTATTAATAAGCGCTTTTATCTTCTCTTCTGGAGAGTGGCCCTGGAGGCCTTAGGGTAATCTGGCCCTCACTGACTCTCCGATGTGTTTTTCTTCTCTCTGTTTCTCTTTTGCAAAGCCTGCGCCTTTGGACAAACAAACTCATTACCAAGCTTTAAACACCTCCATTTCATAGTTCCTGCTCATTTGCTGAAGAAAGTTTGTTTTAGTCTTGTGTTTACACCTCTGTCTATTCCGCAGACTGTTCTGTATACCTGTATTCCAGACATGCTTAAACCTCACCAACCTGCCAATGTCTCTGTTGATGTGGAAGGGTTTTACTGAAGGTTTCCCTGGCTCTCAGTTCGCTCTCCACCAGCCTGTCCCCTCTGTCTTGTGTTCAGGAGGACAGTGACAGCGCTCATATGGTTGCATCTCCCTTACATATTTTCCCTCTGCAGACTGATGAGTTCTGACGGAGCGAATGCCTTTGTCTCCCGCTCTCTCTCATGCAGACCCCCTTTCAACTGTTGTTTTTCTTATTCCTGTCGACAGAAAGTTGTTTTTGCTGCCTCCCTTCCCTGCGTGTCCGTGACAGGCATACTTCCTGCATTGTGTGTGTGTGTGTGTGTGAGCAGAGGACTTGTGTGTTTGTGTGTGCAGGGATGTGTGTGTGCATGTCTGTCTTTGTATCTATGTATGTGTGTATGTATGTCTGAGTACTTCAGTGGAGTAGAAGCTGCTTTAATGTCAGTGCCAAGTGTGGAGAATGGCTCTGCTAGTGAAGGACAGCCTCTTGTGCTGCATTGGGCTTCCCACTCTGTTCCGAAGAGCCAAATGCCTTTATCTGATGTTGGATCTTTGTTATTTGTCCATGAAACTACAACTGAGAACACGTTATACCTGTGGGACCGGCCGAGTGATCTCCTCCATTCTAGCATGTGGACATGAACATGAATGGAGCAGTTTGCCATCCTATATTGTTATTAAGTTGTCGCCAGCTTCTTACTTCGGCTATGTTTCAAATATCAAATGTAGTTGCTCACAAAGTGCTACTAAGATGGCCATACGGGCAATATCCTGCTTGGCCGAGGTTCGCTGGCATCATCCCAAAAGCTCAAACGTTTGTGTCATCATGTCACACCTAAAACAGCTCCATATTTAAAGTCCTACATCCTTGAGACTCAGAGTAACTTTGTGGCTTGTGTTTGCAGACCATCTTCCATCTTGAGTTGTGTGTTTCAGCCACTGTCTTGTGGTTTGGGCTGGTCCCAGGTCTCGAAGCAGATGGTGGCACAGTTTAGCATGTGCAACACACTGGTGGCACCAATTTTCCTATCATAAGGTATCTAGTAAAGTGCTTCAGTCCTATTTCCTCTGTAGGTCATTGCTGTCACACCTCTGATCTCCCAAAATTAGTAAGTTAACCCTCGTCGTCTTGCAGTCGACACTGGTCTCTTGAATCGATAAACTTGGTTTCACTCTCTATATGTTTATCTATATTCTTTTAATCTTTTTAAGTTAGGTTGAAACTGTGTTTTAATTTGTGTTCAGATATTCTTTATGTAACAGACTTATGTAACTTTATGTATAAAATGGTATTTTAAAAACATTTGTATTTTTTAAAGACATTCTTAAAGCAGTTTTCCACTGATTGATTTTCCACTTCATGCTAAAATAATGTGTGAGCCTTTTATTATTGGTGTGCAAAACGACAAACCAAATCTTGCAAATGAAACCTAGGATGGCCATTTCAGTCAGAAGTTGTTGTAGCCCTTGTAAAAAGGTTTGCAGTCTCATTTCTACATTGTAACTCTGCCACACACTTGAGTTGGAAAGTACAGTCTAGCTGCCAAGAATAGATGATCCAGAAGGACGCTTTGATATCTGCTCACGTACCTTTGATGCTCACAACACTAGATGTGCAGAGATATTTACCAAATCAAAGTAACTTTTCTTTCAACAGCTGCATAGAATTTTAGATGAATGGAAACAGTTGTATTTCACTGAAATTCAGTAACAACAGTACCTTGAGAAAAAAAGTGATGTTTCCATGTCTGGTGAAATGCAATACCCCAAATATGGCTTATATTTAGTGTATGTCAGGGAAAAAGCAATATAAAAGTTAAATGTAATAAAATGAAAGAGATTTTCTTCTAACACAGCTTGTACAAGTTGTGTTGTTACTGTAACAGTGACAGTGTTATGGTAATCCATTAAAATGAAATTAAAAGGTCTGGAATTCAATTCCATTATCAATATTAGAAGGATTAGATAGGTATTTACATAGGTTTGATCTCAAGGTAATATATGATCTGTCAAATGAATTGTTGAACTTCCATTTCGTGGCTGGATCAGTTGCCAGAAACACCTGATAAACCCAAAAAGGTAGTAAAGGTGAAATGGGAACTCCTGACTGAGGCCTCTGATCATAAAATGTTCAGCTCCCACCTCTGAAAACGTTTTTCCCAAATCCTGCAGAAAACTGGGGACATGGAGTTTGAAGGGGTCATGTTTAAACCCTCCACTGGTGAGAATTGTGGCCAGGGCAACTTGATGTGGCAGCAAACGATGAACGGTCTGGTGGACACCATTGTTGGAGTGAATGAATGCCTTTCGATCTTGGCTAACCCTTGAAACTCTTGAATCAGAAGATATTTTTGGAAGGCTGTGCAGAAGGTCTATCAATTTGGCTCAAAAAGTTAACGGGAAACCCTCGGGGAGACGATTCTGGGCTTTATCCAGGCTGTTTTCAGCCAGAAAGAACAGCTGACCTCAACATGGTATACAGTGGAGCTCTGTGAGTAACTCTGAACCTGACAGACAGCCTCCAAAGCAGAGGTAGAGCTGGAAGATTATTAGAATTTATGAGACAATTTGTAGTCCTATACTCTCACCTGTGGTCATAAGCTCCGGGTAATGACTGAAAAATGAAATTCCTGTGGATAGTGTCTGGATTCACCGATATGGACAGGGTGATGAGTTCAGATATCGTGAAGGAGCTTTGAGTAGAACCACAGCACTGATGTGTTAAAAGGAGCCAGCCGAAGAGGTTCAGGCTTCCCGTCGGGATGTTGGTTCTGAACGTGTTGCCCTGTAGAGATATTTTAAGCAGAGAGGGTTTAGAGCAGACCCATAACATGCTGGAGGTGTTCTATATCCTACCTGACATAAGAAGCCCCCAGGATTTCTGGAGGACTTGGCTGAGGAAAAGAATGATGGGGCTATTTTAATTATGTGCTGCCATCAAGACCAAGACCCAGATAAGTTGAAAAAATAAATAAATGGATATTAAATATATGTTACAGATATTTTGAATATTTAATTCTTTAGAAATATGAAATGTTAGTATCATGGTACAATTGTTTTGAATTATTAATTCTATAGCAAAAATAAAATAAAATAACAAAATACACCAGAAATGATGAAAGCAGTAAAAAACAGACCTAAACAGACTCATTTGTAGTTTTTTTCCCCTACCAGGCAGATAGATGTCTAAATGCTTACATTACACCTGAAATGTATTATTTTTTCAGCACTTCTGTTGAAATCCTTTCAACCACCTTACACAAGTGTTAAAAACAACCCTAGGGTGAGTTTGAGTGACAGGAGTGGCACTGGAACAGAGCTGGCTAGACAGCCCATATCCCTTTCACGAGCTGGAAGTAGAGGCTGGATGAAAATGGCATCTCCCAGGGAAAGCCAACAACTGGCCATCACCCTGACCGTTTGTCTTCATCAATCAACCTCCGTTTGTTGACCAAGCAACATGATGTCACTATTAATTTCATGCATTCCCTTAATGGGGTCCAGAGGGGAGCCTTATCCTCACAGTAGGCATTTCCTGGCCTGTTGCATTGTGGGATATGTCCGCTTCCTTTAAGGAGATCAGTTGGACTTTTTCAAAGTTTTACTTCTTCTCTTGTTGTTTTTTCTCCCTGTTTTTCATCTCCCCTTCATTCCTGTATGCCGTTTCCCCCCTCATGGTGTTATTTGCTTTGCTTTGTCATAGCTCCTGTGGTTGGAAGCAGCTCCACTGTGTTTGTATCCTTGTTATGTGAGTACTTGTGATGATTTCCACTTATTTGCCGAGGTATACACTGAACTGGATGTACCGAACCTTTTGATCAACCCTCAGATTTCATGAACAGATACTGGCGCTGTGTGCTCAGATCAGCGCATTAGCGTTTCATTTGAAAGAATGGTGTCACTGTGTTGACAAGCTCATGATAAGTTGGTGGCTTCTAAGGGAAAATGTTTAAAGCAGATAAATGCCTGAGGACTCCATCTGTCTGTCTTATTGTCCTGATTGTAGTTTATTTTCGGTGATTATGAAAACCTCCTTTAAACAGGCTTTGGGGATGTTGGTTTATTAGCTTTAGATGAAGTGTGCCCCTTGCGCGACGATTCCACACAAGGCACTTAATGTTATCTCTTCTGACTTCTGTGCATCTGTATTTACTGTCTACATGACTGGCTTTTTTATCATTCCTTTGATTATCACAGAGGAGGAGGGAGTTGTGAATGATATTCCTTGCTCTCAGTCTCACTTACTCCCTTCCTTCCTTCTTAGTCTCTCCCCCCTCTCTCTGCCTCTCTCTCCCTGTTACTGCACCTCTCCTCTGGCTTTAAGAGGCTTAGCAGCAGCTTAGCACCCAGGTCAAACTGGCCTTTGCCCTTCATCTGTCAGCCTTTTGATGTGGTGCCAGCCTGTGCTGCTTGCTACGCTCTGCCTTTAACAGCACGTCCAGGGGTCAGAGGAGGGCTCTGCTTCAGGACCTCACTCCACCTTAACACCCTCCTGCCCCCCACCCAATCCACAATCCACAAACACCACCACCTTCTACCTTCCTTGCAGATGTGTCTGTCTCTGATGCCCCCCTCTCCACCGCCGTCTACCTTCCCTTGCCTCTTCCCTGCCCCAGTGCCCATTATTATTTTATAGTTTGGTTCTGCATTCCTTTCACTCAGGCTGCGGTGGAAGGCAGACCTTTGGCTTTATTGCTTACACATGTCCATGGCTTTCTCCCACAGCAGGGAGAGACAAAACAGCAAGAGGGAGATGGCCAATAGGGGCCAGCCATCTAAACTCTCCCCACCTTGAACTAATCGTTGGGGGCCAGAGAGTGGCTCTACCTCAGCCCTGTGCCAGTGGGGTTTCAATTTGTAGAGACATAAACAGATACTAAAGCCAGGGTAACAACACAGTGATTTATCAAGCCAGTTCACATCAAATTATCACAGCGCCCCCCTACTGTCAGGGCCCATAATAGCCCCCAGATCAGGCCCTGCTTCAGAGGTGCACCGTGGTCACACTTCATTTAGGAGTGCACAAACATGTGTCCCTCTGTCTGGTTTCCCTCTGAGCGTGACGCTTCTCACCAGCCAGTGATCATCCTGGACAGAGCGTCAAGAGATTAAAGAGCATGTGAATGTCTGCAATTTTGTGTGTGTGTGTGTGCGCTGATAAAGGTGTATGTGTGTGCATGTCCTTCTGATGTGCATAGAGGCAGTATATTCACTCACAGGCATATGCTGTAGAATTTGTGTGCACTGACTGCAGCTGAAGAAAACGTATCTGTACAGGTGTCTTTGCTAATTATGATGATAAATGTATATGTTAATAAGTACAGTATACAACAAAACTGAGTACAAAATGTCATGATGAATGATGAATGAATCAGCGTTGTACTGCTGTGTCTTACAATAATTGTATTATTTTTAAGTTGTGTAGGATATTTGAACTTATGTATAATAAACAACAAACACATTGGATAGACCACACTGAAAAAACAGGCCCCAAAATAATAGTAGCAATAATGGACAGTGCAAATGGACTTTGCGTGGTCAGCCTCTATGGACATCATCCAAAAAGAAAACCGTTGCTCACAAAATTGCAAGATTAAACTTTGCCACAGAACCTGAGAAGAGGCCCGATGAATATTGGCAGTGCAATCTTTGGTCAGATGAAACCGAGATGAATTTATCTGGATCAGATGGGGTCCAGCATGTTCAGTGTGAACCTGACCAGGATTACCACAGTGACTGCATAGTGCCAGCCTTGAAACATGAGGTGTGAGTGTGCTGATATGGGGCTGCATGAGTGCAAAAAGACGTTTATAGACATCACTATGAATTCAAGTTTGTATACCCAAATACTGATTGAAGAGATGACACCCAGGCTCAAGAAGCTTGTCAGGAGAGACATTTTTCAACATGACAATAATGAAAAAAAAAAAAATAATAATTGTATAAGAGAAAAGAATAAAGTAAAGTTTGACCGGGCCAAGTATGTCCCCTGACCTGAATCTAATAGTACACCTTTGGAGTAATTTAAAGCGGAAGGTAGAGAAACAAAAAGTGAAGCTGAAAAGAATCATTTGTGAAGAACGGCAGAACATCTCTCTATAGATTAGTGCAGATCTGGTATCATCCATGTCCAGGAGGATCAAATCTGCCATCAAAATTAAAGGCAGAAAATAAAAGTATGAAATTTCACTAATGAAGGCTGTCCTGACCTTTGTTACAGTTTGCTCTTAAACATTTCATTATGGGCTTTAGCTGAAAAAAAAGACTAAATGGACAGATTTGTTGTTGCTTAACATTTCAGTGATTCTGCCCTGGGTTGTACTCAGTTTTGTTGTATACTGTGTGTACTGATACTAACAGTCCGCATGTATTATCTCAAACATATGTTGTCTTCCTTTCTTCATTTCATCACCTGGAACAGATAACCGAAGTGGTTCTTGGTGGAAAAGCACCTGAGTCAAGTTGAATTGTGTATGCCTGTGCAAGCCAGGTATGTAACAGAATCTATCTTGAAATAAACAGATTATTTTTCTGTAGCAAAATCATGTTTCACTTTAATATGGTGCCTGAACAGAGTGCTGCCTTTGATCTCCACTAGCAGAGCCCAGCACATGGATAATATATCTTTCAGAGATAAAAGTAAAAATGTGTGCTAGGTGATGATGTCATGCAGTTGTGGCCGCAAGCCTGGGAGAAAAGCAAACTTTCACAGGCGAGGCTATCCCAGGGATCACTAAGGGTGCTCTCTGAGCCTTTGGGGAAATCAATTACACATTGTCCGAACTGTGATTCCTGCTGTACGAACTTAATCGTGGGGGCCTTCTGCAGAAGATCATCCCGATGAGTTTGGACAGTGCTTTTGCTCCTTGGTGTCCACTCTCCTCCCCCCCTCCACCACCCCACTACCCCACCGCCCACCACCACCCCCCAGCTCCAACCTTTGCAATTTGCTACATTTGTGTGCAGCTTACAATTCTGCAGAGAGTCATTCATCATCATTTGCTGGCGTATCTGTCTTGAGTGCCTTAGCTTTGATCGTGTTGTATTTTATACTTTACATCTGTTCTACATTTAACCTTCTGTAATGCTGTAGCTCAGAAACTATTATCTTGGCAAAACAGGGAAAGAGTTTACCTGGTGACTTTGTAGCCAGTGTAAATCTGGCATATTTGTCATGGCCCGGTAAATAAATGATCCACCAGTTGAAACGCTGTGATAAGCAGATCTCTCCTTGCTATTTCCTGCCTTATGGGACAGGACTGAGAGCAATCCTCTGCTTCCTCTTACGTGGTCTTCTCCTCTTTCAAAAGCTTATCTACTCCTAAATCATCCTCTTTGAGTTAGGAGGACACAGTCTTTTTTTGTATTTTCTCTGTTTTCAGCTCTATCATTTCCAGTCATTCTCTGAGGCTTTGCTGTCTGCGTATGTAACCCTGGCACTCCACCTATGCCCCCCCTACCCCGCACCCTTCCTCTCTTTCTCTCTCTCTCTCTCGCTCTCTCTCTCTCTCCTCTGGCCTCAGGAACCCAGGAGCATAAGGCCCTGACCCCCCTCCTCCTCCACCAACACACTAATCATCCCTAATCAGAAGTGAAATGCATTTTTCTAAGGAAGTAGCTGGAAAATTTCACAATCTGCATTTCTCCGACCAAGCTGATTAGGGAAACATTATCCTGCTTTCACAGTCACTTCCAATCTGCCTTTAATCTGTCACTTCAATCGCCTAATTATTTAGTCAATGACCTGGGGACACAATCTTACAAAAGAATGAAATGCATGCCATATCATTTTCCCTTTCATTTATGCATGATATCGCTGGTTACATGTTATGTTCCCTTAAGCTAAATATGCAAGCCTTGTTCATGTACACATATATGTGTGTCTATGAGTGCATGCACGTGTGTGTGTGCATGCACACTGTTTAGGCATTTATTGTCCTTGCCCATCGCATCCATACATGTGTGGATGTGTGCTTCAGTGTGTCAACAGTAGCTTGTTTAGAAGCTGCTGAGCTGTGAATGCTGGCTGGGGGTAATGCAGTTTAGCCCTGAGTTGGAAGAGCCTTTAGGGAATGAGACTCTATGGGGGAGTCATGTTATTGGAAAGGTCATGATTACAGTAGGGGGTCAAAATAACTCGCTGACACTCTTTATACACAAGTGACTGCTATTGTGCCTCAGGGTGTCAAGAACTATATTGAGTATTGACTATATGTCACAGCAATAAAAAGGAAACCTGTTCTCCACTGGTGAATGTTCTACCTCCAAAGAGTGTGAAGTCAGGACAAAAGGTAAAAATATCTTCAGTGTCAATAAGACCATCGTGTTGACATGCTAATTTTGCTGCAGAAGGGAAAAGAACATTCATGTCTTTTAAGACTGCAGTTCTAAATGGAAAAAAAAACATAGATTGAGGAACTTAAGAATTGCTGCGTGTGCCTCTGTTTCTTTGCCAGGGAAAAATAGCTGCATGACTGACTAAAGAAGGACATATAGTGGCTAATCTGCAGGTCTCATTTGCAGAATGTATGAAAACATTCATTTCAGGGAACTGGAACCTGTTTCACATAATAAAGGTTGAAGGAAAAACGTGTTATCACACAATGTTTACATTTGAGGCAGTCTCCTGCATATTCCTTGGATGTGTTCACTTCATAAAGAGAGTGAGTGATTTGTGATACCATTACCCACTTACAGATGCATATGTGAGAGGGAATGAAGACAAAGGATAAGGAGGAAATTGTGGAAGGGAGGACTTTGAACTTTCTGTGCCGTGTGGCTCACATATAATAGTCCAAGTGTGACACAGGACCCAGCCAACCCGATAAGGACCCAGACCTGTCTAGGGCAGCTGTCGCTCTTTCATCTTTCCCTTCACTGGATGGCAGCCCCTTCCTCTATTTGTGTCAGCCTCACTTCTCTTATCAACTATGGATTCTGGAGAGCCATCATGCTTATTTGTTCTTGACACCCAATCCGCCAATAAATCTGCTTGGAAATGTGCTTTTAAAAGAGTGTAAGAAAACATTCCAAAGTCTGGCAATGGGGCAGATCCAGAGTCCCACCAGCCCTTTGCTAAAGCCAGCGCTTAGCGCCTCCATCGAGTGTCGCAAAACACACCATCAGAGGTCGTGAACTCTGGCACTCATAGAGCACTTTGACCATGGGAATAGCAGTGTTGAAACCAAAACAAACAAGCGATACACATCAAACACTGAGACATTCTGTTGGTTAAATTCCATATTTAGGTTGTTGGTTTCATTTCATTTGGGTCGGTGTCCAACCTGATACCACGTATACGATCACACAGTGGCCACTCTTTACATTGCTAAGTTTTTAAAATTGTAAATGGAACTCACAGTTTTTTTTCCAATAGTCTTCTACATCTGTGTTTTTTACAGTCAAAGTCTCACTTTTATTCAAGACTTTGCTGTCTTTCCATCAGAAACCATACTAAATTGATACAAAATGAGCTGCAAGCAGAGTCTGGATTCGAAGCCTGCTCAAACATAATTGTTTATTCATGTATTTTATTTATTTATTTCACAACACCGATACTCAAAAAACAAATAAGAGTCATAATTTGATTCTTTATGGACTCTCTTTGTTAAAGAATGTGGTGTGACAGTTATTATTGCCATCCCCAGCTGTTAAATGCAGCAGTAAACTGACAAATCAGTCCCGATGCACTAACATCTAGGGTAAAAGTGTGTAGCAATAAGCATAACTTTTGTATCAGAACAAATATTGACTTGTTCATATGTCTGACTGGCAGAGACACTCAGTGATCAGGCTATAATAACAGACGGTGCTGTAACAGAGAGAGAAAGAGTGTGTGTGTGTACGTGTGTATTGGGGGGGGGGGGGGGGGGGGTTCTGGGAGAGAGTTGATGTGTGAGCTATTTCAGGAATGCCTGAGAGGAAACATATTGATCAGGACACTTAGATGTGATAAGGACGTCAGGTTCAAGAGGAGCAAGGCAATCATTAAGTACACCACTGGCCGTTGTTGTTCAAAAAATATATTTGCTGCTTTGCTTCTCTGCCCCCTTTCTTTTTTTCTCTTTTTTTTCCACTTTATTTGGCTCTTTCTTGCCAGAGGTGAAAAGAAAATCTCATCTCCATCAGGCTAAATTGTGGTGGGCAGCATTATCAGTTCAAAAGACCTGGGGATTTGACAGCTCCCACTCCATGGTGATTAATTACTTCTCGACTGTGGTGGGCCCTCCACTCCCCTCTCTCTCTCTCTGCCTGCTGCTGTAGTGGTGGCTGGAGGCAACACATGATAAGTGCTGCCCTTATTACTGGTCTCACTGGGAAAAGGCCCAGGCAGCACTGGGCTAATGCAGGCCAATCGCACCCCCCTGTGCCGCATGGGACCAGGAAAGCTTGCAAGATACATGCCCTTTGTTTACTCTTTAGTGCTTAATAGAAAGGTACAGTGCTGCCAACTCTGTGTGTGATGTTGGGTTAAATAACCTCTTCTGCTCTTCAATCTCCCTTTCTTTCCATCCATCCCTCCTTCACTCCCTCCCTCCCCCCAGGGTTATAAGGGGTTTCGATCTCTTCCTTAATCACTTTGCCAGTCTGGATAGGAACTACAGACTGTAGAGCTCTCTATTA
The DNA here is from genome assembly GCA_037833715.1 of Toxotes lorentzi. Classification (NCBI taxonomy): domain Eukaryota; kingdom Metazoa; phylum Chordata; class Actinopteri; family Toxotidae; genus Toxotes; species Toxotes lorentzi. The sequence goes on along the minus strand of JBBMJY010000001.1, from coordinate 8,404,975 downwards.
TCATCAGCCAAGGGGAAGAAGGACACTCCTCATCACATGTCTGATGGACAGAATTAATCACTTACGGACATCATACAGGAGAAGCCATCTATTATAACCAGTGTAATCACACAGGAGAAGTAGCTTCAATCAACCAAAAGAGACCTCAATATAGTTAAGTACTTAGCTGTGTACATATTTGTATTACAAGCCTGTGGCAGCCTTTTCCACTGTTATTTGCATTCTGAGGTTCTCAAGGTTCTACACACAGCTGGTCCTTGAGCTTCATGTCTCCCTGTAGGCTCCGCTGTTTGGCTTGTGTGTATGAGTGGCACTTTCCCCGAGGCTGTGCCTGTTGGTGTGTGCCTGTGCTTGTGTTTTTGTGTGGGTTTCTGCATATGTGTCTCTGTGTGTGCGCATGCATGCATGCCTGTGTGTGTGTATGTGTGTCTAAATAAGCCTACATTGGAAAGCTTCATTATTGGACCTGTCAGTGCTGCCAGTCTCCCTGAAGGCAACGAGGTGGAGATGAGAGACAGAAAGACACACGGTAGGGCACTGTTCACACATGCCTGTCACACGCCTGTCCCCAACGGTGGGCACGCAGGCCATTATGATGTCTTCCAGATGGACACATCTGTCTGTTTCCCTAGGAACAAATCTGCTAAAAGCAGGGAGAGAGTCATGAACAAGCCGTTTCTGGTGGAGTTTTATTTGTTTATGTCTGCCGTCGCAGGCTGCCTAGATCTCATGATGTATGGCCTGAGAAGACACTTCCGTAGACACCTCTGGTGCTATGAGAGATCCCTCAGATAACACGTGTTAAGATGCCAATATTCTATTAGAAGCCAATGTTCTCTTATGTTCCTGTACATCATTATTAGAATGGATTTCTATTGTGGAGGAGGGTCTATTTTTACCCTACAGTGTAAGCCTATACTCCTGAAAAAAAAGTTGGTTTTTTTTTGTTTTTTTTTCTAGCTGTAGCCTGTCATGTAGATTATTGGACCTCCATTTGTCCCTCCTCCCTCTTCCAGTGGGAGCAGAGAGGTTGAGTGTTGTCATTACAGACAAGCAAGCAAGGTGAACCTTTCCTAGACTGGGGACCTTTTCCTGGTACGCAGAATCAGAACAACCCCTCATCGGACCTCCCCATAATCCCTGGCATTTTGTTTTGATGCTCCACAGCATGAAAATGAGGGAATATGGCAATGTTATGGCATTTGAAGTCAATATGTATTATAAAATCAATCTAGATGAAGATCTGCCCATCCTTCTAATTAGACGAGGTGATTGGAGATTGATTTTTAATTGCAAAAGTAATTACATGGAGCAGATAGCCAGTGACATTTGATTATCTAGGTGATTGATTAAAAGGCCTGGCTGCTGGGGCAGACTGTCAGCCAGCTGAATCCAGACAAAAGAGAAAATTAAAAAAGTTGTCCCGTTTGTAATCACGAATTTCAAGGGTGAAATTACAAAGCCCAACATCCCCTTAGAGAAGCTCAGCATCCTTCCACTTTGCGCCTGTCTGCCCTCTTATCTCACCCCTGCCGTCATAACGCCCACAACGCAAGACCCCCGTGACACGCTAAAAAGGGGAAAACAATGATGTGAAAAATGAATTGAGGAATTGTTCTGTTACAGACAGCCTGGTGCGTAAGTGACGGGTGCATATATCTGCTTAGCAGCCCTGTCACATCATCATAGGCAGCAAGGAAAGAAAGAGAGGGAGAGATACAGACAGACAGAAGAAACGGAGTGAAGGAAACCTCTTATCTCTCAGACTGCTCCTTCACTCATCTTCATCTCTTGTCATCTCCCTCCAATAGGTGCCTTCACTTGTTCATTGTTGTCTGTCGACCAGTAAGGGAGTGAGACTAAATAAACAGTGGAATAATATCGTTTTTTTCTCTCTCTCTCTTTCTCTCTCTCTCTCTCTCTCTCTCTCTCTGTGTTTGGGAAAGCCAGAAGAAATCCTTTTTCATGTTGTCTTTTTTCTTCTCCTCCTCATCTGCTATTCTTGTGGGATCCCTCTCTTAGAAAATGAACGATGACAAGGTAAACCACCGGGGGGACAGCTGAACTGTTTATGAGCCTGACAAAAACTGTTTATGTGGATGTGATGGACAGGCTGAGTGATGACAGTTGGAAATGAAATACATTCTTCCTGTCTACCTGCTACTTTCACGTTAGACTATATATCACCTGGTGGGTACATTAAGCAAGTGTACTGTACAGTCCTGTGAATACATACTTTGTTTTCATCTTGATTTGTCTTCATATCAGAATTCCTAGTACTGTCGGTTTCAAGCTGACTAGAGATAAAAATCCTCTTATCTCTAGTCTCACCCGATGGCTAATATCATCCCACTTATCCACACTTGTTGATAAGCTCCAACTGACACAAACCCACACACACCTCCACACACACGCACACACACACACACACACACACACACACACACACACACACACACACACACACACACACACACACACACATACACACAACAGCACATGGACAGAGCAACATGTTCTCTGTTCACAGTCCTCATAACTGGGAGATCCATTTATTTCTCACCGTAGGACGTGCCTATAAATCATGTCTGGTTAAGGTATCATTTAGGCTGGACTGTTAAGCTACTCCTGTCATTTTAGTGGAAGGTTCACTCTTTGCGCTTTCCATGAAGGCAACATTTATGTCTTTAATTTACAGCTCCTTGCCTGGAGGATACTCCTTGGCTTTATGAAGTGGTATTAGGGGGCCTATTTAGTTGTCATGGCAGAGCACTGCTCAGTGTGGTGCAGCCAGCAGAAGCCAGCCCCTGAAAAAGGACAGATGAGGGAGCAAAGGCAGTGATTTCAAATGAGAATCGCTGTCCTTTTAACTCAAAGAGCTCTGTAGCCTGGCAGGAGCAGCTGAGCAGGGCCTTTGAAGGGAGAGAAAGAGAGAAAGGGAGGGGAAATGAAACAGGCCCGGGCCAGCCCCACATATTATCCCCCCTTAGGATGTACAGAGTCTATATTGGCTGAAGCAGCACAGCCCCTGGGGTCACAGCTCCTTCTCTGGCTCAGAGAGCCACAGCTCTAAGAGGGACTTTCCTCTGTCTGCCTCAGAAACAGGCCGGTGAGTGTCTGCGGGTAAACCATCACACATGTGCCTCCCAGCACCAGGTCCGGGCTCTGCGGGTGAACACAAAGCAGCGGCACTTATTAAATTTCCATGAAGTTTACCGAATTTGCGGGATCAGTGGGGTGAGGCCGTTAGGGAGCCCATGCCGCTGCCTGCAGCTTCCCTCTGCCACTAAAGCCCAATGTGGTTGTGTGTCACCTCCTCCCTATCTCCACCTCCCTAGTTTAACATTAGAAGAAGATTTCTACCAGCTGGGCCTTGTACCCTGCAGAACTTGCTTCCCATATTTTATAGGGGCCCCATAAGGCCTATGTTTAGCAGACAAAAAAAATAACTGTATATAAGCAAATACATGTACACACATAGACACAAGACATATTCAAGCACTTTGGCACATACAGTATATCACGTGCAAAGTACCAGTACCATGAGGCTAAATGGTCATGCCACCATATAGTACACAGAATCTCAAAAAAATGAATAATGGTCCCATTATAACTCAGAGAACGTAGTTGACTTTATCCAGTGAGAAATGGGAAGCAAGTCACAGCCAGCCCCAGAAATTTAGGTAGATAATTCCTTGCATGTCATGGGTAGTAAATGCTCACAGCGGGCTGTTCATCAGAGCCAGAACTCTTCCAGATGTGGAACCAGTTACTGAAAAAGAAGATCAACAGGGTTAGAGAGCAGAGAGAGACTGTTAGTAGACTAAAATGAGAGGGATACATGCAGTATACAGTACATTAAATGAATGTACTCTCTAGATATTTTAATGCTGAATATAAAAATCACATTCAATGTAATCTGAAATTCATTTTTCCAATTAAACACTTTTTTTGTTTGTATACAATGGACTTGCATTCCTCAAGTGTTTACTGAAAGTTCTTATCTTCATCGTTCAGTACAAACACTCTTTGCAACCTTACACAGCTTGTTTCTTGTAAAATTGTCATTTTGAGTTGATTAAGGTGATGGACATGGGACTGTCAGTGCAAACACCTTTAAGTCAACAGTTAGAGAAGGAGAAGAAATATCCACATTCTACAACATATTTCTGATAAAGGTATTTAACAAATCTATATTTATATTAAATAATTCAGTAAAAATATGATAAAATCGAGTTCATGCAATGCAAATATGCAAATGAATGTCAAGCAAACTATCGTTGAAGTGCTTAACAAACCTCTCCTACTTATATAAAAGCCAGAAAGTGTTTTGTGTCATTTCTAGATAGAGGACAACAATGCATATTACTCATGCAACAGACAAAACCAGGTTTAGCAAACAAGACTACATAGAGTGAGGATGTGGTCAATGGAGAGTCGGCCTCAGACGGTCAATTACGGCAAGTGGCAGCCATATACAAATACTTTGCTTGTGCATGCATAAATACCAGTTTATTCCCATGTTGTTGTGTCTTTTATGTCCTAGTCTAAACCAAGACCAAATGCCTAGGTTCTGGTGCTGTTTAGAGGACGGCTTCTGTGTGATTCAGCACGCCACTTCAACCCTGCAATGAAAAGATAAACTCAGACAGCCATTCTGTGATTGCAGGTCAGGACAAAGCAGGCCACAATATTTTCCAGGTGCAGATCAGCACTGAACTGTGGACAACATTGTAGGTTAAACAAGACTGTGTTTATTCAACCAACATTTTTCATAATTCTTGTTCAGTAATTCTTGTCACAACCATGGTCTGGTTCACTGTGTACTTTTGCAGCTAGTGAAAAATAACTGGTTGGGAAAATAGTAGCAAACCAAAAAAAAATTAAAACAAATCACAAAGTCCCTCATCTTGAAACAAGCAAATATTCCAGCTACCCAGTTTGTAAAAGGAAAATCTTTTGAAAAGGGGACTAATGTAGAGCCAGTTGTGACCTTAAAGAGTGTCTGGGCCCGGCCTGTTAGATCTAGATGGAGATGAGGTGTACAAGAGTGTCCCATTAGCTCTACCTTTTCAGTGCCCTCACTCTCTGGGTGATGCTGGCCATACTCCAAAAGGACCACGTTTTGATCCCACGGTCTGATAAAGTCTGTCCCTTTGATGGGCCTGATGACATCTGCACTGTCCGTCTGTGCTCCCAGACAAATGCAACCCAGGAAGGTTAGTGCCGGCCCTTCTGCCCCTTATCAATCAATTACATTTGGCTTTGTCAGATTAATTGTATGGAATTGTTTGCTGCAGATAGGGACCAGGTAGATTCTGGATGGGGGCTGGGCTGTGTGATTGTCTGTAGATTATTATTGTGTGTTTACCCTGCCCTTTTTTACCCTTGTTCATTTGTAGCTGTGCCTCTGTTTGTATCTGTAAGCTGTGTTTTTGGACAAAAAATTCCATTTATTGTGCCACAAAAAAAAAAATCCCCACACTTCTGTCTCCTACCTGTGAGTAGTTATGTTTTTATTTGATGTAAAAGTTTTTCAAAAGTAGATTAAAATCATGATTGATAATGAATTGGAGACTTGACAAAGCGAGCTAGTTTGTGTCAACAAAGGAAAAGAGGGCACGCTTTGAGTGCAGATTTTTCACTTTTGGGTGAGTTAGTCAGTGCCATGCCAGTGAATGCACCCCTCTTCCTTCTTTGCTTATGAAAAGCTGGATTAATTACGTAATGTTCAGCTCACTGTGGCTAATAGCTGATAATGATGTGTGAGAGGTGTGTCAGACGGGAGAGTGTACTGGACTGCCAAGTGCTGTTGGACCCAGGTCAGGCTGCGTTCATCTTACTAATGAGATGTCACACCGAGAAGATGGAGCGACCAGAGCGACCAAGCGGTCACTGCAAACGAATTCCACCCCTCCACCCCAGCTTTGGATTGTACAAACAGCCCCAAATTCAGAGAGGAGCTTGCGTGGCCTGCCAATTGACGACATCACTCTGAGGGTTCATTTTTCAGAGGGATATTTGGCTGTAGGGAGACAGCTAGGTCCGGTTTAGCTCAGCAGCTGTTTCATTTGTAGTCCAGAGACACTAACGGTGGGCCTCTGGTCCTTATTGGCCTGCAGAATACAGCCGGTGATCCAGTCTCCCATCTAGTCTTTAGCTCCACTCTGAGGAGATGAGTTGAGGTTAAATCAACGCTTGTCTCCTCCTTCTGAACATCTAAATCTGCAGAGGAGAGAAGTGAGATATGCTCCTCCCTTCATCCACCCCCTCAGGCTAGCCTTGCTTCTCTTAAGTTCTCTGCTGCACTGCCAGTGGGTCAGGTTGATCCCCCCCATCATTGAAACTCATTCGGGGGGCATTAAAGTGTAAACCAGATGAAAAAACAAAGGGCTTAGGCAAATCAGATGGCTCAAACAACAACAACAAACGCACACTCTGTAATCTGCTTAGGGAAATTAATGAGGGGGAGCCCCCTTGGCCAAGGTGGATAATGATCCTGGACCACGGGGATGAGAGGCTGTAGTGGATCAGGCAGAAGGTGAGAACGGGAAGGGGGGATTAGAGACGGACTCCCACCAGAATCAAACAGGACTCTGCCAAAGGGATCCCTCCCCTCCTATGCCCAAACTTCAAAAACTCCAGCCTAAGCTGGAAGTAGGTGTCTGTAATCCCCTCTGTGGCTGTAGATCTATGCGGCCGACTCAGGCCCAGCTTTCATCCTGCAGCTTGTTCGGCATGCTCTCCCTCCATGTCCTGGGAACGTAAACTTTTGCACTGTGGCCCCCTTGCAGATCGCAGGGATCCGCTGGCTCATTACCTCTTCATTAGCGTGCTGCATCATTGGCTGCCAAGAGGATCAGACCATGCGTGGAGTCTAGCTGCACAGACTGCTTGTGGGGGCCAGAGACCTGGACATGTCAGCCAGATGGACAAATGCATGCTACTGGAAACATGAGTTAGCAGCCTATAGATCTTTGCACTGTTGGAAGTCTCCATCTAGCCAGTGAACATTTCTTTGTGTGACACATATTTTAAAAGATCCCCTAAAAAAATATCCTGTGATTGTCATTTTACCTGTCCATTGCTCCTGCACGGTTGTCCGATCTGATCATCTGAACGGAAAGGAGGGATTTTTCCTATATGTATATATACACTCCCATTTATTAGGTCCTTAGAATTAGTGTCAGAACTGTCACTTACATCCCCTGAGTATGTTTTGAGATACCTTTGAAATGTGATGCCAGATGCCACTCAGAGCTGGATTTATTTGCCTCTTTTTTTTACAGGATGATTTAAAGGGAGGTGTGGAATTGAGAAAATAAGCAGGCTTTGTACTGCTTAATGGGGTCCAAAGCTCACTGTTTAAGCCCTCCCCTGCATCCAAAGCAGTCGCAGTCAGGAGCCAAGCTCCATGAAGCCAAGTCTCATCAACCACTCTGCCATCCTCTGGTGTGATCATGGCAATACACACATACACACACATATTAGCAGCTATCTGCATTCACAATTATACATTCACAATTATAAAAGTATGTAAAGGCAAGGTAAAATTCATCGGAGTTGGTGAAAGATAATTTATGGTGGAATCATAATTATGAATATCTAAATATGTGGAAAATGCCAAGGTTGTCACAGGAAAATTTATTTTAAAAATTCAAATTAAAAAAAAAGTTGAAAAAGCGTGATGTAAATATAAAATACATGTGAAAGTCAGTTTCATTCAATTTGTTTTGATTGACAGCTGATCAGCAACAAGTTGTGCAGATTAACTTAACTGATGTTCTATTATTCTAAGCTGTTTAAATCAAACACGAAGAATTAATTACAAGCCCTGTCTTGACTAAAGGTGCTTGAACAGTTAGAGTATGAATCTGTTAGAAAATAATGCTTAAATAGCTTCAGGTTCAAGCATCCACAGCCTGGCTTTTCTCTGTTGTCGCCTTTCTCTTGCTCTGCTGCTGGTGCGATCCTTGCATCTAAATTATGCAGTTCCTTATCTGACAGTCATTTCCAAGGCCATGCATGCAGTGTGGCCCCATGTGGTTATGGCCAGGTGTAAAAGCTTGACCTCTCTGTAGGACAGCAGAGTGACTTTCATTAGAGCGCCCACTGGCTGCTTCCCACTGAGCTCACTCACAGATTTAACACAGCGACTGCATACAAGATGAGAGGGAGGGTTTACATAATCCAATAAGAATCATTTAGGGGAGATGAAAACAAGGACATTCATGGGTATTAAAATAACTAAATACAAAAAGTACAATTTTTATATTGCCATACCCCTTTGAAATAGAAGCAGGTAAGTTCATTGTTTTGCACAACACAAACCGCAGTTATTTTGTGGAAAATGCAGGCGTCACCTTTGTAGCCTGGATGGCTGACAGGGCCCACTGTGCAAATGAACAATGTGGCACTGAGGGTTTTTTGACTAAATAAATGTGTGCACACACAGCACACATCTGATGCCAGCTGAATGCACATACACACTTTGAATGCCTCTTGATTTCCCAGCATGCTTGCTATTGCCTCCCGCCCGGCTGGTGTCGTCACGTTCTCTTTCATACGCGGTCACAGTTGTTTTTGATATTTTCATCTACTAGCCAGAGGATATTTATCTGCGGGAGTGTAGTGGCTGGAGAGCCTTTTTCAAATGTTAACAATTGCTCTGCCACAACATGAGGAGCTTGCTAATTAATGCATCCACCACGGTCCCGCAGTTGTGCTGGAGAAACTCAAACGATTAATGTGTGTCATTATATTGTAATTGCGTGGTAATTCTACATCTAAAGCACACACACAGACACACGCTTCTGTCAGCCTAAAGGTAGGTAGGTATTCCACACCGCTCATGGAAGCAGATTAAGGTCGGAGATTGTTTCTCCTTGGAGAATAAGGATTAACTAGTGCCAAAATATTCTCTTAGCTTCCTCACAACTTCGTGTGTTGAATTTGTTTTGGTTTATTGTTTGTTTTAGAACACAATTTCACAGGACTACAGCATAAAAATGAGTAGATAATAAAGCTGAGGGTAAAAGTCTCATCCAGGAAGAGATGACAAAACAGCCACTTGGTTGCTATTGAAGAAAAAGTATTAAGCTACTACACGTTCATCATATTTTTATGATATTATTTTATGCAGTTTTGTTTAATTAGTTTTAATTGATTGATTGATTAGATGATTGAAATCACAGGAGGAGCTATGGATCTGCCAGGATCCACTGGGGTGTCTTATGCATGAGGACACATAAGGGGAAGATGCATGTTGTTTCTCTGCTCTGCCATATACACACTGTACTGTACACATGCGCCTACATTACACTGCAGGAGTGTGTGAGGAGGAACAGGAAGACAGAGTGAGAGAGGAGGAGCGTTTGTCTATTTCAGCTTGAATAAACTAAACTGCTGTGCTGTGTGCTCATTGGTGGCCCCTACTGTGGCGCTTCATGAAGACATATGGGCTTAAAGAGCACTTGAAGTGGCTGCCACCGCCTTGCTTGTCATCCACAATTTCGCCTGCCCTAATCCCTGCTTTAATTTACTCCACTCCACAAGGCAAGCAGTGACTAACACTGTCCTCAGGGGTCCTTTCACTTATGCCACTGGTGACAAGGAATATGCAAAGGCACAATTTCTCACCAGGAAGGGTGACAGAGAGCAGTTCCGCCGGGGAGCACACCTCCCGTTTCTCAGCATCTTTTAATGTCACTCACAAGATCACTTTGCAGTTGCAAACTATTCTTCAGAGACCCCTTTATTAACATGTTGATCCAAGGGGTCATTAGGTGAAGATTGTTTGGCGCACAGGATGCGGCTATTGATTTGCTGAGAGATAAACTTTACTGGAAAGTTTTTGACAGCGCATAGAGACTACAGAGACTACTTCTTCAGACTCAATCTAAACTGTTTTCAGCCCCTTTATCCTTTGCCTCTGCCTTATTTTTCCCACTCGTCTAATTTTCCCGTGGAATGCTGGGAGGGAGAGGAGCCGTTGACGGGCACAAGTAATTGCTATCAGTCTGTCATTAGGTTCTCTCTCTTGCTCCCTCTCTATTTTTTTTGTCTCGGTCTCTCTACACAGGCCTGTGCTCAGCATTGCTTACAAATAAGACACTTAGGAGACGAGTGGAATTTGCTCCCCAAAAGCTGTGATGTATTGGATTTTTTACGGTCAGAGCAGCTCCTCCAACCGCCTTTTCATTCTCTGTTGTCCTGAGAACCATTTTCTCTGTGTTTGCTATATTCACTCACTTCTCCCTCTCTGCCCTCTCCTCTTCGCCTTTCAGGGTATCATTTGCAATTTAATGCTTACCTGGGGTGAGCCTTGACAATAGCTTCCACCATGAAATGGCCCAGGCCCTGCCTGCATGCCTAATGAGGTTGATGTTGAGCTATTTAGGTCATTGTCCCTTTACAATATCTACTTAATGCAACTCCATGGGAGTGGATTGTTGGAACGGTTAAAGATTCTATTAAGTCTTTACAAAAGCCATTCCATTCCTCTGTCCACCACATACTACCAGGGGCACTGCTCTACTTCACTTTTGCTTTGTGAGAGGCTGTTGCAACAAAGCATAGCAAGGAGGTGCAATGTTACTCTGAAGGGTCACCCAACTAATATCTCTCCACTATTTGGCAGAGTGTGTGTGTGTGGGTTTTCTTTTTTTTTTTCTTTTTGCAGGTGAAACATCCAGTCAATCAGCAGTTCCCTTTGTAACATATGAAATCTGGATTGAGCTGGCAAATTCATATTAATCATCGCACAAAATGATCTGCCAAAACAGACGGCCAACACCAACTATTAATCAGAGCAGAACCCGTGACAGCCTTTGGAATCGGAAGGGAAGGAGTCGGAGGGGGGGCCTCTTTGAGAGAGTACTTGATATGAAAACTGTGTTGTTGTGCTTTGTACCAGCCTGTGGGAGTTTTTAAACAAGCCCATATGGTGGTAGCCACCAGCTTTGGAGGAGGCGGGTGGGTTGGGGGGTTAGCCAGGGCCAGGATTTCACACAGTCAGTATTGAGTAGGATTGAGGAGGCGAGCTCTTAAGCTGTCTTTTCAGGCACAGCAAAAGCCCTCCATCTGGCCTCCCCTAAAACTCAGGGCGAGTTTACTCAGCTCCCTGTCGGCTGATTGGGCCTCCTGAAGCAGAAGTAACAGCATCAATAGTGTAAACCCTTGCCACTTGAGAGTATTACATTTCTTTTCATGCTTGACTTAATCAAAAGTGGGGAAGTGAAATTTACACCTTTTTGATGTTCTTTTTTCCCCGCTCACTAAGAGGGGCGATCTTAACCCATTTGATCTTCACAAGCGCCCACTAAATGGCCAAATATGCCAAGCAGACGGAAGCAGACGGTTGGCAGTTGCCAGTTTGCGCAGGGTCACTGTTGGAGCACTCCATGTGGTGGGGCAGGCAACCTCACAGAAGGCTCCAGTCTTCACAGAGTCCAGCCAAGCTTCTGTCTGGAGGCCCACTGTCCCTGTCCACACCCAGCCAGAAATCAATCCACCCTCACGCTGATTCTCTGTGCTCTGCCTGAGCCAGTGTAAGATTTGTGTCGACTGAGCAGCATCAAATGAACACTGTAACTGGGGCTTTATAACAAAACGGATAGACAAAAAGCACCAGCCAAGTGTCAACGCTATGATGTGTATATTTGATGGCATTAGCACGGCTTTGCAGAGTCACTATCTAGTTCAGATGCATATCACATCATGTACACACTGACAGATTGAGTTGCCCGTGAGTAGTTTAAGCTAACTGAAAATTGTGAGGATCATGCTTCTTATCACTATGATTTAAATAAACGGCCATGTGATAGCAGAGAAATGGTTTAGCCAACCACGGACAGGCTGGCTTTGTTGGGTTCATAAATGTTTTGCCTATAGTAACCTCACTAATCCAAGCTGTTAACTGGTGTTGGAGCAGAGGGAGCCAACCTGGGGTTGTGTGAAGATTCCCCTCAACGGGAATCTGGAGAGAGCAGTTGCTGGAGAGCTGCTAGCCAGTGACAGTTGTTCCAGGAGCCTGGCTTTAATGAGTGTGTGATGTCTGGAGTCTTTAGCTCATGTTAAGCCCAGGCTAAGGCCAGGATCTGACTGATGGAGCCCTAGGCCTTAGTACTGTGGAGCTGTGTTTGCACCTCTTAATGAAGCTGGGGGCCGACGACACTGCCTGGCCCTCCGCCTGCCCTTCCTCTCTCCCCAGGACCAACCCTGTGCCAGCCAAGACTGCAGCAGAGACCCACTCCATTAGTTCCTGTTTATTTCCCAGGCTTCCAAACCCTACTCCCTTAGTCATCGTGTACAGCAATTTTTTCCCCCTCCCCTTTCTTAAACTGTTGTTGATTATTCATTTTGGTCCAGTTTTCTCACTCACTGTTGTAGGCAAGACATGAAAAAAACTGAGATAATTAAATGCTTGTGCCCTGTGGAAAACAATGTTTTCCCCCTCTTTGTGCTGAATATAAATTACCATTACAGTGCCTGTGTGTGTGTGTGTGTGTGTGTGTGTGTGTGTGTGTGTGTGTGTGTGTGTGTGTGTGTGTGTGTGTGTATGTGTGT
>JBBMJY010000001.1:8376077-8392308 GCA_037833715.1 Toxotes lorentzi | reverse complement strand
TGTGTGTGTGTGTGTGTGTGTGTGTGTGTGTGTGTGTGTGTGTGTGTGTGTGTGTGTGTGTGTGTGTGGATGTGTGTATGCATGCGTGTGTGTGTGCATCTCTGTGAGTGTGTGTGGAAAGAGTTTACTTGGTGTCAGCATGAAAAGAAGGGGCCCCCATCCAGGCAGCCAAAATCCTGCCGAGGAACTTGTCTGGGATCGTGATGTTCCGACAGCTCCACTGCGACAAGATACATAGTTTCCATTCAGCGACAAGCTTCTTATTGGTTACTATAGTTTCACTAATGCCCAATTGAAGGCGATGCCTAATCTCAACAGAATGGGTTAAAAGGTGCCGATGTCCAGAGCCACAAAACCACATGTTGAGAGTCAAGGGACCAAGGCCCCACAAAGCACAGCTCCCCCAGCTTTGATGTGGCCCTATCAGGGGCAGGACATTGAAGCGAGTTGGGGGGAAGAATACACAGAGGCCCACGCAGCATACAAACCCCTTGAAGGGCTCGCTGACAATGGCAACTGCTGAAGAGCGGGTCAGGGCCCCACAAAAGGTGGGGCATCTCAGGAGGGGACACAGCACCACTTCCTCCTCTTCCTCTACCTCCACCATCACCACTTTCATCTTCATTGCTGTCATTTTTTATCGCCACCGTCACCATAATCACGATTTTTCATCATTCATAAAATCATTAACACCATCCTCGTGAGCATAACTGCCTCAGTTTTTCTTGATTGTTACAAAACCTCATTGCACCATCCCAGCCTGCTATATCACACACTTGTCTGTACTCTTTGCATCAATGCTACTCAGAGTGGGGAGTCAGAGATGGAGCAGTGAAAAGACAGAGAGCAGAATAAATAAGGAGGAGAAAAAAAAGAGGATGAGGAGGAGTGAGAAGCCACTGGTGTGTATGCTGAGGGATGCTATGTTTAAGGCTCTCACATCTCAAGTACTATGCTGGAGTAGCCTGTGGAGGGCAGGGTGTGTGTGTGTTGGGGTGTGTGTGTGTGTGGGGGGGGTGCTGTCTGTTTCAATAGACTGCCGCTCAATGGCTCTGAGGAGTAATTGAAAAGCTAATATTGTTCAGCATATCCCAGGGATTACGTCTTATTGTAGTAACAAGTATGCAATGCTGCAATGTTTATTTTTGGTCAGGCTTTGTTGCAGCCACTAATTGGTGCTGAGTGTGAAAATGTGGTGTGCGCATTACCATGGCTGAGTCATGACGGCACAAACAGTCCCGCAGTAATCACTTGTGCTGTGTTATCTTTGGAAAGTATCTTGGCTGCATATCAGACCAACGGCCAAAAGACGCGATTGATGGGCGTCGTTTTACAAATATGTTTGAAATGTGCACTTATGTTAGTGATGCTGTAAAATAAGCAGGGTTGACTGGCAAAGCATCTGCTTTTGATGTTTATCTCCCAAACACAGAGCCAGCTGTTTGCAATCTCATTCATTTATTAGACACACATTAACATTAGTGTTGAAAAAAAATTCTCAGTCAGCATTGCTCTGTCATCGACCATTGCCATATCTCCCCTCATTGTGCGGTTTATGGCAGATTTTAAATCAATTAAGTATGTAATTTGTAACAACTGCTGAGACTGGTTCAGGCCTAAACAATGGCAATGGGATAACTGCCCTTTAGTGAAGCATCAATAGGCTTACAATGTGCTGAATTAGCTGGCATATTAATGACCAGCCGCAATACCCCTCCATTCTCCTCACCCAAATCTGCTTATGCAAATGGCCCATGAATCCAGTTCAAAGGAGTCTCTTTTAAGTGAGGCCTATACCCATCCACACTGGGGGCTGTGAGAGAAAGTGACATGAGAAAAGTTAGGGACACGTCTTTTTTTTTCTTCTCACAGAACATGATCCAGTTAGCATGCATCTCTGCTGGTTACTAGCATGGTAGGGGTTGTTGAGTCCATAGGATTGCTCCACGCAGGGGAGGAGGACGGGGTGGGCAGCGAGCGGGTTAATCCAGCCAATTGTGACTGTGTGTTTAAAATGTGGTGTTCAGCAGGGGGGAAAGCAGGACCCATCCAAGTTCATGCCCCTGTGTGAAAGAGAGGAGAAAGGCTGTGAGGTTCGAAGTTGAAGGAATAGAATAATCCCCTTCACATTTGTTAAAGGGCCACTGGTCTTTTGTGTTGGCCAGGACAAATTTAAAAGGCGATGTCATAATGGTTCAATTGGAATGATATCTTTGAACACAATAGATGTGGCTTCTTTCCACGAACAACTTAAAGCCCCATTGTTCCTATTATTGGATGAGATGTTTGGATACATGCGTACGCTCTGAATGAGAATAAGTTGTTGTAATACAACCTGTTATAAAATATTGAGCATGATTACACATTGTGGTCTCATGAATGATACAGCGAAAGGAAGGGGGGATATGTCTTGATGGTGATGTGTGATTTTTTTTCCCCTCCCATACAGCAAACATATGTTTGCCAACATGTGATGAATAGATTTAGTAAACACACAATCTGTTGGATTATTTATTTTACTTATTTATTTATTTTACTTATTTCTTTATGTTATTTCTTTTTGGAAGGCCCTCAAAATGTAAAATAGACACCATATTACTTTAATGGCTGTATAGAATTGTATATACTGCATATATATATACTTTGCTGAGGAGAAAATGTTTGTGAATGAATGTTCCACTCTAATTTTCTTTCTCAAAAGGACAAAAGAAATTCCAACAAAAAAAAATCCCCTGTTTGACCTTGTTAAAACTCTTTCGGGTGAAATATCTTTGAATGTGTTTGGTTTTCATGTTTGTTTTCTTTGGGGCTTTGACTGACTTTGTTCCTGACATTAGTGATGATGTATATGTTGGATATAAGAGTGGAAATTCTTGCTGGAGTTAAAAGGACTCTTGTTCTCACATTTCCATTTGGGGTGAAGGTACAAGCCCCATAGTAAGCACTTTAATATCCCAAATGAATAAGACATGTATCACCACTAGCAGCCCTCCTGTTGGAACAGCCTTTCTTTACAATGCCTGACATCATGTATTTGCCTGCATTTCCCAACAACCGTTGCCTGTGTATCTAGAGGCTTAATGCTAAGTTTATCCATGAAGTGCACATTCAACACGCTGTTAACTCTCACAGGGAGTTGCCAATTAAACACAAAACCTTAATTTATAAATCTAACTCTCTAAGTACACATAATACCCAATTGAGAGGTATTATTTATTATTGCAGGATTTTTCATGTGCTTGCTGGGAACAGTCCAAGCTCTGGGAGGCCGTGTGCCAGCAGCAGACGCAATGAGAATGCTGACATCCTCATGCTCACTGCTGGACAGGGAGGTCATTTCACCAAAATTCGAGTGCAAACAGAGGCTAAATGGTAAGTACAGATCTTTATTTTAAAGATTAAGATCTATTTGTGTAAATTACAATTGCAGTGAATTTAAATACCATTAACATGTTTATTTATTTATTTGTTTTGTCAGTCAGTCATTTATTATATTGATATTCTGTCCACGGCTGCTCAGCTACATCCTGAAATAGAAATAGAAACTACTAAAAGAGGAGTAATAGGTCATAAGAGTATGCTTCAGACAGTATTAAAAAAAGTAAAAGCAAAACAACTCCCCTCTAACTTATGACCCACACCTCCTCCTCCTCATCTATCTTGGCACTGGGGGTGCTGGACGCTGGCCTCTCAGTGAATTTTCCCTCCTTAAAGAAGCTCATAATGGCTGTGTGAAGTCCCTAAGAGGGAGGGTTCCACTAGATGACAGATTCTTCCTGTCCGTGAAATTCCCCCTGCGATAATTTGTCTTTGTGCTGATGGGCCCGTAGCTCCACGCGACATGGGTTATGGCAGCGAGGGCGGGACCGTCCTCATCACCTGCCATCTCCGTGGCCCTCTTGACACCCCACACACATAACCCCCCACCCACACCCACACACTCTCCATTCTCCTGTCCTCCCTATCCCACACCCCCCACTTTCATCTCTCCAGCAGGAGCTGTCTCCTTACTGGCAGAGCAACCAAATAATGGAGCTTGTCACAGGCCTTGTTCTTTGTGTTTTTCAGGGCCCAAGAAAAATGCAAACACTCTATTGTAGTCATTAGTTTTCCCATCCTTTCTGCTGGGGATTGTGGGTGGGGGCTTTGACCTGGTTCAAAAGGGACTCAAGGAGGAATTCGGCTTTTTAGAGAAAGTGAATTCTTGATGTCACATGCTTGGTGTGTGTGCATTATGCATTGTGAGAATGCTTGCTTGTGTATATGAACATACTGAATATGTTCTTGAGTGCATGTTCCTATATTAGCAGAAGACTTTAAAAAATGTTATTGTGTGTGTGTACATGACTGTTTTGCTGTGAAAGGTTCATCTCCTCCTGGAGACAACTTGGTAGCCAGTGTAACCAAATCTGTTACAGATGTGTGCCTTCTTAATTGTCTGTAGTGTAATGAGCTCATGAAGTGTCAGGAAATGTCATTCTGGTTTGGCTGGACAGATCCCTCTGACGTGGAGCGATGGGACCAAGTGTTTCAGGGGACCCCAGCAGAGGTGTAGGTCAGGTGGGGGATGTTTGAACCAAGCTACAGGGGTCCTGGATGAATTTAGAAGCTGCTGAAAGATGGAGAATGTCTGCTATGGTCATCATACAGCTCTATAAAGCTGAAAAACAGCTTGACACTGGTGAAAATTGCTTTCATTGCTGCACTTTTTTTTTCTGTTTTTTAACCACAGAATTTTGACTTCTCCATGTATAAAAATTAGCAACAGAAGACATGACACTGCAAAAAGTGGTAGCACATCCATTAATGAATACAAGATCTTTCATTCTTCAAGTGTTTCTTCAGAAGAAGTGTTCAGCTTTGTTTTGCTAAAAATTTGCCCGATCAAAGACTTAACTGACAAGTGTACTTGGATTTTAACCTCCGTCTTCAAATCCATCATCCCAGTTAGTCTGGTGTTACACGAAAGCTTTGAAAAGGCTTAACAGGTCTAAACAGGAAACAGACATGGTGCCTGCTATTCTCTGCCAGTGCTGTTATGATATTGTGTGGATGCTTGTAGAAACAAACCATTTGGGCCTGATTGAGAAGCTCATCAATAGGCACGGATAGACAAAGAGGAAGCCCATGCTTGCTGCCTTTGTACTCACTTTAAATTCAGCTGTTATCTGGAATGTACCAGCTGTCCACTGTACACAAAAAAACTGCTGCCTTTCCCAAACCTGATCCTGGCATTTGCGCTGAGTGGAGAGGGACAGGGGAAGCGCAGGCCCCAGGCCCCTGGGGTACGACCGGGGGCCCCTGGGAAGAAACTGATGGACAGCAGTGGAGGGGAGTATAGCAACAGACTGGCACTCACACTGGGCCCTGTATGGGTCTGAAAAGAAGCTAGGCATGTGATTCAGTGTGTGTGCTAGTGTGTGCACATGCAGGTGTGTGTGTGTACGTGTGTCGGATTTCTGAGTGGGGTTTCCAGACATTCAGGGAAGTACATTTAAAGAAGCATGAGTAAATATAGCCATGCAAAAAAAAAAACAGTGTCATATTTACACACAGCACATGTACGCACATCTATACTGCTCAGCAATCAAACTAGCTAGAGCCCCTTACAACTTGATAACCCAAAGAGCGTGACAGACGATGGCAGGCACTTTGAAGTAAAGCTTATCTAAATACAGCATAAAGAACTGCCCTTTAACATACAAGCTCCCCATTCAACAACACAGTCAATAACACACACCTGAACTTCCATGTAGGATTACTGCTTGTCAATATGAGCCCTGAAAACACGCCCATCACTGTTTGCTGCACTGTAATTCTTAACATGTATAAACTCATATAATATGAAAGGACATTTGTGTGTATACGTGTGTATGTGTCGCCTTTGTTTGTTGCTCATTTTTCTTGAAGAACAGCCACTCTCGCCCATGGCTGTATAGATGTGTATTTGTTCACAGTTCATTTGATGTTGTTATCTTGCATTAGCCACAGTATTCCTCCTCGTCTGTAGCTAGTGCTCTGCAGAGCCCTCGGGTTATAGGCCCTCGTCTCACCCATCTTACTAAACGACTTAACCAAACTAATGAATTATCCAATTAATCAGACAGGACCCTCTCTCTGCCCTTAAGTGCTCGTTTATAGAAGGAGACCGCCCCTTTGACCTCTATCCCTCAAGGGCTGTTTCAACCAGCTTCACTGCGTAACATTAAATAAATATCATTTCAAGGCCATATTAATTCCTCACATACCCATCCATAAGTAATTAGTCACACGTACTGTATGCATTCTAGGTTGTCAATACATGTGTGTTCGAGCTGAATGTATGTTTATGTGTGTGTGCATGCCCACACAAAGTAGGCCCATGTTGGTGTGCCTCTGTATGTGTGTTTAATCCATTTAAACCAAGTCCAATTCAGCCACTTCCTCTCTCCGTCAACCTTATCTGTAGCTGCTGGGGACAAAAATCATTTGCAGTAGAGTAAAATGACTGAAAATAATGGGGAAATATCAAGTGCATCTTTTTGCTCCCCCATTTATTCCACCCGCTCTGAGTGAGCTTTATCGGGCCTAACACATCGCAACATACCCCCTCCTTTTTTATTTTACTGAGATTTTATTTTTCCCACTCAAACTTTTCATTTTCTGACAGATTGAGGCACCCTATTTAACAGTTTTATTCATCTGTGCCTGCAGGCAGGGACTGACGTTACAGTCAATAAAAATGGGAGAGCTTTGCAGGCACCTCTTCTTCCCCCTTCCCATTGTGTGCAAAGTGGCAGCCGTGAATTTAATCGAGGGAGAATGTTGTGATTACTTAATGGTTTCCCAGGCAGCCATGGACTGGAGAATTAAATTCCGCATCTGCTTTCCAAGGCGTTAATCTCCTCTCCTCACATTCCGCCTGTTATGATGTGCACACAAGAGATAATGTTTAAACCAACTAAAGCAGGGTAAACCGGCGCAGGCTGTTATTGGCTTTATAATTACATAATTAACTTTTTGTTTCTAATCGTTACGGAGGTAATGGCTCCGCTAAAACGGGGGGCATCTGCCGAGCAGAAAAACCAAATCAAAAATCAATAATCCATAGAATGCCATCACAGTAAGTGCTTAGTACTGAATCACAAGAGAGACAGACGGAAAGATGGCACAAAAAGGGAAAGCAGGTTTGTCTCCTCTCTTCTCCCTTTTCTTTTCCTTTCCTTCTTTTCCTGTGCGGTAAATGAATCTCATTTGGAGATGAGAGTGTTATCTGTGGGAGAGGAGGCCCAGCAGCTGTGGGGAGCAGCAGGGTATCAGGCTCTGCCAGGTGCATGGCAGGAGAGAGAGAGGGCCAAGCGTCACCGTAAATTACACCTGGCCTCCCAGCACCGCTATTGTAGGGCGATTGACCCGCTCCAAATGAATTCCATTTTCTGCAGGTCCCTCCTTATTTCTAATTTACATTGTGATCATATATGTCTGAAAAATGATATCATAAAAAAGATGAATGTACTAATTACCTCTCTTCTTATCTCTCCCTCGCCCGGTGCTCAACCCTTTGGACTTACTCCTCGCAGCATGTAAGTATGTCACTTATTTCATTGTGACAGGCGTAATGTATTCACAAAAGTGCACCATAAATACAGGCGTTCAG
The DNA here is from genome assembly GCA_037833715.1 of Toxotes lorentzi. NCBI lineage: Eukaryota > Metazoa > Chordata > Actinopteri > Toxotidae > Toxotes > Toxotes lorentzi. The sequence continues at coordinate 8,384,672 of JBBMJY010000001.1, read as the reverse complement.
GTTGGCCACCTTGCACTCACACCGGGGGCCTCACAATGCCATGCCTGCCCAAATGAATGGCGAATTGACAAACATTTCTAGAGCCAAATTACCCCTGGTGTCACTGTGAAATTAGGTTCTTGACCTGGCCTCTGATGCATGCTTATATTTCTACATATTCTCCCCATCGATTTTCATGCATGGCGTCTAGCCATTGCCGTGTGAGACGAGGCTTCCTATGAGAAAGGGGTTAGGGGTATTTTAATACACCTGTGAAATGAGACTCTACTCGTCATGAATATGCTAAAGTAGAGCTGTCACAGCAGTCAGAGGGATATCCCCTCACCTCTGCCAAATGAGCTGAGAGGGGGGATAACTGACTTCTACTCTGAGGGATCGGAGGACCAAGCTTATGCTGCCTGCCAATGTCATTTTAACAAATAGGCTTATTAACAGTTCAGGGGTCAAGGACAACAGCAAGGTTATGCAACTATACTGACATATATGGGAAAATATGAGGGAAATATTGAGTTGGCTGATAGGTGCTGATTGTGTGTGTTCCTGTTTCATTACTACATAGCCTTGTGTGAATGTCCTCTGTGTCAAGCCATCAGAGAGATGGCTTCCTCACGTATTTATGGCTCCTCACCTTGAGATGAACTTGTAGTCTGTCTGTAAACATCTGTTTGCTTAAGATCTCACCTTAGAAATGACTTCATCTGTGTGTGTGTGTGTGTGTGTGTGTGTGTGTGTGTGTGTGTGTGTGTGTGTGTGTGTGTGTGTGTGTCTGTCTGGTGTTTTTTTACCCTCCTCTGCATCTGCTAAGCTCTTCAATCACACATGCTCCATCATTTGACTCTGTATTCCATGACACTATGCTGTGGCACTTGACCTCCTGACCTCATTCCCAGACTGCTATAACCACCCCTCGGAGGCCAGCATGGCGAGCAATATAATGGTAATTTGCTGAGGTCACTGTTGCTAACCTATATTACAAGAAACCTCCTAAGAATATATAGAACAGTGTTCAGCAAGGTCACATGCGTGTCTAAAAAAAGAGCAACCATTCATAAAGTTGTGTACTTAAAATTTATTTTAAATGTGAATTCCTATATATTCCAATACCTATATTTTAGGTTAGTCTTTAAATAAGGAATAATAGTACCTCAGGTAATTTCACAGCATGTCCACAACAAATATCTGTGAATCAAATGCAAATTGTGACTGAGAGTGCTTCTGATACTGACTACTATAAATACCTCATTTCATTTTAACCCAGAAACTCTGCGACAAAGTCTTTTCACCTCTGAAACTTTTGAAGGAGAGTACAGCCTGTGACAAAAAAGCCTTTCCTTAGAAACACCTCATTTTGTGTGTAGCCATTACCCTTTGGTGTCACATTTGGCATTTGTTTTAAGTTGAGTCTTTTCAGGCACAAAGGCACTATCTCCAGCTGTAAAAGCTTGTGTGAAACGCTTTGCTTAACCTGCTGACACAAAGGAACCACTTAAGCCGTTTTCCCCTTCATCCTCTACAAGCGCAATGACTCACTTTCCATTTGAAATCAATAATGGGGGATGCCGGTGACCGAAGGTAACCGCAGCAAGAGGACATATATACTGAAATACATCAACACCAAAAGGCCACCAGGTGCATTCTGCGTTTGATACATGCATGTGTGTGCATACATCCGCATATGTGTACATGTGCCTGTGCATCTCCAGCACTTGTAACACTTGACTAAAATGGCCCTGCTCCTTTTAACCAACTAAATTCCCGGAAGAGCTTTACAGACCTGTTGAAAGAGTACCAGTGACTGGTGGGGGAAAAGGAGCAGACCCAGTGAGCAAAGCTGCCCCAGGGGTCTGGGGGGTCAGTGCTGGGTACACTCTCAGCCCCCTGAGCCCATGTGGATGTCTGGGGGGTGTGAGGCCACCTGGCCAAAGAGGGGAGCGGCAGTGATTAATGCACCTTGTTTAGGGTGCCATCATCGGAATGAGACGGACGAGGGCTCAGGATGATGGATGAGGGCCGGAGCAAGGGCTGATAAGACATGGCCCATGAATCTGTTCTACATCATCGGCTCCTTTGATCACTGACAGAAGTTCAGAGATGGGCCTGTGCATCTGTCCAAACAAACAAAAGCCTCTTCCCTCCCAGAACCCTCCCTTACTCCAAAACACTGTGACGATCCGCCACCCCTCAGCTCCAGTACCCTGCCTCTCAGGTTAGCTCACTCGTAAACAAACGGTAGAGAGACAAAAAATGGAATGACAGAGAGAGCGTGCATCTGAGAGTGAGATGGAGTGATAAAGAAAGAAAGAGAGCAGGACATGGATTGGAAAAGACAGCAAGACAGAAAGAAAGAGGGAGCAAAGTATCCATAAGGGGAGCTTGGAGCCTGTGAACCATGGCAGCACGGTTTAAAGCCCCCCAAAAGGAGCCCTCCTCTGCAATGACAGATTCGGCAGATAAGAGATGATCCATGAAAGCCGATCGGTGTGCTGACAGCAGGAGAGAGGCCTTGGCCCCGGCCAGCAGGGTGCATTACTGTGGGCAAACGCAGCTGTCAGGGCCAAACGGGCCCTCAGCTTTCTGCCATGCCACCACACTGACGTCACAAAGCCAGAGCTCGGGCCTGTCCACCCCCTACTTCACTGCTTTCAGTTACTGAACACTGCATTCCTGCAACGAAACGTTCCCAGGCCGGTCTATTGCACAACTTCATTTTGGGGTGTATATCAGCTGACAGGTGTTGAAATTAACCTATCTCAGCAATTCTCCGACATATTGACAATGTGTAAAGGAATGCAGGGGTGCACTGAGTGAAGGATTTCTGACAGGTAAGGCATAAAAGATTAGACTTGGATTTATTCTTGAGAGTCGCATTGAGCCGCAGTTATGAGGTCTCTTTTACTCTTCTAACACTGTTATACTAAGGAGCTTTAGCACTAGTCTCAAGATAGACAGACAGAAATATGGACAGCATGGAGAATGAGATCCACTGTGTAAAACAGGAGACTTTCATGTACTTTCCCTGCTGAACACGCAGCCGCACGGCGCTTATTCCACCAGCCTCTAAAGAAAATTACCCCATCTACCAAGGGGGCTGAGAAAAAAGGAGTGCAGACGAGTCCCTCAAGGAAATGAAAGGCAGTAATAAGCTATTTAATTTATACTTGAAATTATTTTATGCTCAATAGATACACTCTGGGTCCTTATTGCTATTTAAATGATTATTCTCGCCAAATTATTTTAATCCATTTTCAGAGGAAAAATTTCTACACCCTCATTTAAACAGCTAAATGGGGGCATCTTTTAACTTCATGCGGTTGACATAGTAAATTAGAGAACTAAAAGGCCTCCTTTTATTTTGGCATTTATTTCAAAGTATTAGCTCAGTAATGGATATCCTCACATGCTAATTGTGAATTATTTTACATATAAATGCTGATTTAAATGTACAGTTTTATGGTTCACCGGCTTACCATTAAACTTGTTTTGTCTGTCATTTTATGAGGAGCATTATAAACAACCTTGAAGTAAGTAAACTGAATAATATTGGCTTGCTGACTCAGTGTCAGAATCGCTTTAATTATTGTACACAGTAAACATGCAGGACTAAGCTTTGGGGTCTGATTTAGGGACTTTTTATTTTAACAAAGTTCAATGTGAACACCGACGTTTAGCAAGGACACTAGAACCAAACAACACACATTGCTAGACAAACTATAAGGGCAGTCAGCTATACATACATAGCATTCTCTGTGTAACCATTCAAAGCTCTGTATTTGTGTGAGATAAGAGCTGAGGATATGTACCTCATAGCTCTGACCTTGGTCTGAGAACTGATCGCTTTGGTCTTTTTCTCTTTTTGATCTTGTATCTCTCAGAGTCCTGCTTCACCTCTGTCCATGTCTAAATCCTCTCTCTCTCTTCCTCTCACACTCGCTTCTGTTCTCCTCATTCTCTTGCTCACCTTTCTATTCACATTAAAAGCTGAGGTGAATACATGAAAAGATTGGTGACCTTTTAATGAAAATGTCAGTATTCCTGTAGTGGGGGGAGAGGCAAGCTCTGTGTTTCAGACCAAGCACAGTCTCCGTGACACTTGAGCTTTCACAAACTCAGCTACATGTTTCATGACAGCTTCTGAATGTCTCTTTTTCTTTGTCTTTACGTCCCTTAGGTTTTTTCTCTTACGTCAGGGTGAGGTCTTCTTTAGCTACTTGTCCTCTTTTTAAAATTCATATTTTTATTTTTGTTTTATTTTTTGTCTGAAATGCATGTTATTGTATCTGTTGTCCTATTCCTATTAATAAGCACCGCTAACGAAAATAAAAGATGACACAAAGAAGACATAGACACATACACAATCCAAATCTCATCCAGATGTTTTGCAGCAAAGTCAGGACAATTACAAAGAAAGAGACTAATTCTTTGGAGATTTCTGCAGCAGTGTTTCAACCACAACTGGGTTTGACAGACATACACCTGAAAAAGAGAAGTCACTAGGGCTAATGTCACTTTGATGTCTTCCTTTCTAGCACTCTAGCTTTGTCTCTCTCTCTTGCCTCTGTGCTTAGGATTCTATAAGTCCACCTTAAGAAATTGAAATGGCTCACAGTAGCAGGTGCCACACAGTAGCAGGTGCCTCACGATCATTTGTCGACTGTACCTCTGCCTTTTGTCACGTTTTGTCTTCCATCTCTATTTTTAGTGTGGCGAAAAGACGTCAAGGCGAAGGTGTACTTTAAGTAAGTGACAACCTGACGCCCAGCTTTATTTGATGCTTGCCAGATCAAAGCCTCACTGCAGGGCACGCTAATTTGAAGTCCACCGCAGTGATGATCGCTGTGCATGATTACCCCACAATGGCACTCCTATTAATCATATCACTCTGATTATTCTAATTTGATTTGACTCAGTGATGCCTCCCCCCAGTCCCACCTCTCTTTCTCTCTGTCTCTCTTTCTCTCTCTCACCGTCATCACAACGTCTCCCAATAAGACTGTCAAGTGGGGCGACTGCTCTCCGCAGTAAGTGGATGACATTTAAAAGGCTACAACATGACTGACAGTGTACTCACAGAGGGAGGGAGTGAGAGTGCAGAGGGGGGAGGAAGACAAGGAGAGAGAGAGACAGGGAAGATGAGGGAAGGAGGGGATGCCCATGTTAATACTTACAAATGACTAATGTCTCCCCCGGCAGGTGCCACGGCCAGACAAACTGGATAAATATTGAGATTCCTCAGAGCACAGCAGCATGCAAAATGAAATCCAACTGTTTCTGATGCAGCTCTGTAGAAATTACTGCCCCCATCGGGTAGCTTAGCTCTGTCTCTCCCTATCATTATGCCTGCCTAATTGTCTAAATGTTTCCAGTCCATCCAAACTCGCACAGGCCCCATCTACTGTATGAATACAATGTGGCATATACTGTCAGCACCTATTGATATATACAGTATGAACATGAACCATGGTTTGCCTTTCATGTGAAATGATAGTACATTTTCTACAGGACCAGGGCACCCTATGAAGTTATGTGATATCAAATATCTTTTGATTTGTACTGACCCTGCATTGCATAGTAAAACTTTACAATGGTAAAAGTTACAACTGTGTCTACAGTATATAGGATATCAAGCAGTCACTTTTCAAAAGGTGAAAGCATTACATCTCCAACATGTCGGCTTTTCAGGAATCAGAAATTAGCCTTGCTTTTTGATTGACAACTGACAGCAAGTCAGCAGCACTTTCCATCACTGTGTGACTGTTTTATGACTAATAAATGTCAGGTTTTAGTTGGTGAGCTGCTGTTATTTGAATTTATTCTGCCTCAGCAACGATGCTGATTATATAAAGCTTATCAGTGTTTCTTAAAAAAGTATTGTCAGTTTTGACAGTATAGTCAAAATGAACACAAGTATAATAGCTGATTTAAAAACTTACAGTGCTGAGAAACAGTATTCGTGATATTAACCCTGTGTCCCTGAGTAGGATTTTTCACTTCTCAGTGCAAGAAATTACTTTTTGATATCGCTAGGGAAGGCCACATCTTCATTACTATCATTTTAATCAGTCAATCAAAAAACAAAAGTTTAACTCTTCAACAAGTTACAAGAGTTTCGAAATCCAAGGAATTGCAGCATTTAAATATTGATTAATTAGGTCTGGTGTGTATCTGACCTGGCCAGCTGATGTTTTGCAGAGTTAAAACATAGGGCACACATTATTGGAATGTGTCACCACAATGGAAACTCCAGCAATTCTAAAATTGCTGCAACTTGAGAAAATGACAAAAATCCAGTGAAGAGCCTTACAGCCTGAATCCAACAGAACTTTTATAAACCTTAGTTCACCTTCTGCCCAGTGCCATACCCATCTGACTACCCTCAGACCCAGGTCGAGGGCCAAGTGGCAACCTGCACATATGGTAGTGTCAAAGCCAAGAGTAGGAAAGGTGAAAAAACAACCTTCATACTACACAAACGTTCTAATCCCCTACCCACCAATTAATCAGGCTCAGGAAAGGGCAGCTAATTTAGCAAGTTGTAATGAAAAAAAAACAAACAACAAACAAATCTTTTACAAAAAAGTTATAAATTCAATTTTCAAAAACATGAAAATAATGTTTTAGCAAATATCAAGATTGGCAGATTGTGTAACACCTATTGTGGCTAAAATGCTAAAATGAAAGCTATCTCCTCAAAAAGATTCCACAAGTAACCTTTTACTTCTGACAGAAATTAGTTATTTGCTCGTCTCTGGAAACGACCTCACCATGCCAGGCCACAGCTCACACTGAGAGTGACATGTTCCACCCTGACTCTTTGGGTTTAGCCAGTGAGTGTTTTCGTGCGTCATACGCAGTATGTCCCGGCCCAGAGCCGAGACAACACCAGAGCACATCCTCTTTGCAGACAATAGACCTGGCCTGCCATGTTATACCCACACAGCAGGCGTCCACCACTCTGCAGAGGGCAGGAAGCTCCTCCAGCTGACCCACTGCCTCCTCACATATACAGTCACAGGAAGTTCCTTCAGCTGGCCGGCATTCATAAGTTAAATAAGTTCACCTCGCTGCTGCCGCTGACACAGACTGTTTCAATTCAGAGACTAACATCACTCAGTCAGGAAGGTCTTTTTAGTGTACTTTTCAGCCTTACCAATATTCCAAATGAAGTAAATATACCGACACATGGAACAACCATCACTTTTTTTTCTAAAAATATCAGCAGTTTCCTTTAGAGATGAAAAATACAGTATCACAGTTCCTGTGATGACTCCTAATGTCTGCAACAGTGATGAAAGGCTGTCAAAGTCTGCTACACTTCCTCTCATGTCGTTCTAGGACAGTGTAAGTAAAGGTATTGCATGAGGCACTGTCAATAGAGCCTCTGAGACACAGCGACTTGATAAAAGCCCCTAGCCACAGTAAAACATGCGTTCTCCATTGTGTTGGTTTAAGAATGACAAACTCTCTTTGAATTGCCCATGTACCCAGATGTCACTGGAAGTTCAACATGATTAGATATGAGAACAGTTTTCTGCCTTACTTTGCTTCTGTTTGCTGTTAACAATGGTGACCCACACAGCAGCAATGTAAAAGCTGTATTTCACGTATAATATCATAATCACACTGTGAGAAAAAGACACACTAATGCATGAACAGACAAAAATGAACACACACACACACACACACACACACACACACACACAGATATACAAGACTCCTGCTGTCTTTAATACACTCTTACGCCTGTAAAATTCACACCTATCACACCAGAATGCCCAGACAGAATGGCCCATTTGGCATGCAGATGGCACTCCTGGTAAAGTGTGGTGTAATTGGTGCACAACCATGGCATTGTGTGGCCTAGCAACCAGGGGCAACACAATTTCTGGACAAAGGGCAGGAAGTTTTTGGCTCCGGGGTGGGTTGTGGAAGAACCAAGGGCCATAATGCTGTGGCCATATGTTGTGTAAGTCTTACAGAGCTGTATGTCTTTGTGCATGTAGCTGGAGGGTCACACGTCTTTGTGTGCCGTGTGTTATGCTGTGACACTGCCATTATGGATGAGTGCTGACAGCCGGTGGAATGGCCACAGACAGAGGGCTTGTACTTGTTGTGTTAACACTGGCGGGACACAATAATCTGCTACTTGTAAAGCAGGTATCGTCCTGACAAAACCATTATTGTCTCCACATGGTAATGAGGGCTGGGGAGGGACTGGGAAATAGATTTAGAGGAGGCTGGTCCTGGGCCATGGCCTGCCTGAGATGTTGGTGTGAGGGTGGGGGTTTTGTGTGTGTGTGTGTGTGAGTGTGTGTGTGTGTGTGTGTGTGTGTGTCGGGGGGGTGGGACGGGGAGGAGGGGGAGCGGGGCATTAGGTTTGTTCTCTTGCATCACTGAGCACTGAAGAGTTGTCTTAAATTGCCACAATACAAATTAGCTGGGCTTAAGAATGGAGGCCACAGAAGAGAGGGAAAAACAGATGACAAGCCTGAAGATTTAAGTCAAACATACAATAGCGTTCTGTGGTGGGGGGGGGGGGGGGGGGGGGGGGGGGGGGGGGGGGGGGGGGGGGGGGGGGGGGGGGGGGGGGGGGGGGGG
>JBBMJY010000001.1:8365912-8375977 GCA_037833715.1 Toxotes lorentzi | reverse complement strand
CCACAGAAGAGAGGGAAAAACAGATGACAAGCCTGAAGATGTAAGGCAAACAGACAAGAGCGTTCTGGAATGCCCCCCCCCCCCCCCACACACACACACACACACCCCCACCCCCCTTCTGCCCACATCTTCTCTGTGCATAAGATCAGGGTGGAATAAATAGAAGGGGAAAAAAGAAAACAGGGAGTGTTGTTGGTATCTTCTAATAAAGCAAGAGAAGATGCAAGTCAATAGAGCAATTCATTAACAAATCAAAGTCCCAAGGGTCTGCCTGGCAGCATGGCTGTGTTTGTGAAAGCCCTCCTTCAGAATGGATACCCATATGCCGAGGGTCAGGCTGACGCCCCTCTCCACACTGTTTACCATTCAGCATACACACACTCAGCCGTTAGGGTCACCGCTATCTAACGTGTCCGCTGCGACACAACAGAATTTCCATATGGTCCGTGAAAATGGATACGCTGTTGGACCTCCCTTACTTCCCACGCCCCGGCCCTCAGCGCCGTTGGATGCTGTGTGTTTGTGTGTGTCCACACACTTCCGGCGGGTAAGTTAGAGGGATGATTTGGGGGTCAGAAAGGATCCTGGTGTTGCTGATGTTAGAAACTCAGCCAAGTCAAGAACTTAAGCCACTGTGCTCATCATTCTCATCCAAACCCAAAAATGTTCCTTTCCTTCACTTTTGCTCTTCACCCCTCCGACTGCAGGCTGTTATCTCCCTCCCTGGGCCTGTCTCTCAGCTTGTATCACCTTTCTTTCCTCGTCTTCTCCACCCCCCCTCTGTTTCTGCCTGTAGTGCAATGTTCAGAGGACTTGCAGAACTCTTGCAGCAGTGGCGTTGATGCTGCTTCATAAGAACGTGAGGGCAGTACTGATGGCCGCCTGTGAGTGTGAAGCCCATTGAGACAGTGGTGACCCGCTGAAGAGGATTCCAGCCTAAGGGCACTTCACATGACTCTTTCAAATCCACACAAATAAAGCTCTTTATGGCCTGAAAGTGGCCCCACAGAATGGGTGCTACAGAGCCCCCTGAAAAGCCCAACACGATTGTCATGGATATTACACGACGCGAGCAACAACGGGCCGAGGAGACAAGTGTTGATCGGGAACAAAACTCGAGCAGACTTTTTCCGTGAGGCGGGCCAGGGAATGTTGACAGGCTGGTGAATGGTCTGTTTAACCCTTTGAAAGTGAATGGGGGCTCCCTGAAACAAATGCATTCTGATAGACTTTGTACGCACTGGGACACAAAAAGTACACTAAGCCCCTGCAAGGGAACCAGGCAGAAGGCGAGAGACGAAAATAAGATTGGAAAGGTGGGAATGTGTTTGCGCCAGATTCCATCAGCCCGGCTCTTCTATTTTCTGGCTTCGACGCTTCTCTTTTGAGCTCAACAGAGAGATGATTTAAGCCTTGACTGGGCTCTAGCATCCATTTTGACTGAGCCCATTTAGAGTTTTAGACAGACTGTGTGTTCACAAGAGTATGCTGCAGTTTGATGGAGAATGTCAAGCCTGAAGTGAATGCTATTCCTCTGGCACCGGCAGTCATTCATTCAGTCACCTAAAAACTTTATTTCTCTATCACCACTCAGGGGTAATGCCAAGCTTTTGAATGCATTGTTATCAGATTTTGGGTAATTTCTCCGTGTGAGTGTGACAGTGACACACAAACCCTGCCAAAACCAATCTCTTGCCACAGGGCCTTGTCTGTAGAGGTTGTAGCATTTTAAAAAATGAACAAAGTAATAATAATGTCATTTAAAAATGGTAATAGCTGCAATGCAAATGCTTTACTTTGTAATTAAACTTTGCTCTAAAACAGATATTACTCCTGCTGATTTAAAATTGGGGCATGTGACAGTTATGAGGCTGTTAATTGCAAAACTGCTCAGCATTGCTAATTGTTCCACGGGTGAATGAAATAAGGCTTTGGCAGGGGTACTCTATCAATGTGACGGGCAAGTGTTGGCTACCATGGCACACTGTAGTGTCACCTGTGTGTACGCATACTCGTACCAATCTGCTCAATGAGTGATTCAAAGATGAAAAAAAGGTGTATTTATGATAGTGGGTTGAGATTAACACTGAGGGCTGTGGAAGAAACAAACTCACCATGTTTATGTTACTTTGTGTTTTCTGAAATAGGAAACATGTAACACATTGGTGGGCTAAATTCCTATTGACAAGATATTTGAATTCAGTCCATCATGCATACAAAATGTGCCACTTATAAGTCACTGCATGTTCAAATGTGCCTACATACCCAAACTCAACATGAGTTTCCTCCAGCAAACTGCTACAGCCAGGCTGTCACCCTCCAAACTCCAAGCAAAAAACTTCTCCAGCAGAGCTCCTGCATGCTGACGGTAATCCTGAACTTTGGAAACTGCAAGGGGGGGAAGAGAAATGTGCTTAGTTCAGCTCCCTCTTGTCACAGGGTGTAGTTTGAGTGGGAGCAGACATGGCTGCCATTGTGGGAGCGTTCTGTGTTGCAGTGTTTGTGTCAGGAAGGCTTTCAGCAGCGAGCCTTGTGACAGTGAGGACGTGTGAGGTGCATTGAGATGTCCTCGTTCTAGGAATACTGCCACCGCCACCATGAGACCAGCCAATTATGCCTCCAGCATGCAAATGTCTTGCAGAGAGAGAGACAGAAACGGAGAAAGAGAGAGAGCGAGAGAGAGAGAGAGAGAGAGAGAGAGCGCTAAGACAAAGACACAATGGGGTCTATGAAGGTTCTATGTGTGCCCCACTCAGTCTGAGACTGTTGTTTAATTGCCATGTTTACCCAGCGACTACATCCCATGTCATTAGCACACAGTGTAGTGTCATTTGTGTTGTCACACCACTCTACAGCACCATGGGGTCATTATTGCTCGACTGGCTTGAGCGGGGAAAATTGACGTATTTTATGTGGGAAATCCTGATCCACTCCATGGAGTTGTTTTCTCTGTGCTTTCAAACAGCCATGGGGCCAATTAATTTCTGACCAGTCCATATCCCAGGGACTGCTGTTGCTTTTAATGGTCTGGTTAGCTCTGGCTTACATGTCACTGTGTATTTGATGAGACAGATAACTGTAGTCTAATACAGCATAAATTTAATGATCAAATGTAATACCAGTGTGAAAGTATATATATTACATATTTACATCTATGCATATCCATTGTTATATTGTTATGTTGTATTTGTGATATTATTAAAAATATTATAAATGTAAAATTTTAAATGTTGATGGCAGTTTGTCAAGTTATGAATCACTATGGTAAATTTATCTTCCAATTTGTGTTTGCTGCTGTTTGCATAATTCCCACACAACATTATCCCCGAAAAACAAAATTCTATCCTGCCTCTGTTATATAGCTGGCTCCCTGTTACATAGTACATTAGCAACAAATACAGAGGTAGGAGGAGGGAGAGAATAAACACAAAACACAGAGTGGGAGGTGAAAAAACATCTCTGAATCCCTGACTGCCTGGTCAACACAGGTGGCAGATTCACAGGAAACAGATTTAATTATGCTCCTGGTAACAATGCTTTGTCCTTACAGCGGCTGACATCGCTGTTGACAAAGGCCGCCGCTGAATTCTAATCAGGAAACAAAATGCCGTGGAGCGCCCCAAAGCCCTGTCGGCGGATCATTAGCCAACCACCTCCCAGGATCCAGGGAAAGCAGTAGAGAGTACAGCCCTGACATACAGTACCATGCCATCAGGCAGACAGAGCTTGCTTTCCACCCTGGAGACTAAGGTCCACCAAGGGGAGAGAGGAGGGGAGAACCTGACCAACTGATAGACAGACAGAGCGACAGCCGTATTGCCCTGCCTGGCCGTCCTACCAGGGCTGAGCTTAACAAGGGGGCTGACAGGCTGCAGCTGGGTCCTGCCTAACGAAGGCGGGGACATTAGCGGGGCTCTACGTCTGTCTCATTAAAAGACATCAACCCACCTTGATTTCCACACACACTGCCCACTTGCTTGACAGCTCGGCATGTCACCAGCCAATGAGGGAAAGCGGCACAGGGACACTACTGGGCAGGTGACGGGAGGAGTTGTTGACATTACAGCGTGGGGAGGGACAAGGGTCAAATGTAAGGGTGACCCCTGTCTCAGGGGCAGTGATGACCTCGTTAGGGGCCCCTGACAAAAGGAGGACTGGCTGGGTGTCACCACTGTCATGGTATACACAGGTTGGCTGACATCACAGTCTCTCATAGCTTCAACTTACACCACCTCCCTATGACTAGTCTGTATTGCTGACACAGGGGCGCTCACTAATGAGCATCAAAGGGCCTGTCCTTCAACTAGTAATGAGGACAGGGGACGACAATATCACATAATAACAGGGACTGGAACATGAGTCTGGACAGTAGAGGCCAGAACAGCGTGGGAGAGACGAGAATAATATTTTAAAGAGCTATCTCTTTTAAAGCCTCCAGCTTTTCTACCTCACTGCAAACAGAGTGATACAGATGAATGAAAACTGATTTAAAATCAGCCACATGCCCCATTTTCAAATAGGGTTTTCTCGGCTGTAAAACCAAATTCATAATGCTGGTAAAGATATAGTACACACAGGCCTAGCAAGGGTTTACAATTATGCAAAAGGGTCCCAGTGCAGCCGTATTATGGACCCCTGATCTCAACCCAGCCCTATATATTCAGTTCCAGCAGCCTTCTCTGCAGGTCTCCAGAGCTCAGTTTAAGAGGAGGATGAATAGAGTGATGAAGTGCGGGTCACATGTCTGTTTGATCCAGTGATAACGAGGGGGCTGAAGAAATAATCTATCAGCAATAATCCCTGACTCAGGAGACACCTCTGCAACACACACACACAGATGACAGATGCACACAGAGACACATATCCAGCGCACACACACACACATACACACAGACACACACACACACTGATCACCATATTCAGCAGGCATTCATTATCACTATAATGTGAAGCAGGGGAGCTTGCAACCAAAATGACCAATTATTCAGCATCAAGTATATCACCATTCATTCACTCACTGGGATTTATTACCATAAGATACCAGGTCAGCGTAAACAGCTGAAAACTGAAAGCAGACAGGCAAACAGATAATGCTGTTTATTGTTTAGAGAGGTACAGGGAGAGAACACTGCACCACTGGGACCTTACTGAATCTCAGTTGAAAAGCGAGCACGTAAAAGCACACAGGAGAGGTTATCAAGGAAAAGATGCCATACTCTACACGCATAAATCATTTATAATGTGTACCATAACATTTCCCTCTCTTCTTTAGTCACAGTGAAGGGTAGGATCCCATTTCCTGCTTGGGTCCGTGTAAAGATAATCATGTATCCATTTACATTTCCCATAAAGAAATATGGAGATGAGGTGGAGAGTCAGCAGGGGGTTACTGACACACTCACACACACACACACACACACATACACATATAGAGTGGCACAAACACATGCATTTACAGACACAGTCACAAATGTATTTGCCTTGCTATGCTGTCACAATCAGGACATTCTGAAATATCACAGATTCAGATTAGTAGCTGTCAGTGTTTTTGTTGCAGCCACTGTTCGCAAATGAAAGGCTGAGGCGAAGCAAATGAACAAAACAACATCCTAATGATTGTTTATACAGTGGAAACATGAAGCAATTTTGGCTGATTATTGGGACAGTGTCTGCCAATGACGCCATTGTTAGTGTACAGGCCAGGGAAAAAAAAAAAAAACTGATTGAGAACAAAGCAGAGACAGCTGAACCCATCATCTTTTATTCATTACATAAATGACATTTTAACAAGAGAAAATTCCTCATTATTGCTTCATTATACTGTATTAGATCTCTGTCTAGCAGATTGATAGAGTGATAGTGCTTTTATGAATATCAATATGTTTAGACAGGGGGCTTGTGAAGACCTCAGCCAAGGTCAAAGCTATATGTTATGACAACATGAACCACGATAACACCATAAGGTCATTAGATAGAGGAAGACTAGTGAGATGAGTTGAATATCGTTTCGGTTTCAAATTGTTAAGGTTTACAGAAGTTGTGGTTTTGTCTGCCTTTTACAAATATTTTTACATGTAAGGACTTTAATGACATCCTGTGATATATAAAGATAATGTTCATAATGGGAGTGTAGGCCGCAACTGGTGACTCTGACGTTTCATTAATTAGTGAGTGGTGTCTGTTGTGACCAGCTATTACTACACTATTTAGGGGACCAGAATGCAATAGGCCTGTTTTCTGATTACACTAAAACGTGCAGTATAATTATTTATTACAGTACCTTTTATATCACAATACATCTTTTTCCTATCTGAAATGGCCCAGTGCTTTATATCCATAATTTCTTTTTACAGTCACTGAAAAATGTACATGTCAGTCAAAGTGAGGTGAGTGCTCCCTGACAAGTGAGAATAGTTTATTCAAATTGGTCTGGTGACAGAGAGCAGAGTACAGTAAATGTCTGAATACAGAATGAGGTATTTATGAAAAGCACGGCTACGTTGCCCTCCATTCTAAAGAAGCATTACACTCACTCGAGGAGGAAAGTGGAAATGTTGACCTTTTTGCTCTGGAGTATACACACACTTACACCAGCTTGCACACGCATGTGCACCATGCGCACACACATCCAGAAACAGAAAAACACAGACACAACACAGCACCACAGCACATAGTTTTTCTCCTGTCTCACATGTCCCACCTCAACTTGGGGGATGTTATCTCAAATAATTACCGGTGGCCTCTCCCTGTCCCTAGTGGCTGCTGCTTGTGAGCGAGTAGAGACAACAGTAGGTCACAGTGGAGGGTCTGCTCTAGGAGGAAGTGAGAGTGTTAGCAAAGATGGTGGTGGTGGTGTAGAAGGGGGTTGGGGGGGTTGTGGAAGATCTGAGATTGGCCTCCTATGGCCCTGGCAACAGCTCTTAATTAACCACCCAGGTATTCCTGAGCCTCACGGCCCACTGCCCGACTGGCCATATGGCTGGAGCTGCGCCATAGCCATAATTACCAGGGGAAACACTGCATCAAAAAGAGCTCAGCCAACATAAAGCTTGTGTAAATTATTTTTAATGGCTCCCTTCTGGCAGGAGCACGTGTTTGTCATCTCAAAAAGAAAGGCCGAGCAATTTATTCGCCCTTGACCCCTCTTTTCCATGCACTTGCTCCCTGCTTGACGGTGTGACCTGTCTACCTGATTCTAGCTAGTGTCACACACACACACACACACACACACACACACACACACACACACACACACACACACACACATATACAGACACAGCCATTAGCACTGTTAGGAAGCAACCCCACTCTCCCTTACTGCTTGAGTGTGTAGTTATAATGTACAGACACAAGGCATTTCTCTTTGTGCCTGCTGCCACTTCAGAATGACTCACTCATGTTGTATTTAATTATTGGCCACTACATTGCCTTAAATCTAACACATTAAATTCTAACATACAGGCTAAACATGCGCCCTTTTATAAATGTAATATTAAAGAACAGATGGTGCAAAACATGGTTAATTAATTACTTTAAAAAGTGCAGTGCATGTATTTCATATTTCATTGAAAGCCAGTTGCAGTCCCTCATCAAGATCTCACCTCACATGCTCCTGAAACTGGCAGCCATCTTGACTTTGCCATTAGAGAAAAGGAGAAGAAAAGGAACTAGATATTATGATTTGGCCTTCGGTCTGTAATTACTTAATCTGTTGTTCTAATGGCCTCCTCATCATTTCACGAACAAGCATCTCTAAAGGGATGAAAATTGTGGTGAAATTGGTTCCATGCCTGTCCTTTCTTCTCTCCTTCGCCCACCTTCACTCCCTCCCTCTCCTTCTGTCTCTTTCTCTTTCAGTTTGGATTGCTAATCATCCCGGGGGGGGGTCCAGGAGGGATAAAGTAGCAGCTCATTGCAGTTTTCCGCTTGTGTTATTTTTGACCATCGTTCTTGTACAAGGATGTTGTTGTGAAGGCAAGGAGGAGGAGGAGGGGGTGGGGGGCAGTGTCCAGTGGCCTCTGAGGTGGGTTAAGACTGCTGGCTTTCCCCTGTCTGGTGGCTACTCACAATATGTCAGGAACACAGGACATTTCCATTGCCCACCTCCCCCCTCTGTTAGTCTCACGCCAGGCCATTGGTGAGGTGTTTTTTTAAGGAAGTGGCTAGCAATCTGGTCAGAGCGACCTCACATCTGCCCTGCTAATGAGAAGGCTGGCCTCCTCCCAATTCGCCTCCCTAAACACTGTCCTTACCCACACAGGTCACGTCCTCCAAGGACCTGAACCAACACAATACAATACATGCATATTCACAGAGACATGAGTACATATGCACACAAGCACAAAAACAGTGACGTGCACGTACACAAAACAACATAAAAATATATGCACGCAGAAACACACTGCAGCACCATATGCTACAAGTATACACAACACGACCATGTACTCAGGTGCAAAGACATCAGCTCGGACTGAACTACATGTGAGGACAAGTGTGGACCGTATGTACACTGCAAATGCACAAAACAAAAATATATAGACACTTTTGTGTTATAGTACTGAAAAACTTCTATATATAAACGTATAAACTACAGGCCTAATTGTAATCCTTACTGTAACGTTCATTTAGCCCAGTTCTAACTGTAGACCTAAAACAACCTCTTTGAAAGTGAAAATGTCCTCACAGAGAAAGTCCTAAATTGATCCACACAAAGATAGAGAAACACACACAGACACACCCACACCCACACACACACAAAGTAATGCACTCTGCTCTGACCCAACTGTCTTATTTAAATACAGACCATAAACCCCAGAAAAAAAATACTCACAAACAAACACATAGGACTCTGCTACTCCTTAGTCCAAACTCCAACTTAATGACTTCGTTGATGCTTAGTACCACACACAGCGCAGTTGAGTGGAAATGAAAGCATAATTGCCACCATAGATCCAACACATACTGGAAATAATACAAGCATGCATTCATGCATTTAACCACACCATCAGCCCACTCTCTTGACGACATCAGAGTCATTACCAGAATATATTTTTATGGTGTTTTCTAAAAGCCATCAGAGATGAATCACGCTATCAGGCCAGCGTCGCCAAACAGACCCTGCGTATTAACTTGATGCAAAGCCAGTTTAATGTACCTGCATTCTGAAATAGCTCCAAATCGCCTGATTGGCGGTTATTGCACCTTAGGCCAATGAGAGGGCGACAGAGGCGGCTCGTTCACTGCTTTAATGAGCCCCACACAGTGAGACATGGAACGAGATATCCCCAGTACAGACTAATCTAAAATGCCCTAAAACAGCAGGTCCATAAATTAAGCAAAACACACATGCCTGAAACAGCAAACGCTTTGTAAAGCAACCTTTTGTGCTGTCACTTTAACTTGCACTTACTGAGAGAGCGTCTGGCTGCCTCTCTGACTGTCTGCTTGCCAGCTCTTAAGTAATTTTGCCATGTTCTGACCCTAAGATATCAAGCAGAAGAAATATTTACCCCCCTCTTTCTTCTCTGGTTACAAATCAAAAGAAATTTGAAAAGGCAGGTGGATTGCAGCACGTTTCCTGCCATATTCCCTAATTCTTCACAAATTCTTCTCCTCTCTCACCCTGTCCCCTCTAACCCCATCTCCCTTGAGCTGCCTTCATAAAGGGTGCACAAAGCACTCTCCTCCAGCTTTGTGTAGATTCTGTAATTTTACAAATGAAGGGTGTTAAAGAGTAGTGGAAAGACAGAGAAATAGAGAGGGCGATGGTGTGAAAAACTGTTATGTACACACATTAATTGCAATTCAGTGTGCCACATATTCATTTTCACAGTGCCTTGAGTCCACTGGACACACCTCTTTGCTCCAGCACCTGTAACTAAACACCTTTCCACATAAGGTGGCAGCCAACAAGTTAAGAGTGCGGCTTTGGGCTTGGGCTGGCCTGGGATCGGTGGGTCGTGGGTTCGATCCCTTTTCCAAGCGCAATAAAATGGTGAAGGAGACGCGCCTCCCCTGCCTTTGCGACCATGGCTGTGGTGCCCCTGAGCAAGGCACCAATTCACC
>JBBMJY010000001.1:8316278-8365812 GCA_037833715.1 Toxotes lorentzi | reverse complement strand
CCAGCGTCTCCAGTGCATGTGCATGCTTGTGTGTGTGTTTCATTCGCTTGGTGTGGGTAAAATGCAGAGAGTAATTTTCCCAGGAGGGATCAATAAAGTAATAGAAAAAAAAAAATAATGCCATTTTAGCACATTTTGTTATGTGCGCAGAATATTGCTGCATCTTATGTGACAGCTTAGTCTTAACTGCAGATGTATAAATGCATACAATCCTTACCAATCTTTCCATCATCAACTCTCTATCCTTCACATCCTCTCCCCATTTCTCCCACTGGTCCTGTCTAGTGGAAGGAGCCACTGCTAACATCACTGCTAACACATAAATGTCACATAAATGTTGTAGCTATCTGTGCTGCTGCTGTCACCACCATGTTGATCTGCAGTAGAGGCCTCAGTGATCTCTGACTCCTCTGAAAGAAAAGAACAATTACTTCACTCGTGTGTGGTATTTTGGTGCCAAACGCAGCACAAGTGGGAGGAGAGACACAAACAGGTTGATGTTTCATGCAAAGAAGGCAGCACAAACTGAGATTTGGTGGAAATAGGGTCTAAAATCTAAGATGTTGTGATAAGAATAGTTTATATTACCTTTTGCACCTTGAGCTGCCAGTTTGTATGCACTAAGACATTGACATACAGTCTGTGCACACAAGACCTACTATTTTTGCACTTGTTGCACTTGCAGGGTGAAAATAGGGCCCTGACAATAGTGTGTTAGGAGAGCTGAGCTAAAATTTCAATTTCACCTGTACAATCTTGCTGTAACACGTTAAGAAGAAATACACGGTGCAAGTAAGACAGAGTTTCAGAACATGGCTCAGCAACACATGGCAAACATCTGGTTTTTGTGTCAGTCTTTCAGAAACTAGGCTCATCAGTCTAAACCAATACAAATATACAGTGGGATACAGCACAACAACTCATATCATGTTTTGATTTAATCACTTTATGGCTTTCATAGAGCAGTCTCACTTCACGAGGTAGATTTTGTGTGAGCGAATGTACCAAACATTCATTACAACACTTTATCACAAGTGTAGCAAAACTCAAATACAGCCACTAAGTGACACAAGGAAAGATAGACACACACAGTTAGTGTATTGTCTGGGCAGGTTTCCACACGAAACACCTCTCGAGCTGAACAGAGTGAGATAGAGGCCTCATTCTGAGGTCAGAGAGGTGGCTGTGGGGTAGTGGTAATACTAGATCGTGTGTTTTCATCTTCAGCCTCACCGACATTCACACAACGTCTCAGCCCCTCCTCGGAGACAGCTTCAATTAAAGCTTACTGTCAAAAATCCAGTGCATTGTCTTACACTAGCCACTTGATGCATCTTGGACAAATGACTGGAGATTGTGACCTGAGACAAAACAATTTTCCTTTCAAACTGCTTCTTAAAACACAATAGCTTGGAAAGTGGAGCAAGGACGTGGAATTATCCAAGTGGGATAGTGGTTTGGTGATGGAAGTGTAAACAGCCGAGTCTAAATGGACTCTGGTGATACACTTTTTTCCAAACTTTGTTTTGTCAAAGAGTTTCCAACTTAAGGTTTATGACTCATACTGCAGCACTGGTTCCATTAAATCTGAGGAGAGGCAAAGGGAGGAACAGTACCCACATTAGGCCAGCTGCGGGATAACTTTACACACATGCACATACACAAATACTGGTGGAGCCATGACACTCCTCTGATTGCTAATTAGTACTCGAATCGACTGGTTCTCAGTAGAACAACTTGAGGATTTCAAGCATGAACAAAATGTCAACGGCTCTAATGGCCTTTTTCCTCTGTTCCCCTCTGCTGCCCGTTCCTTTCCGTCCTTCCCACACCGAAGGTGAGGGTGGTGCCCCCTCGAACTTGAGAATGTATTGTCTGGCACCTCTCTAGTATGTCACATGTTGAGTTTGTGCCATGTCTACTGGAGACAGCACAGACTGACAGCTTTGGTTCAGTGTAAGAAATGGAGCACTAGACATCACATATATGTTCTTCAGTCTGCCTTTACCAGTTAGAAACATTTAGTTAGACTTAACTAGTGAACAAAGTATGGGGTGTGAATGTATTCAGTATGTGTGGGAGAGAGAGAGAGAGCAGGAGAAAGCACCACCCTATCAGCTTCACTTATACATGCAGCCTGGCCTAATTAAGCAATATGGAAAAGGTTCAAGAGCTATGAAGAGTAGTCTATTGACCTTCTCATCACTATACAAGAGAGAGAGAGTGAGGCGGGCTGGAAATGGGGATGGTGACCAGCTTCGTCAAGGGAAGGAGGGACATTTATAACGAGAACAATCAAGTGGCACCAGGAGCAGACGGCGAAGAGATCCTCCTAATAATTGGTTCCATTAAAGCCCTTTAAAGTGCAACTCTCTTTCAGATAAGCCAAGGCACTGTCCGTTTGCTCATCTCCTTGTCATGGTAATTTAGCCAGGCTAAATGATGTTTGCCGGCGCTCACAGGCCTCTATTCTTGGACCAGACAAAAGAAATATCACCTCACCCACAGGTTTTGTAATCTGGAATTAGGCGCTATTTAGAGCGACATAGGTGGAGTGGTTTGTGTGGCCGAGGGCCATTGCCGCTGTAAATGGAGATTAAAGAGGTGGAGATGGGTAACAGAGACAGAAAGAGATGGTAATATTTGACAAATGCATCATCATGAATGTGCTCATCATGGCCCTCAATACCTAAAGCTAGGAGCGCCATTTGAGTAAAGAAATATGAAGCATGTTTTTCAGATTGTCTTTGTTTTTTGTTTTTTTTTCTACTTAAATTATTTTACAATTTGTATTCAATTACTATTGGCTCTGGTCATTGTTAGTGCCTCAGCACCAGAAAGTAAACATGGCCAGTAGAAAGAACAAGATCGTTTTGTTTTTGCAAACCTATTCTCAATAATCATTCTCTGCTGTGTAGTATTAATAATAAATCATTAACTAGCAGTGATGTTGATGATGAGCTGATATCCAGGCCAATGAAATGCAAGCCCCACGCCCTGTAATGGTCTGCTCTGTATTTGCACATCTGTGTTTCATATCCCAGTTGTCACACTGGATTCAACTATTATTCTGTTTATTTAAGCCAACCTTCCCAGTAGTAGTATTGATTATGGTGAATGTCTTATTTAATTTAATGTAACACCCATGTGCTGTCCAGTGTGCTTCAGACTCTGCTGTTTTTTGTCCTTTGACTTTTTTTCTGCACCTGACCCTTCCCTTAATCTCTAACCAGTAGACAAATGTAGATCAACAACAAAAAAGAAACGTAAAACTTTAATGTCCTTAACTGAAGGAAATGCTTGAACAAGTGCAGTCACAATAAACATGGCGATCCATTGTGGATATTTTTGATTCATTCACATAAAATTAAACGACTCAATGAAACAAAAAACAATTGCATTATATAGCAATTGTATATACACTTATCCATTGTATATACTCTTATCCAAAAAGACAGCAACAGGTGTAGGCATCACTGTCATTGCCTGTGAGAACTTCATTTTTGGTGCAATATGATGCTACACAGCAGAAATGTGTTTGAAATAGATTTGGCCAAATTCCATAGTGTTGAGACAAGAAAGCTTATTTTTGGGGAGAAAAGAGTTCATTTTCAAAACAGTCTCAGGGAAGTCATGAAAAAGGTATTATCATGACAGATCATCAGTTAATTCTACCATGTAAGCTGTTGATTTATTCACAGATTTGGCAACAGTGTATGTGAAACCATGATCAGATCTAATCGAATGAAACCTTATTACTCACTTAACATAAACAAACTAAATGCAACCAGTGCACTGCATGTTTCTGAACTAATAATGTTCACTTGGACATACCTGCTTTGTCGCTGTGCATACGCTGCTGGTCTCTGTGCTTGTTGTCGTAATTGTTATGTGAAAATGAAGCTCTAGTGTTAAATTAAGCAGCATTTCCCTTTAAGCCAGTGTTTCAACACAACTGTGTAGAGCAACATTCCAAAATCATGTGTGAAATTAGTATAAATAAGACAGAAACACAAAAGCTCCCACAGCTGCTTTGATTTGACTTTGTTTTTGACACTCCAGCTGTTCATCCAGATAGTAACTGCGTTGATTTGTAAATATGCTTAACCACCAAGATGACATGAAAGGGAATATGCCAACACATCAAAGCAGTCCAAATGCATCCTGGTTTCTAAAACCAATTTTCAAACAACAAACAAAAAAAAAAAAAGGAGAATCTGACATATTTTGAAGGGACAATGTTTCCGCTCATAGACAACTGAGAGCTGTTTTAGCAGACAAACACTGGCATATTTTGACTGTAACTTTATACCAAAGCAAGAACTGATCACAACGACAACAAGAGAGTGGCCGTGTAAACATTTCAACACAAAAGGAAGAAGGCAAAATCACCATGGGTTTGTGATGACGGGTGATCGATGCTTTGAAATGCAGCAGCGGGTATTGTCATATGCCAGAGAGCTCTGAGCTTTGCAAAACTAACTACTCACTGCCTCTCTGATATCTCTTTTGCTAACAGACTCATTTGGATAAATAAACGCGAATAAATATTGGCCTCAATAATGCTTGTTGGTTTTTTTCTTTTCTCTCCATCTCATGTTGCCAGCAGCCATTATGAAAAATTTTGCTCTCCCTCCACTAAAAGCTGGGAAAATGAGCCTCTTTTAAATGTTGCACATTTAATATTTATCAGCTTTCTATTAGAATATATGCACACTCAAATTGTCAGCCTATGTGATCTATCGCTCGGCTAAATTATGGTGCCGCACAGCACAGAGGGGGGAAATTCATTACTGCTCAGGGCAATTTCCTCCCAAAACAAAAACATTTCATTCCAACGGAAAAGCCAAATTAATACTGGCTTTGCATGAACTCGATTTTATTTGCCAAAGAACTGCCACTTTCTCACACACTTCATCCGCTGAATGAAGGATGTAAGTTGAGAGCTGGGTAAAATGAGTTTCATGCACAATCACACACACACATCTAATTTCACTCAGGCACGCAGCAACACAGATTCTGCTTTTTCTTTGTCTTTGTCTTGCTCTCTCTCTCACACACACACACACAAACACACAGGCCCACACACACAGTACATACCTGTGTGCATATACAGTGCAGTACCTACACATGCAAGTATTTCATCCTACCTCACCAAAAGGCTTTTGTTTTCCACGCTGCCTTGCATGTCTGACATCAAAGGGGCCTCTAGTCTCACAGTTGACTCTGGATGAGCCTGTTTGACGTCACCACATTGTTGTGTCAAGTTTTCACATCAATGGTGTGTTTACCTCGTTTGATAAGGCAAACCAAGACACTTGAACAACTGTGAAAGGACAGTGATGACTAACTAAAGAAAGCCACAATGATTCCCTCGATGAAACCGAGGAGGTTAGACGTGGCATAAACACTTAACGTATATGTATAGATGGCAGGACAATAAAGTGAATAGCTGTCTTCTCTGCATTCAAGTTTCACCACTGTTCTTTAATGTAGTTTGTTTTTATTAAGGAACTTTACATCACTCGAATCATAGCTCCTCTGGTCGTAACTATTATTGGTGGCCTTCCCTCCTTATAGTGTGTTTGTCTGTGTGTGCGTGTGCATGGATATGTGTGCGTGTATGGGGGCACTTGCTTCGTTAATCTAAATGACTGTTTTTAACTGGCTGGATTGCCTTCTCATATAATGTCACCTGATTTATTCCCTTTCCTCATAATCAAGTATTTGTTTATGGTTTAAACATAAAAACAATCAGGATTATAATGCGTGATGGATAGCGTCACATGCTGCTATTTATTTGGCCATAAAGACTTGGTGGAAAGTCATCTAAAACGGCAGCATGCTCCGGATGCCAGGAAGGTCAGGGATATGGGTGTGGGGGGTGTGCAGGAACATGCAAGGAGAGATGACAGCTGATTTGTTTGGTAGCTTTGAATAGCTGATGAACCTGTGAAGCCCAGAGTCCCGTTAAAATTTTAATAAACATGGCACAGGCCTATTGACTGGAAGTGAAATATGCACGTTGTTCCCGGTGCTGGCTGGCCCAGAATGGAGCAATCATGTTTGACAATGTGCAGTGCAAACCTTTCAATCAGAGTGAAGTCTTATTTTGCTGAATATTAAATACTGGCTCTATTCTGCACGTGTCAAGTGAATTTATAAAGCTAAGGAATGTTATCGCTTCCAATTGACTTGCAACTCTCATCTCCATAAATATGATTCAATAATGCATGTTAATACTGTAAACTTATGGCTACGAAGGGTGGCGAATGTGTGTGTGTGTATGTGTGTGTATCTGAATGTCAGTATAAACCCATGTTATCTACTTCTGCCTTAAATAATAAGTCTTTTCTCTTCACTATATTCAGTAAACCTGTGTAAATATCGTCTACAAAGATAAGTTATTATTTATTTCACAGGAAAACCAAATTGGACATGACTATTGGTAGGTGAATAACAGTAAGCCAACTTAAAATGTACACTTTTTCTCCCACCACTGCTTTTTTTGTTAATGTTTTTTATGGATCCACACTCGTCTGTTGCAAACCGACAATCCTCATTTCTTGATTGCTACGTCTTCAAAACCACATGTGAACGTGTGTTGAGGAATTCTATTTTTATTTACGGCTTTAAGCAACGTAAAGGCTTTGTCACATATAGCTGCGAAGACAACTCAATCAGAGGACAACAGAAAACTGCTATGATTGATGATGTGAAGCAAACACAATGCAAGCAGAGAAAAAAAGACTGAGATTTGTGGAGTGGTATGATGATTTATTTGCTCACCTGCCACAGCAAATAAAAATGAAATAAAATCAAATGCATGTAAATAATTGCCACATAGATATCTACTATGGTATACATTATAAAGATAACACCTACAGTTTTTATTATTAATAGCAGTTATAGTAGTAGTTACAGTAGAAGTAGTAATATATATATTATATAAATATTATAATCATGATTAAAAGGTCGTCTTTGTTCCCAACTATAGCAGCACACTAAAGTCAGCCACAGTCCTGTAATACAGTAGAACGATCAGTGGGTTTTTTAATTTGTTAATCATGTTTTCAACCAGAAATTTATGACTCGCCTCCTTTCTAATATTATTTTTTCCCCCATCTGAATAATGTATTTAAAGATATAAAAAGTGCACACTGTCCTTATAGTGTCAAAGCAACCTCAGGTTGCTTTGACACTGACATTTCCCCCAAAGAATCAGTGATGCAGACACTATATGCATTTGCATACATACATATATTTAATCCCCCCAATACCCAGACACATATGTTAACATACTCACATATACACACTACCAGACACACACATTCATGAACATATGTGTGCATGTATATACACAAACACTTTGAGGCAGACCTAAACACAGTTTACTGTACCCCCCCGCTCCATATGCCCCAGACATAATATTGCGAGTAGCCTTCAAAATGCAATGTTTGGGTCAAGCCGACTTGCACTTCTAAGTAATTTATAATATGCTTTTACTCCAAGGTATTGCACAATCTCATTATCATTAGATTTTTGCATATTTAACAACAGTTTTTAATTAGAAGGTATTTTATTATTCATGCACATAATTTGAGGCGAGCTAAAGCTGCATGCTTTTCACTATCAAGATGGAAAGAGATGAGGTGGGGAAAAAACAAACATGCCGACATTTTTTTTTTTTTTTCTGAAATGGAAAATTTTGGTTTGTAGTCTTTTACTGGCAAGTGATTCCTCACACTACTCTGGTAATGGCTCTTTTAATTTAGCTAATAGCTATCATGTTGTGTACCTTTATGCATTTGCTAAATTCTTAGCTCTGGGAGTTGTCTCCCGATGCTGGAGCTGTAAGTAGTTTGGTATGCTTTAGCTCTCAACGTAGTTGCATTTGCTGCGGCTATGCTCCTTGATGTATTATTAAAATTGGAAATGGACTCCAGGGACGGCATCTAGTTATGTGCTTTCATTTGCCGAATAAACCAAGCGTTGTTTTCATCTTTGCTCATGATTGTTAATGGCGCCGCTGATGAGAGGGGTGTGTGTGTTTTCTCCCACTCCCTTTATCAGCACAAACCTGTTATTATGCAGGCCAAATAGCCAAGCTGCTGATTTTGTTTTAGGTTTTCAATTAGTCATTTGACTAAGCACATCTGTTACTGGCAGAGGCCCAGAGTATGGACGAGTCACTGTCACCTGCTCGGGGGCCGATAGAGCGCAGAAGCAGCAGGGCTATTAGGGCCCCTTGGTGGCTACAACCACCTCAGAGCTCCTCAGGGGTGTGTCCTGGGTCCCCTCACATTTTACAGCCAAGTCCACAGAGGAAAGGTGCTTCCAAAAACACCCACAGCCTGTCTCTCCTCTTGTTCTTCTGCTCCGTTAAAGCCTCAGCCTGTGGAGACTTTAGTGCTTAAAGCCTCCTTTTCCAACAGTAACTAATACAACTGCCATTGCAATGTTGGTTTGAGGTTTAGAAACCACATTCACAACTCAACCACAGCTGATGATCGTCTGTGTACATCTCTCTATATATTTTGTTTGCTTTTGATTGTGTCTTAATGATTTATGTATAGCAGTCGGCTTATTTTTTCTCTCCCCATGAGGGCTAAAATTGATGAATATACAATGCGCCTTTCTTTGAAGGGCTGTGAATGCAGAGCTGTTTAAATGTGGACCAATGCAAATAAACAGCCTATTTCCTGAGCTGTCCCTGCTTCCTACAAGTGAAGGGGATGTGCTATTTAACTCGGTGCACACTGGGATATGCTCACATATCTTTCTTCCATATTATATAGGTACATTCAGGTCTCTCACTCTGCCATAACAAATATCATTAACTTCACCAAGCACTCCTTTAATTCTGGGCGGTGTGAAAATCTTCATTAAAAAGCAATATGATGTGTACCGCATGTTGTATATTGACAGTAGATAAAATGGTTGATGATTTAACTTGCGGATTATCATTTCACATTGTGCCATTCGTGTTTGCGCTATGGTAATTAGAGGCAACAGAATAAAAGGCCTATTTATATATCCACCGTTTAATGGGCCTTTGTGAAACAACAGCAGGGTGAGATTTACTCTGTTGCACGGAACAAAAGCACTACGTCACTTCAAAAGTCAGCAGAGCTCTGTTTCATTATGGTCAGCGTTTTCCTGAAGGACTAGGCTGTCCAATACCTCAATCACATTAAGTCCCAGCCCGTTTTGGGAAGCGAGACAGTAGTCGAGCCCCAACAGAGCTGCAGCCAATCTTTGATTGTCAGAGTTCAGGGAGGGTTCAGTCAGTAGCACCGTCGTCTGCCTGATCCAAGAGGGACTCCCACGGGGCTTTAATAAAACATTTTGCTCATTGTGGAAAGTAATGACCAACAATGTAAACTTGTGACTCGACAACAGATGTTGGCATGCTTAGTGGAAACAAGGTGCTGTAAAATTAATTTCATTTGAATTATTTACTGCATGCATTACGTGCTTGAGGAAGTAGATTTGTGTGTGTGGGGGTGGATGTGCTGCGGGGTGGCGGGGTGGTGTTGGTTGGCAACAACAACAGAAACATATTCAATTAAAGGTGAAATAGTGGGATAGAGGGTGGGGGAAAAAATGGAAAAGAGAGTGATCACATGTGTTCTATCTCGAAAATCAAACAGGAATCATAGCAATGCTGACATCGCCCCTGTGATTTATATTTAATAGGGTTTATTATTTCATATTGTCACTTCAAAGGTTGTGCCAGGAAAACATGCTAGAGATGTTTTCCAAATTAAATTAAGCCAAATTAATATCTGGAGAACAAGTAAGGGGGCACTGTTGTTTTCTTTCAAGCGACTGGAGGGAGAGAGCGAGAGAAAAAAAAAGTTTTTTCAAATAAAATCAAACCATAATGTTTCTAAATGAAGAAGAAGTATGTCATAGCAGCACAAGTCGTGTCTAAACACACATCAGCATGCATGGATAGACAACCTGGAAGAGAGACTGAGAAAGATACAGAGGCTGAGAGAGAGAGAGAGAGTGACGGACAGAGCAAGTCCTCATTCAGATTAATCTGCTCTGCAGAGCTCACAGAGACTTAAAGACAAGATGACTAATGAGATGTGGACTGGAACAACACAACCAGACCAACACAACACAAATGTAGAAGCACTGAGAGTCAACAAAGTTAATTCAAAGCTATATATACACATCCAGGACATATGTAATGTGGACTGATTATCCATCTCAGTATTCTTTTAAGGAATTTTTGGAGCACTTAACTGTCCCAGATTACAGTTTGTATGGTATTTTTGCTCAGGTGTGTGTGTAACCATTTGGTGAAAACAGGTGTGGTTTTGGTGTTTTATTTTAGTACAGGCAAAGCAGTGGCACTGAAGATATTTAGCAGAAAGTAAACTCATCTAATGACTTAAAGAAACTTTGGCTATATTACACACTTTTTGTTTTGACTTTTAATGTATACTAAGCTCCTAACAAATTAAAAACTAATATTAAGTATAGCCCGGAGACACCTTCCATTATTTGTACACCAGAGTGTTATCACAAGCACTTGTTTTTCCATGTATGACCTAATAACTTGTCATAGGTCTGTTTGGCCACACAGAACAGTGCAAAGTAGGCCATACTTCATGTCGTATCAGCAGGCAGCCAGCGGTGTGACGCCATCAGAGAGGGAGAGATGCCTCACCTGGATTTCCTTCATCACCCTAACCCCTCAGGCAGCAGCCAAAACAGCACGTAGCTACTGTTAGCACTTGGCGCTGTGGAAAAATAACAGTGGCTGCTATTGATATAAATATATTTCCTCCTGTAGTTGGCCCCTCAAGTTATTCATCGATGTGTTTATTTTCTTTTTGGAGCCCCAGTCTTTGCTGCGTAAAGGTTGCCTTTGTTTGTGATGGTCCTGCAGAACAGCTCAGCTGAGTGTGAAGTGCTGGGATACAGGAAGTAGGGTTGCTCTTTAACCCAGGCCTTGTGATAAATGGAGACTTAACAATAGTGTATCCTGCGACCTGGACCTGGAGCTGCTGACAGCAGCTTGTCCACACTGTGTGTGTCCTCTTCTTTTGGAGAGGTCTCCTACTTGCTTCTCAGTCCTAAAAATAGCACAATGACAGATCCATTATATGTAGCTTTGCTTTTTGGTAAATTATTCAAATGCAGAGATCTTGGTGCTGCACAGAAGATGCTGCAGGGGTGTACAGCTAGGAGTTGGACTTTCACCTCAGAAGATTGTAGCATATGTGATTCAGAAAGCTGATGTTTAAAGTATGTTAATGTCAGGATCCTCAAGTCCTTGCACAGAGACGCACATCTGCATGCACACACACACACACATGCACAGTGCCCTACCGAGCACTTATTGTGTCCTTGGTATGTAATGAGCACTATATGGCCGATAATAGTGCTAGCACTTCACACAGCAGAAGTCATTTGAAGTTCACAGTTCAGACAGAGTGAGAAAGAAAGGCGCACATACTCAAAACACAACCAGCTGTGGCGCTGCAGTGATGAATGCTGCATCAGCACGACTACTACTACTACTACACATAGGCACACACAAAACCCATTACCCCATTACCCTGGTTAACAGTTTTAAGTTTCACTCACAAACACTTATGGATTATTACTAAAAATCTGACAAAGGACCGAGTTTGTCTTTGGGATCCAGATTTCGCCACAACATCCATCTGTCAGCAAACCATCTCCATTATCCTTTGAATCACAAGCATGACTCAGCCCAGCATAATGCCACATGTTCGTAACACTACAATAGAGGACTAACCCAGACCACTTTACAGTACTTGTTGATTGAAAGTGTGCAAAACTTTCAAAACTTTGTCAGTTTATTTGTGGTTTGCCACAAGCATCAAGATCACATCACTTCCAGTTCCTCATATGAACATTTTGACTAATGCGGCCCAAGCTGTAGTCACTGTTGGGACAGTCACATGTGTCCAATAGAGTTGCTGCTTGGTGGGTCCAAAGTGTAGAAAATGTGTAGAGAAACTTCCTCTGGGGAACATGTGACTTAAAGAACTTTAAAATTAATTAATTCAATATAATTTATTTAACTCACTTTTTCTCAGTTGGGCCCCTGCTTTTGCAAATGCCATGATGGCTGACACACCATAATCAGCAATTGCTTTTATTTACTCACCTGCCTAACAGTATAGCTCTCAGAGTGTTAAAGTAAATTTAAGAACCGTGAATCTGTCAAAGAGACGTTCTTAATGTGTTTTGCAAATGTCACTTGATAATAATTTGTGCTTATTTTATTTTATTTCCATATTTTTTATTTATATTTTATTTGTGCACAACAAAAAACACTCCCTGTTTTTTTTAATGAAGATGCTGAAATGATACTTTAACCATTCCACCATTTGCACAGCCTAATGAAAAGCTACACATGGAGTAATGGTGGGTATTGCTTAAAAAGAAATCCCACATTAATTCCCTTAATCAGCATATGGATCAGAAAGATTTCCCTTCACACAACTTGGGACAGCCGTGCCTATTCAAAACACATTAGACAAAGTGTGACACCGTCACGGTAGCAGATGTTCTTTACATTTCTCCCCATTCCTAACCTATTTCCTAGTCACTAAACCACCAAACCCCACTCTCTCCTTTTACTCTCCCGTCTCCCCAACAGCACACAAACCAGTACAAGACAAAGAGAAACAAGATGAATTAATACCAAGAGGGGTCCCAGCGGTATTGAGAGGGGATTGTTTTTTGTTCTAGCTGAAAATATTTCTCACTTTTTAGCGGAGTGCGTTCTGCTCCCACATGTATTGTCTGGCTGTGATCATGTGTCAGAGCTGTACAAGTGGGATGTGGGGCCGGGTGCCCGGCAGGCTTGTCTGAAGCAGACGGCTTGTTTGCGTGTACTTAACAGCTACTCACAGCTGTGTTCTCTCCAAATGTAACAGGAGAAGGCCTCATCCATCAGAAAAAGGCATTCTCCCTTTTCCCCCTCCTTCTTTTCTTACTCCTCTCTTCTGCCTTCTCCTCCCCCAATTTTTTGTTCAAGTGCCTCCATTGCGAAAATGTCAGCAAACAGGCAAGAGGTCACGTCAGAGGTCAGGCCGTGAATCGCCATGTTAGCTCAGCTTTTCTCTCTTTTCAAGAGGGTGTGCATTTCTCAAGAAGTTGCTTATGAGCAAGTCATCCAGTCTCAACACATGTTGGGGGGAGCGAAATTGGATTGTGCCCGTGACAACACAGACGCAAGTAACTTGTCTAACAACTTGTCTAATGTGAACTTTGCCTTTAAACACTTTTTTTTTCAAATCCGAAATCTATTTGAAATCCGCCTCCTATCTAGAAAAGGAAATGGAGAATAAAATAAAGAAAATCTTTTTTAAGGGACAGCTGGTCAGAATTCACAACACAGTGTACGCCGGCCAAAATAAGTCTCATCCTGTGCTGAATCTGACCTGTCTCGCTCAAAAAAAATGAGCCCCGTCTTGCTCCCAGGTTAATGGCTGCAAACTGTCACATCGTTTCCGTACACATCATATTGTCATTACTCACTAGACATACATCGTAACCTTTATGCCTCTGATTAACCCCAAGGGCTTGAGAAGGAGGTGGGAGCCAAAGTTTCCAAAGACAAGAAATTCAACTTGGGCCTCACTTTCACCAAAGAGGCTCCACCTCTGGTCTGGCTCAGTGCACAGCCTGTAAATGTTTGACTTTGATTTCACAAACTTGACAGTAAATTAAGGGGCATTTATCAAAGCTGCTTTGTTGCAGTCTGACAAAAGCCACTTTATGCATAAATTACTGCAGCGAATAAATACTTTTAGCCTGCGTCCACATCATTTGAAGTTGGCAACAAAGATTTACATACTGAGATTGATGCATATAAATACGTTTTCATGATTGGCTGTTGTATTGTACATTTTAAGCATTAGGTTGATGTACATAGTGACGTGCTGTTCAACACAACACAGACGTGAGATGTGTTTCTGTTTTCACCACCAAAAGCAACTGATGCTGGTAAAATAAAGTGGGTAAGAAAGATACGTGAGTGAAAAAAAAAGTAATATAATATAATTTGTTTACATTCTGATTTATGGAAAACACCACCAGTAACGCAATAAAGACAAAGTAGGGTTAGAAAAAATAAATAAATAAATAAAATTTGCAATGATGCATTTGCTCTAGAGTTATAACTGCAAAAAACTCCTGTGAATAAAGACTTGTACAGACATGGAGTGTAACTGATCAACACAAAATGTTGTCACAGTGCGCTGTCTGTATTGTGTTGTAAGAATTTTGATTCAGTGTAGTCCGATCAGCCACAACATTAAAACCAGTTTTGGGATCGGTGTAAAGGCCACATTCACATTCACATTCTCAATCACATTGCATCGGTGTAAGCCTCTTCAGCTGGCACATCCACAAACTCAAACGTCTGCATGAAAATGTGTTGATATAGTATATGACGAAATAAAAATGATTTAATGCAACACATAAAGCAACTTCTCAAACAAAAACAAAACACACACACTTCCCGCTATACTATAGAACTCACGGAGTGACATGCCAACAAGCGTGTATTCATGTATTGCCTCTCCCTAGCCTTGTCTTCTGGGAACAGACTAATTGCACTAGAACAGAAATAGAGCTGAGAAGTCTGAATGTGCTCCTGGAGAGACGCCCCCAACCCACAACCCACCTACCAACCCCCCGCTGGTTCAACTTTTCTGATTTTCTTTTTGCCTGTTGTAACAAAAGTGCAGATGCAGAGTGAAAATGTCATATTTTGAACTCTCCCGAGAGTCCTAAGTCAATTCAGCTGTGAAATCAGAACTGTGAAAGTATATGGGACTGCGCGTGTGTGTGATATTCAGTTTATATCTATAACGTCTATGACATCCGCTCATCCAAACAAGTCACAATCATGTGCTGGGCGTGATATCTCCGACTTTGGTGACAGGAAAACTGGACCCCGCCATGCACAGCGTGTCTGGTTATAACACTGATATTAGAGACATTTTACAGCATGCCGAGGGAGTGCTCGATTTCCAGCAGGCACACGAGAACCACACCCCTGTTTTCTCCTGCTGGTATGTTTGTGTGTTTTCCGTGCTCCACATGCCCTGCAGATGTAGACAAGGGAAAGCGAGAAGGAAGGGTTTCTGCCCACTCTGGCTAACATGCACAATAATTATCTTCGCACAAAGAAGTACACGTGCACTCACATAATGAGTACACACACAAACACAGATTGTCTCTATGACTGACGGAAACGTGGCTCAATTCAGTACAGTGTGCAGTTCCACTGTGTCGGCTCTATTAGCAAGAAAGTGGAAGAGGAGGAGTAGAAAAAGAGGAAGAGAAGGACAGAGTCTGGTTGGGGTAACTCAGTAACTTTAGTTAGTTGCTCTTAGCAGACCGCAGGGCTGCATGACTTACTGCAGTTGACACACTCCAAGAAGTGACAGTCTCACAGCAAGGGATGACGTTTGCAGCAGGGAGAAGGAGAGAACAGCTCCTTCCTTCCACTGCACAATCTCTCCTCTTCAGCACCTGGTAATAGGAGGGGAAGGAACAATGAAAAAAAAAAAAAAACCTTGAATGAACGCCGCTTTGTGGGTGACAGCCCAAGAACTTTTGGGAGTCAGAGAGTTAGCACCAAAGTTCCCTGTCAGCCCATTAAAGATGTGAAGCTGGCATCTTGGGCCTATTGAAACCATATGTGCGAAAGAATTTCTCTGCTGGTAAGACATTCCAAATACTGTCCCAGAGCCAAAGACTTTGGTGTTAGTCTAATTTAAGCAGTATGTTGGGGAGAGCTCGCCGCGCTTTGATCATGTGGAGATCGTTTGGTACAAATTGAACTAACCCCAGCTCCAGTTCTGGTGGATCACAACCATGGATTTGTTGAATTAAACGCTTCGTTGAATGCAGTCTGCACATGAAAAGAAAGTTGCTCTTAGGAATCCGATAGCGGGTTTTTCACCTAGCCAGCAGGTCCGCTTCTTTTATTACTTTTAAACTCAATCCACGCCGGGTCCGTGCCGCTTTAACGAGACGCGGGCCGTGGCCTGGAGGAGATCATGTTCTGAGGGGAGACAGGCAGAAATCACCTGGGCTATGTAATAGAGAACATATTGCACAGAAACCCCTAAGCATGGATGGATCAGACTGTACATGTATACATTCTCCATCCTTGGTTTCTTTGATACACCTTTTTTTTTCAGCTTTTTCATGAGACCTCTGACCTTCAGCTACAAACCTGTACACTCACTCACTTACTCACAGCTGCTATCTGGCACATGCTCTTCTTTTCACTCGGCCTGTTTCTCTCCCTTTTTCATTTTTTTTCTGATTAATACCACAAAATTCTCGTTCTACAATTATGGAAACCTTGAGGTATTAATACTCGAACAACAGCCTTTTGTCTATGGAGAAGAGCACAAACATTTAGTTGAGACTGGAGCTTTTCCTCTCGGTGACATGTTTCACCACAGCACCCTGCTGTGTCCATATGAGTTCACCGTCACACATCGAGGGCAGAGGGGCTGCTTATCTGTGCTATTGATTTTCTCATTGGCTCCGCTCCTCGTTTGGTAAATGAAAACATGCTGTGTGCAGGAAACGAGACTTTGAGTTTTCTCTCTGAGATGTCTGCATGCCCTAAAATGTTGTAGTACACAGACAGGAACTCATTTGGTTGTTCTTATAATGTGGTGAGGAACTGAAAAAGCTTACCTGTGTCTTTGTCTGTTTTTCTCAATGAACATTGCAAGTTATCCCTTAATGACATGCATCACAAGTAAGTCATCTAACTAACTTATTACTGGGAAATTATAAATGTAAAAATCAAAAGTGACTTTACGCTTGCTGTGTCACACTAAAGTAGGAAACATTTTCTTAATTGTAACCTTACAGTCAACATTGCATTTGAACAATCCTTTTGGACAGCAGGACCAATAGCGGTTTACCCTGGATCAGATTTATTCTGTCCTATCAGTCTGGTTGGTATTAAAGCAGGGGGTTTTGGATGCTAAGCCTGCAAACTTACTATCCACACTTTTTTGTGTTAAAAGGCTGAAAAGAACAATAAGAACAACGGCTGAGAGGGGGAAGGTGGAGCGGAATAGGCGGATTCATGCCCCTGGTGCACATGTGCAGGCCTCTCCTGGCATCAGGTAGGAGCTGATTGATCGCACTTCAAAGGCAGGAAGTACTGGATAATTAAAGCTGCAGTATAAATAGATAGCATACACTATATACTGGATCATATGTTTGATAACAAATGGGGGCTGTACTTGTGTTCAGGCTGCTCTTTGCTCTGTCCTGAGAATCCCAAATTTACATGCCCTTGTAGTGGAAAATAGAAGAACCAGAAGACGTACGGACCGACCAGTGAATAATTAAGGGAGGGTTTTTTTTTTAAGCCATAGTGTGCTCACAGTGTACATATGAGTTTATTTCAGTTTTCAGTTTATTTTTAAGTTTTTTTTTCATTTTTCCTTTTTTTTTTTTTTTTTTTTTTTAGAAAATACAGTAAAATATATGATGTTTCCCTAAAATAGTAAGGCTATACAGGTCTATGAAGCAGATGATATTATTTTTTTAAAGGTTTTTGTTTCCTACATTTCACTTTCTAAAACAGCAATGTGTACATTTTACTTTTCTAAATCCTAGATTTATAGAACTTAAAGAATTTAATAAGAAACATTGTGTAACTGTTTAATGAAAAAAAAATAAACCATCAAGATATACAAATATTTATGTAAACATATTATTCAGTCAATTTCACTGTATAGTCTCTAGATATAAAGTTAAAATTATTCAAATTTGAAAAAAGACAAATACAAAATAAGTTAAAAACTTGTGTTTAGAACGTTAATACAAAGAGCATTCACACTGCTTGGATTAAACGCAAAAGTGCAAAAAATGGTCTTGTGCAATCTACAGCCAAACTGACATCATGAACTTACACGGTAAATAAAAAAAAAAAAAACAATGGATGCCCCCCCTAAAAAATACACAGGACACATAAGTGACAGAAAACATAGTAACATATGAATGGATAACAACGCACAAAGTATTGTTGTATTATTACTTTTCAGCTGGATGTCAGTTTTGCATGCAACTTACACAAAATTAACAAACTTGATTCTACACCTGTTACGTGAGAAATGATTTTAAGCAGCTGAGCTGTGCTGCTGATCAAACCAGAAAAGAGAAGCTTGCAAAATAAAAAACACCACCAGTAAAGTGAATATTGCAGAGACAGAAAAAAAACTGCACTGACTGAGAAAAATTTAAAGCTCCCCAGAATAAATTTTCATGGCACCCACCATAAAACCCTAATGTGGACTATTTGAAAATGCTTTGGTTTGTTTTATTTGTATCACAATCATGGTTTCAAAGATTCCCACTAAAAGCTGTGTTAATTGAAGGGTATAGTGGCCTTGACGCTCAGTAGACACAAAACCTAGCCAAATACATGCAGGGCGACTGGAGCAGTTTAAAACACAATGCTGTTGATGCGAGAAAGGCAGTACATTGGCTACAAGCAGGATAGATGTGGAGAGACGAGGAGACAAATCTCCCACTTATGGTTGGTATACACAAGCGCTGTCTTTGAGAGCTGCACAAACAACACTGCACCACAAACAATAGAGTAGTCTGCCACCATTCACTATAGATTGTCAACCCAACTGCTCCCTGTGGCTGGCGGCCACCGCCTGCCTCCCATACAGGCATCATGCGGTTGGCTAGGCCGCAGGCACTATGCGAGTACAAGCGTAGAACGGTAAACCCAAACCCGATGAGTAACTGAATACACAGTAATGTCATGCAGTGGCTGTGTAGGGAGAGATCGTTGTTTTCAGTGCCATATGCACTTACATTAACTACAAATGCTGCGATATGATGCAGCAGGTAGACATTTCTAATTGTAATCTGTAATATGTTCCTTTTGAGTTTATCTGCCCTGCAAAATGTACATTTCCTAAATAAGATTACACGAGTGTATCTGAGATTTTGAAAAAATAAAATGCACACACACTGTTGTAACACATACTGTTTATACATCATCTGCTGGTGTCTTGCTAGCCTCATCTAAGGTTTTAACAGACACTTCAAACCCTGATTTGCCAGACTCAGGACTACACTCTAATATACTACACTACAATAATACTGACATCACAGACTAATTTATTAAAGTTTTCCCATATGTTTAAGTCAAAGTGGATGGGTTTTCTAGTGTACCACTCGCACACATGATATGGTGACTGAAAAATGCTAATAATTCATTGATTCATTTTACATGGGATTTAGTTTCAGCTTGAGGCCTGAGAGAGACAAATAGGAGTTGAGCTGAGACTGATTAGAGGAACGGTCATGAAGGAGTACAGTCCAGGAGAGACCAGGGCTTGGGTTTAGGGCTGCAGTTTTAACCAATGCCCCGGGATTCCAGGATGGGCCTATAAGGTCTAGTGGCTACAGCTGGGCTTTGTGGTTAAAGTAGTGGGCTGGCCTTAATGGATTTGTGATGATGTATCTCTGAATTCTTGCCTAAGACCCCTGACTGGGAGTGGGCTCAGGATGCTTATCTCTGCGGACATCTTGGCCCAGCTTCAGGGTTTGGGATCCGGTTTCACCTGCCCATGGGAGAAATCCACCAGGACTT
The DNA here is from genome assembly GCA_037833715.1 of Toxotes lorentzi. NCBI lineage: Eukaryota > Metazoa > Chordata > Actinopteri > Toxotidae > Toxotes > Toxotes lorentzi. The sequence continues at coordinate 8,346,152 of JBBMJY010000001.1, read as the reverse complement.
GAGTAACTGGGGATTAGTAGGGATGACCCTGGGAGCAGCATAGCAACATTTGAGACCACTAAAGAGAGAAAAGTTGTTTGACCTTGAGGCATGGACAAGGTGAAAACTAAGAGGGATTATTAGATTAGTTGAAGTGAAACATAATACCTGGATGTAGCCATGCTAAAAGGGATATGATTTGGTTGTAAATGGTATTATGGCAATAATTTAAGGAGACAAGTATGTTAGAGAGGAAATGTTTTTATCTCATCTTGCCTTTTTAAGCATAGCAAAAAATAATCATACCACATCTCATGGTATGATTACACATTACAAAGTTTGTTTACAAATCTCACCAAAGCAACAAAGTACATCACATGTTACCTAAGCCCTACCTAAGTGAGGCATCCAGGTTACATGAGTAAGAAGTTGCCTTGGAGCAAGCCAGCCACAGTGACACTGGTTTAGACCACTCAAGGTCACATCCCAGCTTCTCTTATGACTGGCCGACATGTCTTCAGGCCTAAGCCTAGCAGACAGATTACAACAACGCTCCCAACAAAGACCGGCGCCTGTGCTCCCCGTGCTTCTACCCTCTCGAAAATCCTGCAACCAGAGAGCTCCTAAAGGACTCGTCACCTTGTCTCTAGGCTGGAGCACCAGAGCAGGGAAAGCCGCCACTTCAATCATCTAAGGGTCAAAGGTCATGCAGGTCAAATACCTCAGCTGAGATCCCCAACCCCCGTGTCACAGTGACAGGCAGTGGTCAGTGTCATGGGCCGGACCCTGAATACACCCAACTCTGTTTCCATTGAGACCACAGGGAGTGGGCTTACATTGGGATATCAATACCATGGTTCAGTGGTGAGGCTATTGAAAAGCTCATACAAAGGGACTCTCTGAGTGATATGTCTTATTATTGTGCTGTGTTAAAATGTTATACATCACATATCATCACTCTCTTACTCTCTCCTCTTAATATTCCTGAGTTATATAATTTTTGTATGAAACTACTTTCTTACAGGGTATACTTTCATTCAGGTCAGAAAGAGAAGAGAGATATGTGGAGAGCAAGAATGAAATTTAAGACAGTGAAAAAAAAAGCGATTTACCCTTTTGTGCACACTCCCAAAAAAAAGCTAAAGCTAAATGGGCCCAGTTTGTAAGGTTGTGTTAACAAGATAATCTAAAAGTTGGGAGGGTGTTTTTTTTAACAAGGGTGTTTTTATGATCTCTGTTACAATAAAATGAACAGGTAAAACACTGAGTGATTAAAGATAATGAAGAACAGATACGGCTGACACCGTCTTCAGGATCCCTAATGAAAGATTACACTGCACTTTGAAGAGGTTTACTGCCTCTGTAAATCAAGAGTAAATACTTATTATTTGAAGAGGTATTAAGGGTGCAGTGGCCGTACTATGTGCTAGCCTGTTTACGATTAAGAAGGGGGCGGGAAAGAGCATTGGGGATTTCATTGGGGATTTTATAAGGGAGCCCCTGTATGCCCTGGAATTCCAACACTTGAGGAGTAGCCCCTCCAAGCATGTTGTGTGAACATGCATGTCTTTTGTGCAACAACACTGTGACATGACAAAGTCTGAGTGAAAGCAGGTCATGGTGAACCTGTGTGTAAGTCCTTCAATACCTCTGACATCCCCAGCTCTGAGCTCTGGGATAAAGAACAAAAGACCAGAGACAGGTAAACATGTGCTAACAGCTAGGCTGGTTTTCTGTTTGGTTTTGACAGCAACATGTCTTTCACCACGTGTGTAACTTCAGATGACTCATGTACAAAATTAAGATAAAAAATCCTCTTCCTCTACTACATTTTTTTCCCCATGGACACCAAGAATCAATCACCAAGCATTCCAGCACCGTGTCAGATCAGTTGTGGTCTCAACTAAAGCTCTTTTTTTTTTTTGCTGAGGGCCGCTGACCCTACTCCCCTGGCTGACAGGAGCCAGAGCTGGGAACCAGTAATCAGGGTCAGAAACTTTACTACAGGCTCAGGAAGGCCTTCAAAAGGTGGTGGATCTCCCCAATGATAAAAACACACTCACACTGAAGACACCATTTTTACCATGTCCTCTAAATGTCAACCGTGAGAGGATTACAACGCCGCTATAAATCACGCAGCAAGTGGGGTAAACAAGGAATTCTGACCTAATATGGAATGAGCAAAAAAACATTAGTGTGTTTTTTAGGCCTCGGGTCCTTTCAAAAGCAGAGGTCAGTCAGTATAGGCTGAGGTCATATGCTATACCCCTGTAAAAATACTGCAGAGCGAGTGGTTTCAATTTGCTCAAGTGATTAAGTTCACGCCAGCCCCCAGTGCACTGGCAAGGGTCATTTGTGCTTGGCCAAGTTACTGATGAAGGTAGGGAGGAGTGATGCTAACCGTGAGCATTGGTACTGACATGGCATTAGGGAAGCATAACAAGACTCTGAATCATGGGGTGTGCTACAAGGTCTAGTTGAGGTTACAAGAAAGCTAAAAGCATTTTATGTCTCCACCTATCCAGCCAGGCCTTTGTTCAAAATGTGCCAGAAGCTCAAAGTAAAACCCATCAAATCCAGACTAATATCCCATATGCAACCATGGTACAATTTAGATAGTTCAGACAATGCAACAGGCCTCCCATAATAACTCACTTGAAACCATCTAAAGGAACTTAACATTGACAATAGCAATTTAAGTAGCTGTAAAGACACATCCTCCTTTTAGGTGCAGGAGTTAACTAATAAATTGTCTGTATTTGCTCTGAGGAGAAACTGTTGGAATTTCACAAGGCTCTGTAACCCGGACTTGACAGCATCTGTCACTAACAATTCAACTGTGTAGACAATTGACAGTGTTGCAGTCATTTTGCAAAGGGGTTTGCTGTGCACTGTTTGGGGGTTGGCGGTGTAACACCAGATGTGAGCTGTGCACCGTGGCATCAATAATGAAAAAAGGCTCCCTAATCTTAACTCTTCTCTCAGTCGCATCAAACCTTATGGTGAACAAAAACACAGTGTCTCAGGTAGCTAAATTATTGATACAACCGCAGTTTAAAATCTCCACACTGCAGTTTTTCGCAATGTTTCCCTTCTCAGCCACAGCTCCTATTGTTGATTTATTTATTTATGTATTTGTTTTCACTCTGTGTTTGGGTGTTTTCCTTTTTTTTATATTTCTGGAGGGGGAGGGTGTTTTTCTCCATTTTCACCTTTCACATCTTGTGGAATTCAGTGCTCTCATTTCCTCCCTGTGATATGGAGTACGGCGCTTCAGAAACAACTGTCAGGTTCAAATCAAAAGAGGGTGGAGTGGGTGTAATATTGAACTACTGAACACAAGCCGAGACTTGAGCGATGGATATGGCACCCGATTTTCCTCCCATCCACTTCTTCCTTTGCCTTTGTCAGCTCCAGGGGTTTCTCTCTGTAGTCAGAACAATGCGTGGGTGATGTCGGCACTCGGAAGGAGATGTTCTGTACAGCGATTTAGTACAAATGCATCCCATAATGATCATGTTTTGTTGCCTTTATGTACCTCCAGCACCGGTTCCACTCCTCTGGAAATCTGAGTGCCATAAACAGCTACAGAGGCTGCTCCCTTTTAGCCAAGTATTTACTGCTGCTGCTTTGCTCTCCTATCGCACCGATGGAGGCTCCTCTTCATCTCTCTGCAGCGCTCCACAGCCAGCAGGTGTGTAGACAAAATGCACACTCAATACAGGAACTCATACATAGACAACTGAGTTGTGAAATCTCCCACAGCTGTTCACTAGACACAGTAAATATCTGCATGTAATGTAGGTGAACAGCTTTTTGGCTGTGACACCCAAACATGTTCAGCCGTTCCGCTGGTGTGGGCACTTAAAACAATCTCCTGTCATGTCACACCAAAGGCCCCTTAGCTTTACAATAACAGAACAGGTTGACAAAATGAAAACTCATTCCTCCCTCATTTACGCGTCATTTCAGCCCTGACCCTGGCAGTAAAAGATCAAAGAGCGTTTGAGGCCTGCTCTTATTTCAGCCTGCTTTAGAAGGACAGCTGAGGAGTTTGGCAGTCCAACATGAGCTGCGACGGGAATTTTTCAGACCCCTATCCACTCACAGTGAAAAACCCTGACTCGTACAGCCAAAGCACAAAAGTTGTTATGGTATAGAGTAATGGTTATAGGATCACAGATGGTTATCTGCAATGACATGCAGATCGGAAGCCCACTAACTCTGATTCCCTGCAATTCAGCGCCATAAATCTCTGGCAAATAATGAGTTATCGGCCTTGTACATAGCAATAAAGTTGAAGAGAAAAATAATTTGGCTTTTATTCAAACGTGATCATAAAAGTTTCATTTTAAATCAGAATCATAATGGTTACATCATTCTCTCTGTGTGTCGCCACCCCCCACCACCACTGCTATAACCATGGTAACAGAAGAAGCCCCAGGGGTAGTGAATCAATAGTAATATGCCAATCTTTATCTAAGCAACCCCCACTCCCCATCCTTGTGTAGCGCTGTCACTTTAGATCTAATGATCTAACCTATGAAGCTTTGATGAGCATTCGGCTAGTGCGTCACTCTTCATTCACTCACACACACACGGACACAAACACACACTTCTCAGACAAGCTTTCTTTGTTGAAACAATAACAACTGAATTACTAACTGTCATGTGTGTTGCATCTTCAGTGAAGGAGGAGGACAGGACTGAGGTCAGCCATTTTGGTTGCAGTGACCACTGCACTGGCCATAACAAATGGATCAGTATTGAGCAGTGTCACTGACCTCAGAGACCTCTGCTCTCTAGCCAATCTGCACCAAGCCTTAGGGGCAATTATGACATTTACTCACACAGATTATAATTTCAAATGACTGTTTAAAAAAAATCCCAGGTGGAGCAGACAGAGGAGAGCAGTGGTTAGAAGGGAGAGAAAGCAGTCAATAAGAATGGACTTGAAATAATCAATAGGAAATGGACACACAACAGAGGCCCTGCAGGCTGTGCAGATCAATAAGCTGTGTTAAGTGGTGGTGATGCCCTCCATTGATGAGCAAATGGCTGTACAGGCTGTCCTTTCTCTCTCTCTCTCACTCTCCCTCTCTCTCTCACTTCAGTGGGTCAAACAGTTGGGCCAGGTGGTTAACCACATGTCGCCTCCAGACATTGCACACAGAGGCTCAGTCTCTGATACGCCGAAACTAGTCAGCTGGTCCGCTCTCTGCCCTGCCCTCCACCCTTAAAAGGCCCCCCTGCTCCCTGTGCAAAGCTAAGGGGCATTGTGGGAGGTCAAAAGTCTTGCTCCCGCATGTAATGGAATAGTTACTAATTTCTCAACCCAATCCACCATCAAATACATACCCCTACTTTACCAAAGGGACGTCATATCCTTTTTGCTGTCACTCGCTAATGTTAACAGCAAATTCAGCAACTGTACGGCTGCTACAGAGGGGGCAGAACACAAGAAAAGCAAGATGGCTGCTAGCCTGTATGTAGAACCAAGGTCCAAGAAAGAGTTAAAGAACTTGCTGCCTCCTTTCAGAGTTGCAAAAAGATCAAATGAAAGTTATACCTATCGGATACACCACATTATAAGTCCTGTCTATCTCCAACAAATCTAAAATATATTACTCACTGGAATAGTCTGTTGTTTCAAAACAGCACTTGTTGTGCTGTCCCATTCTGGGCCATCCATTGCAGTATAAATCAAAGCTGTGCTGTGCGCCAACATGTGTATATGAAGTGAAGAGAGCTGTGCAAGGCAACGGGAGAGGGAGGCCTGTGTGTGTGTCTCTCTCTTCAGTGTTGTGTTCATCATCTCCTTACCAGTACTCCATCTTATTACTTCTGCCATATGACACGCGCCTCAGATCGCACGACCCATGAATAATAGACGACCACGCCACCTCAGCACAGATGAAAGCGCATGCAGTGCACTGTGGGTCGGATACAGTGGGCTGAGATGCGGAGGTAGCGAAGAGGAGAAGGAGAATGATGAGGAAGAAGAGAGTATATACAGATACCATGCAAAGGCCTGTGATTTTCAGTCCTCTGTGTGTGTGTGTGTGTGTGTGTGTGTGTGTGTGTGTGTGTGTGTGTGTGTGTGTGTATTTGTGTGTGTGAGTGTGTTTCATTCCTACCTCCAGCTGCAGCAGGGGTGACAGCATACATCAGTGTCAGCTTGAGGTAGCAGCCAACGGCACCTGAAAAGAGTGAAGAAGGGGGAAGAATGAGAGGATAAGGAGGGAAAGGGAACAATGAAACAGTAGCGCACAACACACACACAACAGATATACACACACAGGGGAAAGCATTCCTCTCATGAGAGCTGATCAGTGCGAGGCAGTTTGCCCGTCTGCGATCTGCAGGAACATGGCGTTTCTCCCTCTTGGGGTCGGGAAGAAAAAACAAACAGTACTTTTGATCATCAGTCCCTACTCCTCACCTTGGAGCTTTTGGAGAAGAGACGCAGATTCTAAACACAGCATCACCCTGTCTGGAGCTTGACTAAACACACATGGGTGATAACACACACTGTGAGACACACAAACACCAAACTAAACTAAATGCAGACAAACACACACATGCGCACATACACAGGGTGTGTGCGCAGAGGTGCATCAAGCGGCAGAGCAAGGGATTAGGTGTAAAAACATGTAATCCCGGATACTACTTTCAGCAACACCCATTAAAAAAACATTGTTCCCACAAGCTTCAAGTTGTCCATTCAGGAGCAAGGCCGTTACGTCACACCAACAGCTGTTAAATGATATGAGCTTACACTTAATTTTTTATAGTCACTCACTGCATATGTTTCACATACAACAGTGATGCGTGCAGTGTTGGGTTCCCATTGTAAATTGCAAGTATTGTGTCACTGTAAAAAAAACCCCATTCAGCAGCAAATCCTACTAGGAGCCAGCGAGCAGGCAACAAAAGGCTTGTCGTGGCGAGCAGGCTAGCACCCACATTGTGTTCTAGTCAGTGGCAGGAGAAGACAATAGGGAAGAGCGTTTTGGGAGTTTGACCTGGGCTCCCTTCACTTCACCTCAGGTAGACAAGGTTAAGATGGATGGCCCTAATTAAAAGAGAGGGCCTCTCTTCTTCTCAGTAGCATCAGGTTTATTTTACAGGAACTTTAACGGGGCCTTTTGTGGGGAGGTAATTATAGGTAAAGTGATTAGAGCTCCCTCAAGGCATGGAGGTGACAGACAGACTCGGCAGAGTAACCCAAGTAACCTTTCAATATGACATCTCTTCCTATTGTCATTCATGCCGCGCACTAATTTCAACCATGCAGCATGCATTTACGCTGCGCCTCTTGCACTGTCTCTCTCTCACTGTTATCTCACTACGTATGAAAACAATGCACATATTGCCAAAATGTGGTTCAGATGAACTCCAGACAAAAGGTTATGGAGATCATTTTTCCAGTGAGGAGGGGGGTCATTTTGGCATGAGGGCAGAGGCGGCTGAGTTTCCTCCACAACAATGGCTGAAGACTGACCAAGCAAATCTTTGAAGCCGAGCGCTAGATGTGGAGCAGATGACGTGTCTTGTCCCAACCGTTTAACACGGCTAGTTATGCCAACTACGAGACTCGCCCCCGTGGGACTTTCTGAAGCGGAAATGTGCGTTGGGCATAGCAAAGAATGCACTAATCTGCTGTTTATTAAGTGTGGGGTAACTTGAGATTGGCGATTAAATGGAGATTTGAGCGTGATACAGCCACTCCATAGGCGCAGTCACATGGCGCTGCGGCTTGTCTCGGTTCAGCATATGGGTCTTGCTAAATGTGTGAAATACTGAGAGTAGCGTGTGCACTCTCAGGCTTGCCAATCAAGGACCCAGTCTGTGACAGTGAACTGCTTAACAAGGATTTCATGTCCCTGATATTTCTGATATTTCTATGAAGCAAGCAGGGGACTTGATCATATCTTTAGAGCGGAAAAAAAATTATGTAGGAGCAAGAGTTCGGAGACGTGCCAACACCAGCTCTTGTCATTCAAGAGGGCTGAGTTTTGGATTTGTGGTTAGGGAAACAAGATAATGTTCACTTAAAAAGTCACAGAGTCATGTTTCAAATGCCTGCACCCTCTCCTCTTGTGGCTCCTGTGATCCTGCAGAGAGCTTGCTTCCACTACGTTTATCTCTAACCTTTCTGTGTGCTTGACTTAATATGTCATTGTGTTATGGGTGTATGCATATTACTGCTGTGTATCCGTGTCTCTGTGTGTACAGAGAGTGATCTGTTAGGCAAGCTTGTTTGAGTGTGCCTGAGAACCATTGCCACATACTTAGATATCACTACCAAAGCTATTCGGAGAAGCAATTAAAATCTGTTTAGCTGTCTGCATGCATGAACGCACCCACCCATACCAGGCTGTCTGAGGAGTCAGAGAAGCCAGATACTATTATTATGCCCCAGTCTCCATAGCAAAAGGCTGCACAGGTCAGTGTCACCCTTAAGGTTAGATAGTTAGAAGTGTATGATTTCAAAACTGCTGGGTTAAGTCCCATTTCAGAATGAATAACTCCTGTCATGGTGACCATGATCAAGGCAGTCTCCCCTTACTGCAGTGCTCTCGCTCAGTGCACATCATTACATCTAAAATTGTACTTTGTACTGCAAAAATAGAACAAAAACATTAAGTAAAATCCTTCCATCTGTATATGTTAGTAAACATGAAATTGAATATTTCCTCCTCGATAGTGCAGTGCAATGTAGATCCAGAAGAGGATGTTGTCGCTGGATATTATTCAATAAAAATGTGCAATTTTTCCAGATGTTTGAAGTCTCTTTTTCTTTAAATAAGGTCCATTGTCCACCGTCTCTCTAAGGAAAGCCAAATGTTTACAAATGTTAAATGAGGTGTTGGTTTCCCTTATTCCTCCATCTAGTATCACAGTTTTGTTTTGTTTTTTTAGAAAAGAAAAATATATCAGTTTTTCATTGATCAATAGATAAATACTTTGTGGATAGTGGCTTAGATTTTTTATTTTTAAGTCAATATGTAATTTTTTGGAATACAGCCTATCATACTGGCCATATCACACATCATTACAGGACAGAGCTGTCCCCTGTGAACTCCCTCCACACTGAGTGATAAAAGCGGACATCAGTTGTCTGTAACATGAGTTATATGGGCCCATTATGACATGTAGTAGCCCTTGTTGATTCTGACCCAGGGCGTAGTGGTGAGTTCATACTCAGCTGAGTGTGTCAGCAGCACATAGGCATGCCTCTGTGTCTTATCAAAGCCCAACCAAAAGCCATTTTAAGGCGCTCATATAAATCACTTAACGGCCAATTGAGGTGTGCTTTATTGTGGGCATTGGACAGGGCCTCTTTTGTCAACTAACGTTCTTTTGATAGTTTTGCCAATCGCAGCTAATAACTCATCTGATAAGATAAGCTGCACTGGGCCTCTCTCTTGGTGCAAGGGATTTCACAGGAACCCTCCTGGTTGTGTCAATACTCCTTTGTAAAGAGTGTGTCCCGATCAACACACCTGAGCACATCAGAGGACAAGGAACTCATCTTGGGTCAACATGTTCACCCCAGTCTGTGTGTGTGTTTGTGTGAGGGTGGGAGCAACACAGAACAACAGACCAGGCGTTGTGCCTGCTGTACTAGCCGCACTAATAACGGCCCTCTCAACAAGCTTGCTTGACAGCTGGGTGGGACTTTGAAGAATTCATAATGAAGCAATGCCTCAGATTAGCACAGGAGCGGCTGCCTTTGAAGAAACAGCTCAGGTTGTGAGGTCCTAATTAGGAATGGCCTATTTTAGTTTGAACACATGCTAAGGAAAGAGCGCTTTGTGCATAGGCCTGTGTGTGTATGCTTATCATCATGTGTGCTTACAAGGATGCTGTCTGGATGAATTTCTGTGTGATAATGTGTGTGAGTGTGAGTGTGTATGCATGTGCACACATGATGCCTGTCTGAATTAATGTTATGTGTACACACGTATGTGTGTGTGTGTGTGTGTGTGTGTGTGTGTGTGTGTGTGTGAGCCAATGCAAAAAGTTGTTCATTATAATTTCCTGTGAGCTGTGAGCCTGGACTGTGTTAGCGCCCCCCTGGAAGATTAAAGGTCAGGGTTTAGGGGTAGGGTGTGTGTGTGTGTGTGTGTGTGTGTGTGTGTGTGTGTGTTAAACAGGTGTGTACATGCAAGTAGGTAAGCAGTCAGGGGAGAGATCCAAGTGATCACCTGTGTCTCACACTGATGCTATTCCATCCATCCACATCGCCCCACTAATTAAAATACACACTTGCATGCATGCACATAGAAACACACATATTTCTCTACTACATGCTCTACTCTTAGCTCTTCTTCAATCAGCACTGCTGCAAAACAATGGCGGAATGTTCCACCCTGTTACCATTCCTCAGTGGATATCTGATGAAGGAGAGCCAGGGATAATCCAGGCCGTCCTTATCAGTGGCAGGGATCCCATTTCCATATTCAGGCCCTGCTGGCTGATAAGGGCAGCCCCCTGATAAAAGTGTAGTGATGGAGTGATACCTGTGGTCTGAAGTTGATGAGAGCCTTATGAATGGCTAAAGCAGGGCAGTGATGAAGGGGGGGTGGGGGTTGGGTGTGGGGTTGGGGAGGGGGGGAGGAGGCTGGACAGTAGCTTTCAGCAGGGCTGATAGAAGCAAGAAGAGGAGGGTTTGATTAATGTGCCTAAGTGGCCAAGGGTCACAAGCAGGCCCTCACCAGTGACTGCTCTTAAGAGAGGTCACCTCCATGACCATCCGTCACATAGATGCACACAGACACACCATTACAAACTCTGCGTCAGTGTTTGTGTGTGCACTTGCACGCTTATGTGTGTGTATGTTTGGATTAAACAAAATTTAAATTGTTTAGTATGCAAAAGTATACATACACAGCCACAGTATGCAGGTATACCTGTGAAATATATGGCATATTTCCCTGTCGTTAATTACTGTTAATCCTTGAACTTGCATTGAGTGCACAAGTGTGCCGTTTCCCAGTTCATGGCGCTGAACACTGGGTGGGTGGCACAGAAGGATCATTGACCACTTGAGGAGGACATATGACCTCCATTTTTCAGCAGCCCCGTCCTTGGGGCCAGACAGTCAGACACAAATGCATTATTAATTGGGCTCTGTTTCACTATGTCCATTGCTCCTTTATCAGCATGTCGACTATCACCAGAGTCATCCCTCATTTATTGTCTTAGAAAAGGTCCATTCCCATTGTAAGTGACATGAAAAACCGGTGTGCAGAAAAACACTGCTCAAAGAAAAACACTGAGTTATGTTGTGATCTGACATACCTAAAGCTATTCTATATACTACCACTTTTTAAAGATACTAAAACTAACATACATATTGTAATAGTTTTAGTTATATTTTCAGTACTAAAATACAGAAGCTAGGAGGATGAAATTGCCAACATTTTCTGTACTATTCTCTTCTTTAAACCAAGAACAATGATGAAAGCCTTAAAACAAAAATAAACAAATACATTAAAAGTACAAATACTTAAAAACTGCAAACATAAGAAATCACTATGAATACATGTTTCTGTCATAGATTAAAAACAAAACCCTGATTTTATCATGATTATTGACAATACATGTATGTGGGAAATGTGTGTGTGTGTGTGCAAATAATTCAGAATACTATAACTTTTCAATATTGTACTCACGTGACACCTTCCTGCAGGCTCAAACAACTTAGAATAATTATCTTTATGATACAGAAATGCTGTTTTTTCCCCTCCACAATAAGTATTTTGGTGTTTGGGGATGTTGTTGATTTTGCTGTTGTTTTCTCCATGGGGACTGTTACAAAGGGCCCCCCGTCCCTGGAGAAGACCTTCACCACAGGGAACCCTTAAAAGCACATATTAAAAACACACTGTCTGTCTACCTCCCATCTCCTCACATCCCCAGGCCCCACCACTCACTGTAAACAGCTGGCTTCACTGATATTTTATTAATGATGTTCTTTAATTAGTTTAATTACGTAGAATCACGTCTTTGTGCATAATTTCACCATGTGTAATGAAAAAAAAAAATCCGAACTGCCATTTATATATACACAGAAATCTCTGCCCTCTGGCTGAGAGAAGTGTAATTGTTTGGGTTTCTTTTAAGGAGGCCATGTACTGTGAGGTGCTGTGAGTCAGAGTCAGTGGGCAGGTTTGCTTCACATGCTTTCTGTTGTCAATCAGGCTTTGTTTGCTGATGAAAGCAGGGTGGTGCTGTGAGCCAAGCAAGAGCTTACTCACACAATGTATCATGTTTGGTTTGGTTATTCCACTGCTTAGATTAAAACAAAAAAAAAAAGCATGTATCCTTTCTTAAGCTTCATGACTTGCCCATTCTTGATTTGTACATGCCCCTGGGAAAAGGAAGTTTAATTGATACCTATAATTTCACGGTCCCATCACTGAATAGTGCATTCAATAATCCATAACTGAAGATTATGAGGTAAGTAAACCTGGACAGTATCACCTGTGGTTCATCAAATACCCAAAGACCTCTGGGCATAGGAGTGCCGTGTTTCACGGTGACCCACATGCCAAGATGGCAGGTCCACCTGGGACATTTCACTGTATTTGCACTGTAACCTAATAAGAGCAGATCAGTGCTTAAACACAGGGCTTTATTTAGACAGCACAATGGTTAGTCAGCAGCAACATTATCTGACCTCATACATCTTATCATGCAAGCTCTCTGTCAACAGTATTACTGGAAGAGGACAGCGCTAATGCTCACACACATTAGCATCCCTCAACAGTTTCCAAGATGGCTGCCGGGATAGCTACGGGGGGGAAGTGCAGCTTGTCAGACACTGATGTTCCACCATGATGACAACGGGAGTAAATGAGGTTTCAGAGACCTCATCTAAGACAAAATCAATATGCTGCTTCCTCAGCTCAGGAGAGAAGCTTTCTGCATTATCTGCTTTAAACTAACACGTGGGGAGAGAGAGTGAATGAGCAAAGATGCTCCTATTTTTGGGGAGCTGGTAGACCTCCACCTCCCATCAACATTGTCTCTTGATCTCTTCACCATCCCATCACATCAACACACACAAAGAAATGATAGATATATTTCTGTCCAGCCCACCTGGTCTGTAGTATCACTCCACGGCCCAGACTGCTTTAAAAGGCAATTACCAGGCTAAATGACTTGAGAAATATCTCTCAAGAATGATGTTTCACACACTTTATCGATGGCAATAGCATTACAGCTGATTAGCAGAACCAAATGTGCTCTTTTTGTAATGCAACACACAGAAGGGTAACTGGATCGCTGTGTTGGCTCCAGCAGTCCCCGGACGAGCCCCGCTGGCGGCTAGACTGGAAACATCCCAGAAAGCCTCAGCCCTGAGAGGGGCTAATGTTTCAGCTGGGGCAAAGGAGCTTGGAATGATAATGTTGATTCACTAAATAGTTGACTTAGAGGTCAGCAGCTTTCACGCGCCACACAAACAATACAGGCCTGTGTTGGAAATACACTAGACTTACTATTTATTGAACAGGGATCAAACTCGAGGAATACCCTGGCAATCTGACACTTACACTGGAATGTGGGCGATTTTCTGTCTCTCTGCCTGTCTCGTTCCCTTTTCCACTAAGCACAGAACGTCGGCTTGTTCACTAAGCCAGTAATCACGCTTAGCTACATTAGGACGTATCCCATTGTCCAACCTCATCACAGTTTGGTATGGAGAAACAAATGAGGTTGTGGATTCCTGGGAGCCTTTCTTTGTTTGGCTCACCAACTGGACAACATACAATGAAATACAAAGTGAGAGCTACCCTTACATTTTGTAGCATGCAGTGTCTATTACTGGAAAAAGCTATTCCAGTAATCCAGGGTTATGGACACCTCTACAGTTAGTGGAAGACATACGCACTCCACAGACATGTGGCATGTTGTGTCTTCTTAGCTGGCTAGCTAGCTGCTGATAGGCCTGCATACAGTCATCTTGGGTAAGCTACCACATAATGGTCAGTAAATAAATGTAACTCCAGAGTGTAGGCTTACACTGTTTATGTTATGACTTGTTTTCCATTTCTATGAGTTTCAGCTACAGACACTGTGATATGTGCATAAGGAAGCTTTGGAGAGTCGTTTCAAATAATGTGACTTGTAATGTTATTAATACAATATGGCAAGAATTATCATGAAAACTAAAGAAAGAAAAATTCATCCAAAGAACACTTTTTGGTTTGTCAGAAATGCTTCATTGAAGATTATTTTCCATGTCACATTTCAGAACAAAGCTATTCAATTCCTGCTGTTGTCACAAACAAAATTAACTCCCGAATTGCTGGAAGAAATACTGCTCTAGTGATGTAGGGCCCATAAATAATTAACTGTAATTAAGACTATGTACACATACAGAATTAATTATTTAGGTTAGCATTGATGCATTGACCTACCCTCCATGTTCTTGGATGTGATCTATCAAAACGATGGTAGAGATTCAGGGCAGAGGAGGGGTGTGCTTACATCTATGTGTGTACCGGGAGTGTGGGTGACGGTAAATAAGGGGAGAACAGGAGGAGAGGGAGCAGAAGCCAGTCTTGCTATCAGACACCATGCCTGGCATCAGAGGTGCTCAAGGGTATGCCTCAGCCTCTGCCCTGTTAGCATCCTCTATGGAGGTACTCCCACTCAGCTCCTATTGCTATAGCACTGGGACCACAATCCCTCAAAACATTTGCACCTCCTTTATTTTGGTGAGTGTGTGGAGCTCTTTTTCCCTTCCCTTGCTCATTGTGTAACTCCTTCCCTTTCCACTCCAACCTTGTCCAAAATCCCACTCTGCTGTTCTCTATTTCCGCTTCAGGCTTTGAAATAACCAGCAAGGCACAGGCCGCTGGGAACACAAACACTCTTCAACTGGCTTGACATTAATAACAATATCTTTAATGCCAACACATTAGGGACTGCAATAATTAATGAATGAATAATCACCAATGTGAAAAGCGTTATCAATAATTGTATGAATAATGCACATGCATAATGCATGCGAGTTGCCCCAAGGCAGAATCTGGCGTCTCTGCTCTTGTCCTGGACATGGGTACTACATGGTGGCGGAGACAGGCCTGATCAAACGATGGTACACACAACACAGGGCTTACATTCACTCTAGTCTTTCTTCCTACAGCAGAGCCAAAGCTTCCCATCTCACTTTTTAATGTGATCCACCCGGCAATGTGCCCTGGCCTTGTTTGCAATGGTTTGCTTACAGCAAAACCAGGAGTCAGCCTTGGAAGCAAGGCTGAAAGTGAAGGGAGGGATCTGGGTATTAGCATTCTGCTCGTACCCCGGCTTCATCAGAGCTAATAAAGGAGGCCTGCAAGCAGGGTCTTTCATCTAGATTAGGGCTCTTATCGCATGCCACCTGCATGGAGCAGCCTGCCATTCATATGCAGATCTGGCATCAAGCCAGGACGAGGGTGTTTCCTAACTCTGTCACCTCTCATCGCATTAGTAGATATTTCCACTAGCATGCATAACCTTGTTGCTGGCATTCATTGGGATGTTTACTATCCATCTTACATTTTAAAATCCAGAAACCTAGCATTGTTAGAGGTACATGTGATCATTCTGGTAACAGATCCAACCTATTCGCTATGTGACAGTAGAATTCTAGATGGACATTAGACAGACAGTAGAATTTAGAAATAAATTCTTTTTAATTGACAAAGACAGTAAAAAAGTACAGGGATTAATTTTGCAACAGGAAAATACAAAACAACAACAACAAATACCATTTAAAATACATATCTCAAAGATACAGTAAGAAATAAGTAAACTATTGATTTTGCTCTCCACATTGAGTAAACTTTCAGTATTGACTACCAACATGATATCAAATAACACGATGCAAAACACAGAAAGTAATTCATGAATGATACACTGTATGGATGAGCAGTTAAAGGAATGGCAAGAGAAACATTACATCAATAATTTCTGTTATACTCCTTAGGGTAGATGTGATTATTAGTGACTCTGAAAGGTTAGACATGTTACAATGGGGTGCCAGTAAAGACACAATGGAGAGCACCATGATGGATGGGTCCCATGGGGACGAGTCAGCCAATCAATTCTTCTCATGAAAACAAACATGTTGTTAAGCCCAAAGCAGAGACTTCACTCTCACTCTTGTCCTGGTTGTTCATATGAAGCCACCTTCAGATGATTTCGATGATGGGAACCACGATGAACAATTTTACAGTTCTGACCCAAAAAACAAGGCAAGGCTACAGCATGTGGAGGCTGGGATGACAGCTAAGTTGCTTTAAGTGTGTTCACCTGAATGCAATGTTCAGTGTTGCTCTGTGATATTAGGGGATGTGTAGACAGTGTGTCGTCTGGTTGTATAAGCCAGACATGGCTGAAAAATTGGAGGCCTTCTCAGTGGACCACAATGAGTGATCAAATGGGCTGTCAGGGGGTGGGGAGGGGGAACATTATCTCCCTGAGACAGTGAGAAATGGGGGAGTGGGACAGAGGGGGACACATTAATGAATAGGTGGGGCAAGTTTTTTTTCATTTTTCTCCCAGCACTTCCCCTGGCCTGCCAAGGCCTCCCAGGTTTGTGCAATCTCTCAGTGTCAACATCTTTCTGTAAGGCTGATTCAATTAAGATTACGCCAGTTGCAGAGAGAGAGAGTGACAGGGGTCAGGTTGATTTTGCCGATTGGCTTTTTGCCTTTTGTTTTTTCAGCTCAGGTTACTGCTTTCCCTGCCACTTGTGCTGGGAAGAGGATAAACTGTTGTGTCTTGACCAGCTCTGTTGGAAAAAGGCCACTATGGCACACCTATTTGATGTGATGAGTAAATATATTAGTCACCGTGGTATGATTATGCCCCAGTGTGTGTCTTTGCTCTCTTTGGCTTTATAAATTTTACATGTGGGAATAGGTCACATTTAAGTGTTTATGAAAATTTGATGTGATCATACACAAATGACATCTGTATGCCCATTGTCTGTTTACAGGATGGTAACAATAGCGGCTTTTTAAAAACTTTTTGTTGCATTTGTATACATCAGGACACTGTAAATAGAGACATCAGTACAGGTATTTGACTCCCCTGGCTACTGCTAATGCCTTAGCAACTCCACTCCATCACAGTTTATAAGCCGTCTTACACACACCAGTTGTAGATTCTTCACCAATTAAGCAGCACTTTGTGACAAAAAAGAGATGAACCCATTCACAAAGCTCATCAAGAGGGATCTGACAATATTCTATCTCAAGGGGTGAGTGGGTGTGAGAAGGGGTGGGAGGGTGCTCCTGCAGCATGCTGTGGCTTCAAAAAAATAGCCTTTATTGCCTCCAATAGACCCCAGGCCTGGCACTAACACAATGTGTTGACCTCTGCTCCGCTGGGTCAACCTTCTCTGCCTGGGTTAACATTACACCCAGATTTTACCCCACAGCTGCAGCTCATTACAATGCCCCATAAAAAACGTGGGCAGCCAAATGAGGGGTGCAAGCCACTGTTAAAGAGGTGAAGGGGACGATTGTGGGGGCGAATGGAGAAGTGGGTAAAGAGGTGGAAGGGGGAGGCGGGGTGGGTGAGAGGTGGAGAATGAAAACAGAGGCGTTAAGTCATTAGGGTCCATTGTTGCACTCAAACGGCCGCCACACAAGCTCTCTGTGAATGGGAAATGGAGCTTAATGACCTGAAAAGGAACTTCAAAAGCCACGACAATAGATGAGAAGGGGCGGCCCCACTCAAATGTCACTCTGCCACTTATTGCTTAGTTGGAGAATGGCTGGGCTGTTTAGATTGGTAATGTGATGAAAGTAAAACTTGCTTCCTATGGAAATGCCCCTATCCCCTCTTTTGCCCGGCGTTCTCTTGAAAATAAATTGTTCTGGGAGCAATTTATCCACAAACACTCATTCATTTGTATGCATTGTAATGTTTTCACATTATTATTCAGTGCACTGTATTCAAATATAGAGAGTGACAGTGAATGAGTATGAGTGTTTGTGTGTGTGTGTACATTTTTATCTTACATGTTTATCTGTGTTTATACACAACTAATAATTCTTGTGTACTGCCATTGTAAGTCAGCTGAAGTGAGATTTAAATGAGCAAAATCTAAATGATATCAACTGCTTATGTCATGTGATGCATGCCGATCATCCGTGCACTGCCTCTATTCCTAACGTAGCATAACCAGTATTCTGTGAGCTGGTTGGTGTCTGAGGCAACTTGGCTGAGATGCAGCCATTTAGCTGGTGTGTGAAATCAAGGGTGACGACAATGACTGCCATTGCCAGGCTGGGGTTGGTAGGAGACAGGATCAGCTGACGGGCAGCTTCTGAGTCTGTCAGTCACTCAGCACCATGTCTGCTGCCACACTGCAGCTGCCAGTTAGCCTAGCATACACACTCAGACAACACCCAGCTGAAGTATCCAGTGAGCCTCTAATATCCACAGTTATGTTATGTTGTATCCGAGCGTTCAGAGAGTTGAGCTGATGCCTGGACCAAGATGCAGGATCTAACATTTAATACATCATCATCATATTTGGACAAACAGCTCAGGTTTAAAACAAATTAACAGCAGACATTATAACATAATATCATGTAATTACAGTATTTACTTTCAAACAGTCACTGATTATTCGAAAGTTGAAACTATGCACTAATACATTGTCATCAATTATTAAATTTTGTGTCTTTATTTAATTCAGAGCTCTGAGGAAGTGAACGCTTTACTTTTGTCTCTTTTAACCACTGATCTGGTGGCAATTTGCAGCTATTCACTTCAAACAAAATGCAGAGAACTCAATTGTTCCACTGTAAAAAAAATAAGCTACATTCAGTGTGATCTCACATGCAAAATGCTGTGTTTGTGAGGCCTTGGGCTGACTATCAAGTTTTTGACTCATTCACTGCCCCCAAAAACTGTCACCTGCAACCAGCCAACAGATTCACAGGATGTTTTACATAATTTGCTTGCTTTTTTTCATATATTTGTGTTTACTACTTGTTTTTAAGGGAACTTTTGAGTTGTATCTGCTCTCACTGTGACTCGCAAGCTCTTTGATCTGACATGGATGCCATTTAATGAAGATAACTGGAGTCGCAGTGAGTATACTTGTATTTGCCTGCAGCACCATGTTTGACAGCAGTCTGAGAACGTGCCAAATACAGTTTTGTTTGGAGTATAGAATTCTTTGCTCATGAAAACCTTTTTTTAAAGAGAGGGAAATATGTGCCTACTTTACTTCCTACAAAAACACATCCACACTATCATTTGCCATACTGACTCTTCAACCAACACTGGTAACATTTATATACAGTGGAAAAAAAAAACACACCACCAGCATCTAGTATCTATGAGAATCACATGTCCAAAATATCCATAATTTTCCCTGTTAACATCCCATGCCACAGGGATACTGACATACTGTCAAGCAGAGCTGCCAATAGGCTGTTGTCTGTCCTGAGGCAATTGGACATGCAAGCACACACACACGCACTAATATGTGCACATACACACACAAGCACACAGAACACAGATACTTTACGTCCCACTCTTTTACTGTTGGTTTCATCATACACACCGATAGTAAACCCTTGTCTGCAGCTCACATGTTCAGTTTAAGACAGATGTTTGTGAAAATAGTTTGTCTTTGGAGCAGTATGAACCAACCATGGTGTACATCTCTCCTTGATACCTGGACTATTTGATTTTCAAAATAGTGAGCAAGTAATGTTCCTTTTAGAGTCCTCCATGTACGTGTGTTGTGAATGCTTCTGCATGTGTTTGATTGGTGTGTAGTGGAAGGCAGAAAGTGGGAGTATGGGCAGAATTTGCTTTGTTTCTCTGTTGCCTGCAGTTTCTTGGCACGGCTGGCTGATCCTCCTAGCTGGCAAGTATAGGGACCTGAGCCCGCAGTAGGTATGAGGTTTTTCAAAGAGCGGCTTTGATCTGAACAAAGCAAACCAGTAAAACGGCAATGGGAATAATCAGATATTAAGGAGCTTTTATCCATGCCCTGTGCAGGTTCATTATGGATACTTGATTTTAGCTTTAGGCTAGCTCCCAAGGATGCACAGTAGGACACTGAGGACAACTTCACTGAATGCTGAGCCTCCACCCCTCCAATGAGATTTATCATAAATTTAATTTCCCTAAACCAAACTGCAGCCGATCCTTCCTTGAGATTTGGCATTGATTGGACAGCCTGCACTCCTCCCTCCCCTTCACCGATGCTGCCTGTATTAAGAAAAGGCCTCACCACTAATTACACCCTCCCAGTCTAATAGAGGCACCCTGTTAAACAAACAATTGATCCCCACTTAACACATGTACCCACGTTAGTAAAACACAATTTGCCAATTTGCCAAAGGCAACACAGACAGAAGAGGGAGAAAGAGAGGGAGGAAAGAGAGAAAAAGAAAGGGAAGGAGGGAGCCACTGGGGGCTTCTGCAGTTTGAGGAGGAGGAGGGATGACGCTGTTGCAGGAGGGGTGGGGGTGGAAGGAGAGGAAGCTGGAGTGTGAGGGTGGAGAGGGAGAAAGAGATGAAGACCGGTTGTCCACAGCTCTGATCCCTGGCTGGATCTCAGAGATGTTCGATGCTGAGTCTTTCATCAATGCTAATTTGACTGCTTGAAAACTTTAAAGGACAATAAAGACTTCTAACATCAGATAAGTGTGTGTGTATGTGCATCCATGTGAATGGCTAATATATAACTCTCAGAAGTGTATTCAAACAGTGTTAAGTGGTTAAAAAAAGATCCTTTAAGATGCAGGGGATTTAATACAATTTTTTTTTTACTTTAAACCCTTCAACAGTTATGCCTGCTTTCTGCAAAAATCCAGGAATTTGAGGCTTACAACATTCATGTTGAGAACAAATTGATGCTGAAAGTTTTTGAAATTGTGTGTTGATTTGTGAGAGCATGTGTGTCTGTGTTCGTGCTTGAATTCGTACTTGAGTGATCACATCACAAGTGCATACTTTAAAAGCAGGTTTGAATGCGATGAGGATGCTTTAGGATTCCCATTCTCAGCCAACATATATAGGTGCTCAAGTGCATTGTATTCACTTTCTTTTCACAGTGTATATGGGAGGAGAGCCCGACCACTCTGATGGCGAGCCTTATGCCTTATATAGCACAAAACCCTAAAAATTGCCAGTGCCAAACAATTGCAGCAAGGTTTTGAATTTCATGCCTTTTCTATGTATTTAGCTGAATGCAGATGTGTTTTTATTCTATTTAGAAGTGGCTGCAAATTTCCTGTAAAATTACACATCATGTTATGAATGGGCAAATGGAATGCAGTCACAAGTGGTCAATTCAAATGCATTTAAGATGCTAATTCAGCTGCTTGAAAACTACACGGAATCCATCCCAAATACATTTCAGCTGGATCTGAATAGAAGACGGTAGGTCCGAACGAATCATTTTGTGTTACCACATAGCTGGGTGTCTGCTTGTCAGTGCGTGCGTGTGTGTGTGTGTGCGCATGATTGGAGCAGGGCGAATGAAGGGTCTAAGTGAAGCTAACAGATTGCCTTGTTTGCCTTTTTGAATTGCCCAGCACGTTTGGAGAACAGGAGGGAAACAACAAAAGGTGTTAATGGCTTTATGGAGGCCCCATGCTGACAGATAGGCCATTATCTTTCTGATTCACTGCAGAATGGATGATAAGTCTGATCAGTTGCCACCTTTATCTCTAGGGCCAAAGACCTGAACACTTGGTTAACATATCACTTCAGCCATGAAACCTGCATACAGTAAACGCTGTCGGTAAATAAACAACATCACTGGAACACATATACTAGAGAACACTACTAGAGACAATACTTTCCAGTGTGAATATATTTGCTTAAATTACAATTTTACAATTGTGATATTTTTTCCTACTTAGTACTTGAAGTATTAATGGCAGTCAAAATCCTATTTCCTTTGATAAAGCCTTAAACAGTGGACAAGTATATGCATGCATGTCTATGTAAACTATGTAAATGAAATCCCTAACGTTTGTTTGGTATTTGTTTTTTCCCTATATATAAGTCTTTTATGTTGTTTTACTGCGATACAAACTTTTCTGTGTGTGTGTGTTAAGTGTTATTTGTCATTCCTTTGTCAGAATGTGTGTTTGTCTGTGTAGCGTTTGCCTGCCTGATTGGCTTTGCACATAATGTGTATGTGTGTGTGTGTGTGTGTGAGGGCATGCGCTTGTGTATGTGTGTGTGTGTTTGCATGTGTGTGTGCGTGGGAGGGGTAGGGCACTGTTGTAAACTTATCAGCTGGTGATGACTTTCCACACAGCTCTAAGACAACTTAAGCCCTCTCTAATTACAGCACATCTGTTGCAGCAGAGAGGTATTCTTGTCATGTGGTTTAACAAATACTTTTGCATTCAGAGGAGTACATACCTAATGAGCCTCACAGCCCAGGGCAACTCACGTCTTCCCACTAAGATCAAAAAACCTAACCTCCATGCAACATGCACACACGCACAGACACACACACCTACTCGAGAAAAAAAAAACACACAACCATAGAGGAACACCGACACACGCACAGTCGAAAAACAGAACTCACAGACACGCAATGACACCACCAAACGCACACACACAAACACACAGGCACAAACACCACAACAACCTGTTTTTCAAAAAGAGACAAGAACAAATGATTCAAATGAAAGGAGCCAAACTAAGAGCGGGTATGTGTTTACACTCTCTGACAACATTGTGAAGGTGTTATCAAGGTGGAAATCAAACAACCCGTCTGCTCTAATTATTACCTGCCCTAAATAAAGAGAAGTTGTCTTTGCAACCTAGGGGATGAAATAGGTTGAAGAAAATAACATCAAGAAGCAGATGAAGAATACACCCACAAGGATATCTGGCAGTCAGTGTAAACGTGCTAAGGTTGCTCTATAATAACCCAGTAAGCTGACTGTAATGATTGTTGGGGAGACAGGGGATAAAGTGCTTGTCTCATACTGCTGGAGTCACTCACAACAGGTGCTAGTAGCACAGGCTACAGTCCCTGCTGACCAATCACGCTGCTGCTAAGACTGAGGGGTGGAGCAGTTCGTTCCATTACATCACTGAATGGAAAGCCATGAGGGATATTGCAACCTGCAAAACATCAGTCAGGAGCACATCTGCACATGGGCCTAATGGAAGATAATGAGACATCATTGCCACTAAGACAACATGGCACATATACAAAAAGAAACTGGGGCCCAGTTCATCTCCACAAACTGAAAACTAGAGCCTTTTATCAAACAAATTATCCAAAAAAACCTTAAATTGTTTTCCCTGCAATGTTTATCTTAAGGCTTTAGTCAATAGCTGCTGCTGGATATTCTGAGTTGGGCATGACATGGGTTTAGCATATGGTTCACTGCAATGTTGAGGCTTAACTCCAGCTTGTGGTTTCTGACTGTCAACCTCCTTGGCTTAGGCTCCATTTTCCAGAGACATTCCAAACGTCATTATGAGATATATTGCAAAAAAAAAAGTCATACACACGGTCTCTCTAACACATATGCAATCTTAAACACCAACACACAATCATGCACATGCAGGCACGCATCCTTGGCCATAAGCACACATGTGTTTCCTGTCTGTATCCGCCTTAACACCATGTGTCTTCCGTGCGACTAGTCTTCCTCCTTCTCCTACAGCCAATTGCTGCACTAATATGGCTGCACCCCCTAAAGATACAATATACGCTTATTGGCGAGCCACTCTATTAGTGACAAAAGGTCACACTGCAAAAATATTAAACTTATGAAGGACCTGCACTCTCTCCGCACCCAAATGTGCGGAGAAAGCACAAAAAAGGTGTTGTGTCCTCTGTGTATGATTATATCTTCTTCCTTCATCCTTGGAGCAGTGACCCAAGGGCCACTATTTTATTGGTCTCAGATGCTGGCTGCCTCACAATGTACAAAAGAGCCCGTTATTCCAGACCAATATTAAAGCTGGCCTTCGCATGCAGCATTATCCACATGACACACACATACACAAGCACATACATACACACACATGCATAATATGTGCACAGAAAACAGTGCTGTGTGTGTGTGTGTGTGTCTGAGTTTTGGTTGCACATGACTGTAAGCAGGAGAGCCTGGACTAGTTATGTGGCCTCTTTATCCTGTCAGAGGTTATGACAGGCTGACAGAGGAGCTGTGTCCACCTTCCGTCTTCAAAACTATTATACTTGCAATGAAAGAGTGCTTTCAGTCTAATCAGGTGTCTGTTTGAGTACAGGGAGGCATACAGTACAGTCACATGTTGAATGTATTAGCCAAGCATCGTTGAGTGGGTGAGGAGGTTGGCAAGGATATGAGAGTGTTGATGCTTATAGTGTGAAAACTGGGTGTATATCTGCATATCTGTGTGTATGTGTGTGTAGTGCACACTCTTAACAAACGCGTGTACTGTAGCGCATGTGCACCCGCATGTGACCCCATTATATGCAGGCCTGTGTGGATATTTGTTTGTTTGCGCATACAGTGTCAATTTGCATGTGAGCATTTTGCTTAAGCAACAACATGAGTTTGTGAGTATGTGTAGGTGTGTGTGTGTGTGTGTGTGTGTGTGTGTATGTGTGTGTGGAGTTACAGCTATCAAATACTTTTAAAAGCTTGATTTCCCCGGGGAAGTGACAGAGGTCATCTCATCGGCGAGGGATGAAAACAACATTTGCATCTGATTGGTCACACCCACGACATTAAAGTTTTAGCCAGACAAAAACATGTCAAAGAAATTTACATCAGTGCGCTGACAGCCCTACAGACTCGCGGACACAGCCCATTGCCACTTCCAATTATTAAGGCTACTTTTATTGTGTGTGAACTCCATATTCCCTATTACCAATAAAAACATAACGGGGAGGAGATATTTTTTCTTTGTCACGGGCATTATCACCCTCTCCATCCGTTGAGTGTGTATCAAGCTGCCAATCAGAATTAGGGAGTGGTCTAGCAGACGTGAGATGATTCGCCTGGCTCAGCCCCCGTGCATGGATTTAAATAATAAAAGAGAGATTTCTCTCAAGGCCCTGAGTACCGTGCCAATAAGAGAGCGGGGAAAATGGGAAAATGCCCGTGTGCAATGAGAAATAACTGCAAATTGAGGGTATAATGAACACGTTTAATATTTCATTTCTCTGGATGGAAATATTTGCAGTGGGTGGCTTTTTTTCTTTTGCTCACCATTTGGTGGAATTAGGCTCTTTTTTTGGCCTCGGAAACCAGAAAAAAAAAATTCAACCAGCTGCTGAATCTTAGAGAAAGGAAGAGAGAGCGAGAGAGAGAGAGAGAGAGAGAGAGAGAGAGAGAGAGAGAGAGAGAGAGTGCCAGGCCATATAAAGACAGTAATCATTTACAATTACACAACACACAATCCCTTCATCATGAGCTCTCCTTCGATCTCATCTACAGCAGATCAAGAGCTCATATGAATCTTGGCCTGAGGATGAGAGATTTCCCCATTCACTTTGATTGGTAGGCAATGCAAAGATATTCTCTATATCATGCAGCACAATACTCACCACCATTTTTTGCCCGTTCAAAGTAAAGCACTTACTATTACCTTCATTACTTAGTCTGTGCTTGGCGTAGATCCTTTATGAATATACATCATTATCACATTTTTCATACTGTATTAGATATTCCACACACAATATGTGACTTTTAAAGCCAGAGCCATCTCAACATTTTATCTGTCGGCATGAATAGCAACAACTCAGGAGAGGTTTTGAAAGAACGATATAGGTTCCATGTGTCTGTTAGCTGAGGAAATCTATGAATGTGTGGTCAAGTGCATTTTGTCTGCGTTTTATAGAACCTAAATTGCATGAAATCTTCTTTTCGACGTTACAACGCTGGAAGTGCTCGTGTTTTATTTCTGGTCGGCAATACTGTTTTGTGTCAAAAGTTTCAAGTTCAGAGACTTTTCCACATGCCGAAAATCAGAGTAAATGGCCACAAATATGTATCTTTAAGTGAAAACAGGACGGTTGGGTTGTTTATCTTGCCTTTAGTTCACTTCTTATTTTGACTGGGAGACTTCAACTAGTGCCAGGACTGGCTAGACATTTCAAGGGATTTTACCAGCCAGTCCACATTATTTACCACTTTGGATAAATCAACTTGATAGCTTTCTCTTTTTTTATACATGAAAATTCAGTTCAACGTCACACTGCTCTGTAAAATACACCTCTCTGAAATACTAATGAATTATGGGAATGTACAGTATTTTTTGCTTTTTTTCATAGATCTTAAAGCTACAGGGTAAGCTGTGTTTATTTAACCTTACTCAGAATATCAGCATTATTTGGCCAGCCACACCGCTGTATATTCTAGGGTAGTATGGCAGAAGTCTATTAATTAAATGTTCTGTTTGATTTTCTTCAATAGGTTCACAGTGCTGGACATAAACCCCTGTCTTCAAAAACGAATACATTCCTACTGAGCTATGCAGGTTATCAGGGTAAAAAATCTCAGTGGCATTATAGGAAGCAACACCTTTATCAATAATACATATATGAGTTGGTAAATCTGTTCCAGCTACTTTTTGAATCAGCTCATTGCAGCCTTAACATCATGCTAATGAAGTCGTCAGAATAGAGGGACCAGCAACATTAATTGCCTTACATGAATAATAATTATGATGATGGTAATGATCATGTCTGTCTGTTGTGAGCAAGTGTGGATTAGTATTACTTGGTATTAAGGTATTGCGTTCATTAGACTTCCTGAATCGATGCATTAGGCTTTATGTTTTTGCTATAAATCAGCTTCAAAGGAAAACTCTCAGACTGCATTTGGCGGAATGAGGTCAAGATGCACACCATTAATTCAACAGCTCCCAACACACAAACTAGAACAGAGAGACCAATGGGCCCGAGCAGTTAAAAATTCATTTTGGCTTGTCCTGAATTTGTGTACTGGTGATTACTGACTTTCTCTTTTTTTTTTGCTTTACTTTTAATCTGTGTGGAGTCATAAATTATTCATCTCAGCATTTCAAATATTAAACGCATGTATTAATTTCATTTATCATCTGCAAAAACAAGAGGCAAAAACAAAACTGCAAACTATCACAGATTTTCAGTTATGCTTGAGTAAGTCTCAGGAGAAGACAATAGACTTTATACTATTAATTTTAAGTTCTTATGCAAGTGTTTTTAAGATGAATATGGTTAGATTAAAACCATGGCATTTCATTTGGGACTGATTCAGAAAAATAGTTGTAATTAGAGAGATGAAAAGACAACATTATATGAAAAATCCACACAAGCTCCTGAAAAACAATATTTCCTGATGTTATCTTACATGTATTGTGTTTGCTTGTAAAGTACAGGGATATCACTGAGGGACCAGAGATATCCTTTGGTCTTCAATCTGATCCAAAAACTGCCAGGATAGGGAGAAGTCAGGTGTCAGTCCATCCTTGCTCTGTAGAGATCTAGGACAGAGAGCCAGGCTAATCTCTCTGCTGAAAGTGGGTTAGTTAGCAGGCTGTCATCAGCGGCGTCTCAGTTGTGTGGAGATTGTTTGTGTGAGGTAGAGACACCTCCACCTCTAAGGCTCCTTCTCCTGTTGTGTTTCTCTGTGATCTTGCAGTCATGTATGTGATTGGATTTTGGCTTAACAAAAACCTGAAATTACACACCTATTGTGTTTCAGCTAAGCCCGCTTTCACAGCGATAGGGGCAGGGTCTGCACGGCTCTCTTGGCTGCCGACTTTTGGGATCCCGCCCCTTGTCCCTTCCAGGTTGTTGAAGAAAAAGGATAACAGGATTAGGTCAGGGTTTCTGGGAAGCATCGATTGCCATATTTGGAGGGGTGGTATAAAAAGAAGGCGCGACATGGATCGCTAGCTATGAGGTTATGAGGTGAGACAGGATGTGAGATGGGCTCAGCCTTTACCCTGTGTGAGGATGGATGGCACCTTGGCAGTACCAGAGTGCAAGGTGACAGGACTTGGGAGACGGGATAAGAGCTACTCACCATCTTCCAAACCACACTCAGGGACCCTGACACTGTACCATCTGTGACACCACCCCCAGTCCCCTCGGGCTATGCTTATGCTCATCACAGAGATGCTGATAACACAGGGTGTGACTAACACGCCATACAAATCTTCACATCCCAGGCACAGAGAGAAACAGAGAGAGGGACACACACACACACACACACACACACACACACACACACACACACACACACACACACACAAATACACTTACACATAGACTACATCCACTATCATAACCAGTCGGCAGGAGGCAGGTTGCTCTCAGCTCTCAGGGGCGTGTAGATGTAGTCCCATGATGAGTGGGTGGACCCAGACAGGGTAATGACAGGGTACAGACTATGTATGTTGAGTTGTATGTAATTAAATTTGAAACCGACAGTGCTATCATACACACGTGTGGCAGGGGGTGAAAGGTAAGTGGGAGGAGCTGAAAGCGGTGCCATGCTGGATTTGAGTGAGGGCCACAGTATCATATTTGCTACTGATGTCTTACACGGGTGAATTTAAAACCCCATCGCAAAGCTCCCTGCTTATTTTATTACTCTGTGGGTGTTTAGTTCTGAATCATGAAGAAGTGGTAATGATGTGAACAGATTAATGTAAAGGTAGATATATTGTAGTCGTAGTAGTAGTAATTTCTATGTCTAAATGTTGGATTTTTATCTTTGCTTTTATTGTCCTGTGTACAATTCTCATTGGACTGCCATGTATAAATAAAAGTTGAGTAACTGTTTGAATTAATACAAGAAGCATCAGTTTAGCCTGGATTTTCATACAAAATCTCTTTTGTAGTGTTAAACTGGGATTAAAAAAAAGGTCTGTTCAATTATGAAAAAAGTTTATTGTTGTTGTTGTTGTTGCACGGTGGTGCAGTGGTTAGCACTGTTGCCTCACAGCAAAAGGGTTCCAGCTCTTCTGTGCGGAGTTTGCATGTTCTCCCTGTGCTTGCGTGGGTTCTCCCTAGGTACATGCACGAGTTTGGTTAATTGGCTACTCTAAATTGCCCATAGGTGTGAGTGTACGTGTGTGGTTGTCTGTCTTTGTGTCAGTCCTGCGACTGACTGGCAACCAGTCCAGGGTGTACCCCGCCTCTCGCCCATAGTCAGCTGGGATAGGCTCCACCTCCCTGCGACACTGACGGATTAAGCGGTAGAAAATGGATGGATGGATGCTGTTGTTTACCACTTCCAGTGGTGAAGCCCAGCTTGTTTTTATCTCTCCAGGGTTTCAGATATGTGTGAGATTCCTGACTTCACAGTGGAACTGAACTGAGTTTTATTAGTGATGCTCAAAACGTTTGAAAATTATTTTGACAAACAAATTAACTTGAGATCCACATTGTAACTTTTTATAGCTTTGAAGAAAGAACATCCGGTGTGGTTCAAAGACCAGGAAAAGCAATTAAGTGGACATTGAGCTTTCTTTTGTCAAATAATTGTTTCTTACAGTGTTTTTAAACCTCAGAATTCAAAAATTACATTTCAAAAAATTTAACTGCAGGTGATTATGAGTGCTTTGTTATATTTTTATTTATTTTTATTTTGTTATTATTATTTTCAAGTTGCTTCTGATAAGGGCAATGGACCACAGAGAGCATAATATCGCATCTTTACAGATGCATGTTTGCTGGCCCGCGGCCGTTATAAGAAAATGAGGGTGGAGCTCAGGAAATGACAACTGACCCTCTCTACTCTCGCCTTCCCCTCATATTCACTCACACTGTAAACACCTTACAGATACAGGCCTGTATCACACACTGTCTGTGTGAATGTGTGTGTGTGTGTGTGTGTGTGTGTGTGTGTGTGTGTGTGTGTGTGTGTGTGTGTGTGTGTGTGTGTG
>JBBMJY010000001.1:8301955-8316178 GCA_037833715.1 Toxotes lorentzi | reverse complement strand
TGTGTGTGTGTGTGTGTGTGTGTGTGTGTGTGTGTGTGTGTGTGTGTGTGTGTGTGTGTGTGTGTGTGTGTGCTTTACCTGCCCGCTGTATACAGGGAGTTTTCATGTGCTCCTGATCCTTGTTCAATAAACTGTCTGCTCGCTGCACTGTAATGACCTCCCACCTCAAAAACACACACACACAAACACTCTCTACTAACAACACACAGACTGCCCTCCCAATTGTGTTTCCTCTTCCTAAGCTTCATAGCAGTTCCTCATTATGAAGACACAATGGGAAGCAGCGTCTGCCTGGGCCAGTAGCACTAAGCATAAATAATGCAAGGTCAGTGTCTCTCCTTTCTCCTTTCTCTACTTTTTCCCCAGGGGAGGGGGTGGGATCTGAAGCTCTGACACACCAGCAGGTCCCTTTCAGCCCATTTAAAAGCTCTCTGTCCTCTCAACTTCCCCTGTTCCTCCTCTCATCTTTCCTCTCTGCTCTTCTCTTCTCTGTCCATCTCCCTCATCTCCTCCCTTCATCCCTCCATCACTCTTCTCCCTTGCCACAGTCTGTCTGCTCTTTCTTCTTCCCTTCCTTTACTTTTTACTCTCATTTTTCCTTTTTGGATTGGTGTCCCCTTGTCCTCCTTTTCCCTGTAATCCTCCCTCTTCTCCCTCTCTCTCTTATTCTGTATCCTTGTGCCCTTTCCTCTCTGTGCCTCTTGATCTCATCCCCTCCCATATTCCCACTGTCCTCATATGCCTTCTCCTCATACACCCCTTCATCTTTACTCCTTTTCCTCCTCGCCACCTTTTAACCCTCCACCTCCACCCAGTTTTATGCACACTCTCGTCACTTTTTCTCCTTTCTCCCATTCAGCATGTCCACCTTCTCTTCACTCCATCTGTGTCTTTCTTTTGATTACTCTTTGCTCTACTCATTTTCAGAGAAGTACATCTTGAGAAGTGAAGGGGAGGGAGAGGAGAAGAGGAGGAGGGGCATGAAAACAAGGTTCCCTAGAGCCAGAGGGACAGCTTATCCTTATCAGACTTCAACCTGCTTATTAGATCCTCCAGGACACACCACACTCTTCACTTAAACAACACCACCTACCCCCTCCTCCATCTCTCTCTTCTCTTTATTCTTTCTTACCCCCTCCATCTAAGGCTTTAATACTGTATCTCACAGCAGAGCTGGGGGAGAGGGAAATTTAGGCACTCTGATTGGAGATGAAAATGGGGCCTTGACTTGGAACAGCAAAATCCCATTGTTTGTGTATTGTTTATGAAATCAGTGTCCATCCATTTGTGCCACAATAGCATAAGCACTATAAAGGGTCCCTCTCTTATTTAGCGGCTTTATCTGCCTTGCAGTTTACAGTGTCCATTTGTGTTTAGAGGATGGAGAGAGGGCGGGATGGAGGTGAAAAGATGAAGGAAAAGTCATGCATGGTCTCCCAGCAGTTCTTTTCTTCTTTTCCCCCACCGCAGGTCAAAGACAGCCAGGCCAGGAAGGCCCATCCTGCCCCTCAACCATCTGCCGTGCCCCAGGAGCTGCCAGGATCCCCAGGAGCTGCCAGGATCCACAGAGCCTATGAGCAGCAGCCCCGCTTATCTCCCCACCCACCATCCAGCACCCAGCACCCAGTCAAATGGAGAAGCATCCCTGTCAGAGGGGATCTGTGTTTTAGAGAGGCAAGGTCCCTGAAAGCAGGATTGCAAGTGTCTTTATACTGTATGTCTACCTTATGGTTGCAGGCATGTTCACACAGGGAAGCATATTGTATATAGGAAAGCACTGATGTACATCCACAAGTAGAAGCATTAGATTTGTCCTGGTAACAGATGCTGTTTCAGTAGATTTTGTAATGACGACTATCCCCAGTCAGCAACCAAGCTCAGGAAACTAATGAAAAGGGTAATTTTTACACCAATGCCAAAGCCATGCGAGAGGACTGCTTATCTCGATATGTGCGTGGGTTTACGCCATCCAGAGGCAAGAATAGACGGGGGGCACATGGTGAATGTTTCTTGGAGTAACTGCAGGCCACAGGCAGCCCTCCTGCTGCCTGCCCCCAAACCCACAGAGACTTAGTTGAATGCCAGACCTCCATGTGGAGTCTTAAGATAGACTTACTCAGGCAGCAACAGCACAGGGTATCATATCTCTAAGATTCTTACCAAAGACAAGACCCCAACAAAGTGCCCTTGCAGAGATTTACACCAGTCACTCAACCAATGTAGAAGGGCCTGACTGTGGACATACACTTGCACGCCATCCGATTAGTCGACATCCATCATATCCTGACGAGGTGGACTCCCTCTGAAAATAAATGTATATTTAGGAGCCTTGCTGTGAGGAAGGGGGGTTGTGGGATCTTGTTACGACAGCCACTCCAGAGGCTAAAATTAATGGCTCTTAGGCCGTCACTGGAGTGACACCCAAGCCCTCGGAGAGCTATCAGCAAGCAGCAGCGGCGAATTCCACAGCTCGCCGCCACGTCCTCACCAATTGTCACTACCATGTCGAAGGCGTCTTAACAGCTGTCACTCAAAGGGCAAAGCATGATGGGAGGTATGGATATCCACACATGCTAATTTGTGCTAACAATATGGCATCATCCTTACCAAGCAGTTCTGACAGTATCTTTGTCATTTAACAACGATGCAAGATAAAGCTGGCAATGATGATAACCATTCATTATTATAATTATGCCCTTAGTCTGATCTCTTAAAAGAAAATTGCACTGAATGAGTAATCAAATAAATACTGTCTCTGACAGAACTATTTTCAAAGCAGACAGGAGAGAACATGATCTTTCAAGTGCTCATCAGATATAAATGTAGGAAATTCTTGTCTTTGAAATAAACTCTTTTACTATCATGATAGACTTTAGCTGAGGGGGAAAACAACCCTGTGAGTTGATCCTTTCTGAAAGGTGATCTATTAACTCTGTCCAAGAGTTGAAACAGAACTCTGCTGGGAGTGTAAATACTTCTAATGGCGCCCATATGGACTTTAGTTCAACCTTTAGTACAGTCACCACTTAACTGTTTAAATCAAACACCTGAGTTTGTATTTTAGGAAAACCTCTACAGTTTTATTACATGCTTCTTTAGAATGTGAACGAATGTATAACTGAAATACAAGCTACAGATGAATCTAACAGTGGTAGGTCTGACATGTTATGATATGTATTGCTATACAAGCCTAACAAAGGTGTTTTGTGTTGCATACTAAAGTATCCCACACAAGCCAGTGGCGCATTGGGAGATACAGGCTGAATATGGGTCCTTAGTGGTAAAGGGGCGAAATGAGTGTGTTTTGCTCTGGTAGGATTACTCCACTATTGATCACAAAGGAATCACTGCCTCACCCAAGGTAAACCAAGATAACACATGGATTCAATAACACAATCCACGCACACAATCTGCCATACACACACACACATACACACACGTCGACACCACAGACACCCTCTCTCTCACTCTCACTGGCTCATACATCACCTGTTTCACATACAACCACATACTGTTTATATTTAATGTTTCTTGTTGGCTCTCTCTCTCCCTCACACGCACACCAATGCCCCTGTAGGTGCAATAGACTCACGCCATCAGATAGTGTTAAATGAGGAACTAATGAGAGCTGACAAGGGACAGACCAATTAAACCTCATCAGCTCCTGCCTCTCCTCTCTGAGGTGCCAGCAAACACCCCAATCAACAACTTGATCAGTCAGAAGGTGACACTACAACAAAATGGCCACACCAAATCACCTAAAAGCAGTGGCAGACTTATAGCTCCCATCTGCCTGTATAGGCGGGGGCTTCATGCCTTTGGTGGCATTCAATGAACCTGGCCTTATGGGTCATCTAGATCCACTGAAAACTAGTGAAGCTGATCCAGTCAGGCTGAATCTTGAGCAGGCTAACTTTTAAGAGTGCGACTGAATATCCTATTCTGAAAACTTCAGTATATCATAATTTCAGATGGCTAATAAACGCTTAAAATGTCATAAAAAATATATGATGAAACAATACCATCATCACAGCATGTTGGTAGTGATTTTGTGTCGGTTGCCATTTCTGAATCTGAAATGCGAGAAAGAAGGGAATGAAATAAAGGTAATTAAAGGTGGGATATGCTCAAAAAGACCTTGTTTGTAGGATGTGTCATCTGATCACGTCGAAAGGTAAGAGTGTTTATAGCTCTTCCCAACCGCCACACTCGAAGATGGGTTGAAAAACTTGCCATTGCAGATAGGGTTCAGAGAGGGTTGTGGGGCAATGAATCATTTAAATATGGGAAGGACACCACACACTCTTTCCTGGAAGGCGCTTGGTGTTTAACGTGTTTGTACACAGGAAAAGAGGCAGAAATTGTTGTGTAAACTCTGAAAAAAGAGATTTAGAGAGACATTCAAACCCAGTTAACTTTAACACCTCTGGATGTTGAATTGTTGGTTTCAGAAAAAAAAAATGTCTGATGCAGCCCTCCCATTTCCAGAGTCAGAAAGGTGTTGGGTGGAGGGTGTTTCAGGTGATCATCTGATAAGCACTTTGATCAGAGTATAACTGTGCCCCAAGAACTTGGTAGGTGTGTATACATTTATCAAGAACTACCCTGCGAACAGGGAACAGTATAAGTCCTCGTGCTACCTCATAGCATCATAGGGTACTGTGGAGTGTTCTGTTGTCTGCAAAGCTTTCACAGTTGCATCAGTCAGACTGGTGAATTGTATTTTATCTCCTTACATGTACCCATCGCAACATTTTCACATTGTACTAGTCCCTGGCATTTTTATGTTGTTCTGGCAAGAAAAACAATGAAAAATAAAAACATTAATTCAACATAGCATATAACTTTAAACATCTTTTTGATGAATATTTTAGTTTAGTTTATTTTTCCTGCAAGAGTCCCCAAATTTAGTCCCTAAGCACAAAAATATCACCCTGACAAATCCAAACGATGGCCCTACTGTAGACCAAACTGTGTTTGATGTCCCTCTTCCTGACAAGTGTGCCTCCAAAGGACAATGAATTTGGATCTTGTGATCACAACATATGGGTCTAGCTGTCACAACTTTGACCACAAAAGTGAGCACCAGATACATCCACAGCCCCTTGAGGTGGATCTGGCATATTTCTCCTCCCGCATTGGAAATCAATGAGCAGCAAATTATTTATGGAAAATATACGCTGTGTTGAATTACAGTCGCTGGAGACCATGGGGATTTATACAGCAGCCCGAACACGCAAATCATGCGTAGCCAGCACCTGCAAAGTGACAGGTGACTCACTCTGAGGCACGGCAGATATGGATGTATGAGTCTGTGTGTGGTTGTCTGCTTATATAGAAATGAAACTTCCATTCATAACTTAATTTCCTCTCCAAGGTCTAAACAATAACAAGAAAAACTTGAGCAAAATCCATTACAATAGCCCTTTGTTTTCCATAAACTCTCCTGTGGCTACTGCAGCTCCCTGAAAGATGTGTTATCTTCCTCTGTTGACCCACTTAGGCCACTGTTGATATATGTATTGATTGTATCTATTGTGGCTGTCACAACAGAGGGTCACGATAAGCAGGGATGGAACAGACCAATCAAGGCAGCACATATAGTATCCCAGCTCCTTTGAAATGAGTAGCCTATCTAAGATGAATACCTCTTCTCAAAAACAAACAAACAAAAAAAATAAATAAAACTGGACTTTTCTTACATGTTGATAAAGTTGAAATCAGGCCATGGAAAACTTATTTAGTTTTGCAGGGTAATAGTGGGCACAAATACAGGTAAAACAATAGAAAAAAACATTATAAACTTTCAGATGTGAGGTCAGAACTTGGGTCTTTTTGTGAGCCACAGAGGTTAAGACAGACAGGAGTGTGGGCCACAAGGCAAAGAGGCCTGTACAAGTTGATTTACGACAGGCAAGGTGGAGGGCGCAGGATGCCCTGCTCTCTCTGATCACAGTTTCCCTGTTGTCTTCCTAATTTTTTTGACACTTCCATCCCATAGGCCCAAACTGACAGACCCCCTCCCCCCTTTTCAGATAGCTCCTACTCACCCCCAAGGTTGCTTAGAACTACATTTATCATGTTGTCACATTATAAATCACTCTGGCTAAAGTGGGTCTGATAACTGTAGCATCACTGTCAAATGGCTGCTCTCCTAATCTGCCTTCCAGGCAGCGCCACAGGTCTTCATGAATGTCCACATTCTCCTTTAGCAGGGTACCACCGGGATACTGCAAGAACACTTGTGCGGCTACTAATTCAGCCGTTAGCGTAACTGACTCTCACATATTTGACACTGTTCTCACTGTAAAATATGAACAGCGAGCTCTGAAAGCCCCCACAGGCCCATGCCAGAGTGTTACATTATCAAAACACAGTTTTAGATACTACACAATCATCATTTCCAATTTCCTACAGTCAGTCAGGATTGAGGAGAAACTGTGGAAACACAACAATTTCCCTTCCCGTTGAGGGAAGTCTATGTGACAAGTGCATGGACATGTTTGTTTAAACCTGCCTGGTAAATCATTGTTTATTCAACAGACTCAAGTTGCAT
Source organism: Toxotes lorentzi (assembly GCA_037833715.1). Lineage (NCBI taxonomy): Eukaryota > Metazoa > Chordata > Actinopteri > Toxotidae > Toxotes > Toxotes lorentzi. The sequence continues at coordinate 8,309,622 of JBBMJY010000001.1, read as the reverse complement.
AGCAAAAGCATACTTTGACATAGCTTTCCTAATTTACAGCGGACTGATGTCAGGGTAACTGCAAAAAACAACTCTTCAAATAGATGGCAAATAAATGTGGTAATGAAAGCTTTGCAGCAAGTTGCAATATTGAGAGTTTCCCAATGTGCTTACTGACTATGAAGCGCCCTTTCTGTACTATTGTTCTGTACTATTTTTTTTTCCAAATTCTGTTTAGTGTAATGAATAGATTAGCAGGTTTTACAACCTTAAATGTAAAAAAATGCATCCCTTGTGGCCACAACAAACCATCGCAATACTAAAATTTACAGCTATAAAAATAGTAAGAGGGCAAGTATTGTCACTGTGTGAATTATGAGTGTAAAGATCACTGGTTGAAGCCCTGACTACACAAACAGGATGTGTCATGGAGGACACATGGGGGTCTTCCAGCATGGGGGTCTTCCCCCTCACAGCTTCTGTGGGCAGATTTATCATCCAGAGGTTAAGGGTGGGACACCGGCAGAGGAGGGGGAGCTTCAGCGTGGGAGGGGGGGCAGCAGGCTATGAGCAGGCAAGTTTGCTTTTACATGTTTTCTTTTCTTCCCTTTAAAAAACAAGGGGGTTTGCAGGTTGCTTACCGAGGGCCAAAGTCCATAAAGCTGTGAGGAGAGAGCTGCAGCCACATATCTAAGGAGTAATGTGATCCCAAGGGGCTGACCGCCGTTAACTTTTATTACTGTAAATACTCTCCGTTCGCTTCTGTCCTGTCTCACACAATTCCTGGCTGCTTTTATGTACAGCTTGTGTTTGATTAACCCCCGCGATACACTCAAGGCCCATTTGTACACACCCATTATACACATAAACGGACACAAAATGCACTGCCGTAAAGTAGGTATATGCTTGTAGACAGACAGACATAAATACGGTGTCAGTAAAGGTTACAAAAACACAAGTCCTATATCAACAATGTTCCATTTATTACACTGCTAACACAGATACCCATGTTGTACATAAAGTCTCTATAGAGAGCAAACAAAAGTTTTTTTTTTCTTTTTTTTTAATGTAGCATATTAAGAGAAATACTGTACACAAATATATGGATGCAAGCACACTGAAAATAAAATCCATCTGCTAATTGAGGGTTTAGTATGACAGAAGCTGCTGGAAGTTTATTTATGGCGAGTCTGGTTGATAGTGGGAGATGTACATACAGACAGACAGGCAGACAGACAGGGCTGTGTGGGGGAGATCAGTGAGGTAGAGAGCCCTGATTGATAAACTCCCTATCTGGCTATTTACGATCTGGCTGCAGAAGAGGCAGGCTTCGCCAGACAGAAAAGCAATTAATCTGCAAACGAGCTGGGGAACAGCCGGCCTGAGCATTGGAGCCTCCTACCAGCGTCGCTCTGGAGGGGAGATAAGGCTGCAGACGGCTATTTATTGTACATTTTAATTAAGTGCTTGTTAACGCTAGTTATCTTAACAGTCACAAAATTACCGTTGTAATGCATTTAGTTTGAGGAAAAATGGAGAGGGCTGGAGCACTTTATGAAAGCTGGCACAGCTTGCCTTCATTTGAAATCACAGGATAAATTCAGAGGAGGCGGATGCCACAATGATCTAAGCTCAGGCACTAATGGTTATTTAATATGGCCATCAGCGGTCCCAAGTCCCCAGCATACGGCACTCGCACAATAGCCTCCAAACCCTCTTTAACACTTATTTGAGATGACAGGAAAAATGAAACCGTTTGTGCTTTCAATGGAAAAGCAATCATTGGTACATTATACTCCGCTTGCCCTATCATGCTAATGCCGGGTAAAAATGTCACCAAATGTATTTAAAGGGCTGATGGAGTGTTGCCGTTTGATTCCTGCTGCCTGCCTGATTAATAAAAACCTTCAATTTGTATGTAAATGCAACCTGGGGCTCATATCATCTGCACACCTGCACCTGGAGAAAAATAATAAACTCAAGTTTAATGTGGCAATTATGAGAGTTTATGGGGATTGTGGGGAAGAGGGCGGCAGAGGAGAGGCTGGCTTGATGAGAGGGCTCTCATAGGGGAGTGGGCTGACCTGGACCAGCCCGCTACAGGAATGACCTGATGCACAAATATAACCCCAGCTTGCAGAGCTTACCACAACATGCACGCCTCCACAACAACACAGGCTGGTAGTAGGGATGAAGGCAGTTCACTGATGTTTTGTTAAAAACAATTAGTGCTTTGCTTGCAGTGTGATCAGCTTCCACATGATGGACTGTTACAAATTTTACCTAGTAAGCATATTAATCTAAAGGAATATTTTATGTGTATTTATCGCATGGTGATAGAGATCTCAAGTAATTCTGATATTGTCTGTTGTTTCCCCTAAATTTTGTGTTGGTTGCTCAGCTCTGAAGACAATATCTTCATGGCTCTGTCTGTGCAGTCTTGTAAGTGCTTGCATTGTGCTCTTGTCAACAGAATTATCACCATGTCACAACGCTTAGCATTTAAAAGAAACATACTTGGGCCTATTATCATTCAGCATGTGAATGGTATTGACCTTACGTCAAGCTGGTCATACTCACTCTACCCCTGGTAATTGATTTGTGTATTGTGTTTTGCTTTTCTTTTCTTTTCTTTTCTTTTACCTCTTACATTCTCAGCCTCACACCCTACTTCCTCCAAGAACAAAGTGAGACTGTATTGACTAAATGTGAGAAGAGTAAAGATTACGGAGAAAAGATTAAAAGCGGGTACTGTTGACTGAGCTTGCTGGGGTGGCAGCATGCAGCTTTCACCCACACTGGGGAACTTTGAATCCAGCTCTGTCTTCCCTCCGTCACTGGGTCTCAGCAGTAACATGTCTCACCTTGCCCACCGCAACCTGTCAGGATCAGCACTCATGCAGGAAGACGGAGGAGAGGAGAGGACCTGCTGAATATTTTGACAAAACCCCCTCGCTTTTCTTCAGACAACAGAGTTAGGACCAACAGTAGTGTATTTCTGAACTGATGCAACAATCAGTCAAGTAGAGAAAGAAATAAACCAAAAAGGGCTGAATCCATGTGCTGCAAAGTTAAGAAAATACATATTTTTTAACCGCCATTTGCCATTACCATAGATAATTCACAAGTGCATTATACAAGCCCCGGTTTGAGCACCCCAGCTTTGCAGCAACCTCACCATTACTGAAGATGTGTGGTACAACCACACACAGCACACACAGGAAAGGGACAAAGACCATGCAAGAAAAGAAAGGAGGTGAATACAGTGATTTGGAAGAGTGTCAAAAACTTCTGTGGTCTGTATTATGTGGGTGAGTAGACAGGAGTGATGCAGTGAGACGGTGATAATAGTTATCTGCAGAGATGATCTGCTCGGGCATGATAATAGCGCTACAGCAGTGTGACTGTGAATCAGTACCTTGATAGAGCTGAAGATGTGGGCCCTTCTCTCTCAACTCAGCGTAGAAAAAAAATCCCCACCTGCCTAATGGCTTTAGACAGCAGCCATTCGGCCCTGCTAATCTTCCGTCTCTCTGAAAATAACTTTTTGTGCTGTATGAAGATTGGATTTTACAGATCACAACGGCAAGGCAATGCATTCACTCAGCTGTACTTCTCATGAGAAACGTATCGTGATCTCTAATAATATTCTGTATACGGCTTCAGCCAAGCGCTACCTTTAAATGCGATGCCGTATTAATATTAATATTTATGGACTGTGGAGGAGCGCAAGTCGTCTGAGCGGTACGGGCAGAACAAACTTCCATTAATTCCTATGGAGGGGAAAGTCCAAATTAATTCCTATTCACATTTTAATGCCTTTATGCTAATGCAGGTTCAGAGGGAAAGGACGGTGAACCCACAGGAGGAGGAGGGTTGACTTCTGCACCTGAGAAATCTCTCTTCACATAGGGAAATGGGCTAAAAGCCTGGGCTTATTCCGCAGCCACCATTTACAGAGTACACACACAGTATCAGACCTTATTCCAAAGTAGTCAAAGACTGACTGTAGTCAAAGACTGAAAGTTTTATAATGTTTCAACATCTTTATTGCTTTTTCTTTGTCAAAGTCTGAACTTCCAGTGGTGTTGATAAAAAATTATACAAGGTTGTTAAAAGATTATGTATGTTTTCAACTTACATTTTTCATTTTTGTCATTTTGTCATCATTTCCATCAGTTATGATAACAATGAAGTCTCTAAAAATCCATGCTGAGATCTGTGTAGGTAGCAAACAAGTCCAAAGGACAGATAATCAAAACCACTTTAATTGGAGATAAAACCACAAATAAGCACACATGAAATGTTGGCAATAATAAGTCATTTCACAGGACAAACTCTGTGTTAGCCAACAGTTGAATCTGGCAGTTAGTCTATAATCTGTAATGAATGTTTACAACGGTCAGTTTTGGTAATAATTTTACCATTTTCCTTTGTTTTCTCTTTCAAAGAGGCAGGCAGACCTGGGGGTTAGTTTAAAGCCTGATTTATTCTCTCACTGCTCATCTTTCTTGCCTCATCTTACTCTTTTAGTAATGTTGCCACCTTTCCAGATCAGCTAAGCAGTGAACTTGGCACGTACAATTTTGTTATTACCAACAGGAATGGTGGCCGAAACTATTTTTAAAAAAGGGGTGGATATATCCTTTAAGGTGGGATGCACCTATACTGACAAAGTATGTTTGATCACCAGCACACAAGTAAAGTTAACACCTGACGCAGAAACAATTTCAAGACCACATCTGCTTTGATCTTCATCTGATGAGGAATCCCAGCACCTCCAGTCAACTCCCCTCTGTTCCACAGGGAAAATCCAAGTCTATCCATTCTGGTTTGTCTGGACTGGTTAATGTGGTGCTGAGCTGAGGCAAACACAAATAGATTGCCCTGGTAGCAATTGTGCCCCCCTCTACCCCACTGTGTTACAGCTGTTATCATTACATATTTACTTGGAAGACAAGCGCGTGCTCCCTCCAGATAGGTCCCTATCAGTACATGTCTATGTTGTGACACCTGGAGGGTAATTGTCATTAATTGCACTCATTTGGGCGGCAGTTCAGGGCAACTGAAGCACAGGTGTTTGGGACAAAACATGATTATTCCCATCCAAAGAACGAGAGGCTGGGAAAGAATGATTTTGCCATTGTAGAAGGCCCCACACATAACGACTGTCCATTTTTCTGGTTTTATCACGCATTAGTGGGTAATTGGGGCTCAAAAAAACAAAAGTGGAAAGAATGTCATCATCATTATTCCCTCCTTTCCTCCATTTCGTCCATTCGTAGAGAGATTGAGCACTCTATCAGTTTAGAATGGGGAACTCTAAAACACTAAGATGACTGCAGTGACTGGACAATCAATGCACCAGCTGTTTAACTGTTATACAAGAGGTCACAAAAACTGGGGCAGCAGTCCTCATACCAAATAGTCTTTAAGAAAACAAATTTTTATTAACATTACATTCTAAAGTTATCTTCTCTGGACAGCATCCATGGGCAGTACTGTTGTAACCCACACTTGTATCTAGAGTTATAAGTTGGAAAAAATATGGGTTTTTTTTCTGAGCTTTTTGGGGGGAAAAAAACACTCCATATTGTATAAAACGCACATCAAAACTTAGCCTAGAAGAGTCAGCCACCCAAAGTGATACTACTGGGTACATGTTACCAATATGGCGGGCCTTAAGAGGGACCTTTGTGTCGGCAGAATTAATGAGACCCTTATCCATGGTTCAAATGAGTTTAATTGAAAAGTGAAGACCTTAAAGCACCAGTCCTTTATCTCTCAGCCATCCATCTGTTTGACTCTATCACTATCTGATTACCTTGTTATCAAGCTCCTGATTGTGTTTTCAAGCACTATCATTTAAGATATATCATGACTCAGCTGCTAAAAATGTAAAGTAATTACCAGACACCGTGTTCATGTCTGCATACCCAATCAGTATGCATTAAAAGCTTGTCTCTGCACTGACTGCAGTGTTATTGAAGCACACAATGTATTTTTTTCACAGTGCATAACATTCTTCTTCACTGCGAACTTCAGTCTTTCCTCCCCTGCTGTTGCTGTTCATCTGCATTTACCCTGAGACTGACATGACTGTGACACTGACACACACTCCTTAGGCTGTGATGTTTTCTTTTTTTTTTTTTTTTTTCTTGTGATGAAAACAACAAAAGAGCCATTTAAGACTCAAAACTACAACTAAGCCTGTCACAGTCAGTGTGTGTATCTGTGTGTGCGTGTGTGTGTGTACCCCAAATGGGCGGAGTGCAGACACCAGGCACAAACTTCCTCAATCTGTCCTAATAGCACAGCAGTATACAAAGCACATACTTCAAATATAACAACCAAGCTACATTCCCTCATAAAAACACTGTTTACCGTCGCTGTGATAATTTACTCAGTAACATGTGCCCTCCACAAGAGCAAACACCAAGGGATGCCAATGTGTGTGTGTGTCGGCTGACAAAAATACACAGCAGCAGCTGGGCCCCATGTTTGAAGACCTGCCCTCCACACTCCATAGCTCAACATGGAGGCATACTGTGACTTCTAGACTAGTTAGTGAGAGGAGGAGATTGAGGGTGGGCCTGAACTTGTGTATGCAGGTGTTTGTGACAAATGAGATGTTAATCACATCTTCAGCACGGATTTTCACCCAAAAGTGTATCCTTTTGATCAGAACTGTATTGCCTTGTGTTATAATTTCAGAACAATTATTTCAGATGGACACATCACGGATGGGGCAAAAGCAACCATACGAGTCAGCAATTCTTAGCTCTGTATTTAAAAATCCAGATGATTTCATGTTGTAAACCTCAGAACACCCAAAACCATCTACATTTTTGTTTTAGGCTTTAAGCCTGACACAAAAGAACTTTATATTCACCAGTGAGTTTTGCTCTCATGCCAGAAATCATTGTGTCTGAGTAGGTGTCACATAAGCCATCACCCATTTATGTCCAATACCTGCTGCACATCTCCCTTCTGTCCACCTGAGCTGTGGAGACTAATATTGGGGGAACCTGAGGCTGGTAGTGCCAGGACCTGCTTGCCAAAGCCTCGGAGAAGACAGATGGCATGCAGAAATCAATAACCTCACACAACATCACCCATTTTGTGAACAAATGAATCTGCTTTGACAGTATGTGTATGAGCGATCGGATGACCTGCTCTCTTCCCATCTGAACACTCCCCCCACCCCAAGCGCGCTGTTATTTATGGCAGTTGGGCCCAACGCTCCTGTGTGCTTTGATGTTTAATTCAAGGACCCACAGTCAGGCAGGGAGGAGAGCGTGGGTGTATTGGGAACTCACCGGGGCTCAGGAGCTCAGGAACTCTGATTTCCTACAAATATTCCCAGTGTTGCTCACACTGGTCTCTGTCTCTGTGACTGCTGAAGAGTTACCACTCCATGCAGGGGCCTGAATGTGTGGGGAAGATGATCTGTCTGTGGTTTGATAGTTACATTGCACAGACTGGTCCCATAAAAATTGTTTGATGCATTAAGAGTGTTGTGAGCATGACATTCTTGGAGGTGTTCCTAAAACACCCCCACCCTAAGGCAGCTATAGTAGCAGGTGTTAACTCCAATCAAAGCCCAGTATTGTCTGCCCTATCATCAAACAGCAATGTTTTGCTGTCAGGCCTCTAGTATCCTCTACCTCACTCTCACTGCCTCTAAC
>JBBMJY010000001.1:8249455-8296955 GCA_037833715.1 Toxotes lorentzi | reverse complement strand
TCTAACTGCTATCCAATCCCACCAAATGATGCTGATGAGAGATGAACATATTGTTTAAGTCTGCTAATGTGGCTGCCTGAGAAGTGGATGAGGGTTTGAGAGGACTGACATGTGCTGAACTTGGTGACCTTTTGGCATCAAAGATTGTGAAAAAAAGCGAGAGAGAAGTTGAACGCAACTAGCTTCATGATTTATGTCAACTTAATGGTGAGAGAGAATCGTTTAAAGAAAGGCCTGCTTCTTTTTTGGCTTTATAAAATCTGCAGTCCATATGTATTGATTGGTATATAATCTGCCACTGCCAGAAGGGCTGGAATCATTGTGGGTCTGGGGAGAGAATGTTGGACCAGTGGTGCTCACAGGAAAAATCTGACAGATACACAAAGATTAGTAGATATCCACACACACACAAACACAGAGAAATGGGGTCTGGCAGGCCCCTCAGAGGGCTGATAAGAGTGGGCGTGGGCAATGATGAGGCCCACTCATGGATGCATTGTTCTCCTAAAAGGGGCGGATCTCCCCTGCGTTGGTGGTTATGAAGCAGGAATCGAGGAGCAGGGAGAGGGTAATCATTATTGGTTGTGACAGCGGTGACCTGACAGCTGGGTCCAGTCTTGCTCCAGTGCTTGTTGTACAACAGACAGACTCAGACACACACACACTTGCATGCACACACAGACACATGTGTCTGCAAGAACATGTGTGTAGCTGTGCTCACACACATTCAAAACCCAAACGAGACTAGAAACCCAAACGAGACTAGAAGACATGTTTTGGGGGATTGTTGCTTATTGGCATACACTGGAGAATATAGTGTTCATTACACCTCAAAATATGAGACTGTTGCACTGAGTGATCAACATACTGACAGTTATCTGCTTTTAGAGCTCTCAAGCTCTCAATGGTGGATCCAGAAACACAAAGATTATCCTGAGACTGGAGCAAGATCAAGGTCATGAAATCAAAAAATTATCAATCAACACAAGTTTATTTTTTATCCTCTCAGGAATAAGAATCTGCTGTAAAACATTTTCACAACACTCTCCTGTGAAAACATGAGATATCCTGTATGGAAAGTTGCATGACATTTTGTCCAAAGGTAAAGCTTTGGGGTGTCCAAAACAGAGACATATAGATTTATTGTCCCAGAGATGTGAATACTAACTGGAAATTTTATGAAAATCCAGCCATCTGTTTTTGAGGTATCTTGTCACCAGGTCCTTGGCCAAACAGTGGGTCACCAAAATCAGCATGATGCATCCTCTGGGAACAATGACTATCCATGTTAATGTTGGGCCCAGAATTTAGATGCTATCTTTCTCTGGGACAGCTGTTGGAGCAGCATATTAAGGGTCAAACAGTTCAACAATCCATAGACATCTAGGCTCACCCCCAAAAGACGAAGAAGAAGAAGAAGAAGAAGAAGAAGAAGAAGAAGAAGAAGAAAAACACACAATTAAATAATAGTTAACATTTGCTAATTTTCACCTTTCACCCAGAGCTTCCAAAAACTACAGACAGTTACTGTTGGACGCAAATGGAAAGGAAACAGTAAAGCCCGAACCACCACCTTAAAAAACGCTGAGTTGTCCAATCTGCTCAAGTGTGAGGGCTTGTTTCCATGTTTTTGATTAAACAGGTACAGCTCTGCCAACTTGCCTTTGTTTACAGTGGTAACATGTATGCATTGTGCATGGTCAGCGAGGCAGTTTGTCACCATCATCCTCAGACTCGCCTCACCATCGCCTCAGCCTATTAGCTGGTGTTTTAAGCATAATGGGCTAATAATAGCATGATGTGTTTCAAGTGCCAAGATAACACCTGTATGTGGGCGTACAGACACACACAACACAAACACAAGACACAGACACGTAAATGTGCTCACAGGTATTCTTTGCGTCACTCACTGCTTGGCACCATCTTCATTAATAGGTGCAGGGTTTAGGTGGGTAAATCCTAATCAAAGCTGCCCTGCTGAGGTTTCAGTGTTTGCTTGTAGTCTCCTCTGACCTCAGTCCATTGGCATGCTGAGCCACTCAATAGGGCTGGTTATAAAAGCAAGGTCCACACCCACCGACCTCCATAACATACCATCACAGGATCTGCTCTCATGGCTTTTGATGCCACTCATGAAAATGGAGTGCTAGATAGTGAAATACAAGGTGATAGAGATGCCAGTGAGAAGGCACGAGGTATTTTCCCATGATGCCATTTTTAATGCTGCTCCTTCGTCATGTTTCTTGGATGTATTTTTGCATTTCTCCCTCTGTCCCAACAGCTCTCTCTTTGCAATAATTGCTTAACTTCACCACAGAGACTTGCTGTTTTTTTACCGGATGGGAGGCAAAATCTGTCACAACATTGCAGTTCTTACACAGTGACTGAATCCTATTTGAATCCTAAAAGGAACAAATTCTGCTACACTTGGTAAATAATTAATGAGGAAATGCTAATTATAAAACCAATTCAAAGTTTTTGCTGCGGTAAAATCATGTATCGGATGAATTTATAGACAGTTAATTCAAATATATTAATATATATAATATTTATTTCTCCTCTAAAAGGTCTTGTTGCTATGTCCTGTAAGACCCTTGTTGATGTATTTAATTTTTGCATGAGGAACCACATAATCAGTAGACATTTTTATCATGATTTTAACAAAACTGATCAATAATGGTGTTAGTATGGTTTCACGTTACTGTGACAAGTCATTCAACAACCCTGATAAATGTACATTTTTTAAAATATAAATTAATATGGGGAACCAAGCGGAAAACAGCCATAGATGATCCAAATGGTGCAAATGAATGGTCAAAACACTTCTTGCAGTAATAATAATAAGTAATAAATAATACTTTCTGAACCCTGAATACTTAATCTTTTATCAAGGCTTGTGCATGTGAGTAGTGGCATCAGTCCAGTGTCAACATGGTTGATACTGGTTAGTCAACTTTTCCAGACTTGTAATGCAACCAAATTGTCACTTCAGTGTCATCTACAACGATCCATCTTCAATTATGCATGGACATTGTAGCATCACAGAAAGACTCAGTTTTACAGCGGCCCATGTCCCGATTTTAAATCCCTCCTTGGATGCACCACCGTGCCACCTACTACTTACCCTACACCCCCTGCAAAATCCAGGCCACCACACAGATGAGGAGGCTCCACTCACCCATGTTGGTACAGCTGCCTCTTCTCTAGCCTCAAACCAGCAGCAGCAACAGCTGGAAAGACTGAGGCTTTGTCTGGCTCAGTAGGCCAAAAATTGCTGGGAAACTGATATTTGTCTGGCCGTAGTGTCGAGCTGCGGGGCCATGAAAGGGCATCACTGGCTACCACTGGATCAAGGCACTCCATAATAAATAAAACCATGTTATGCTTTCAAGAGAGAAACAGATCATGGGTTATGATAGGCCATTTGTTAGATGGTCGTGGTAGATAGCTGGTGTTTCCTTGAGGATGTGCTGGTTTGGCTCCACAGACTGTAAGTGCAAATCTGGGAAACAAGAAGACTAGAACAGTGTGGATGCTCTGGGAAATTGTATAACTGTAAAAAATATTGTGTGTTATGTTCTGAAAAACCCATACTAGAAACATAAACAGTGAAAGAATCAAGTAAAACTCTGGGCTGGCCTGCTGAAAGGGCTTTTGAGGTGCCAGGAATACATATTACTCTGTCGATCAATGGACAAATAAACTATTTAGATGAGCTGAAGAAGGTGTATCATCATTTTGATTCTTTCATCTAGAAGCAACAGATCATTCATCCACGTTATTTCTCATCCATGGCTTACTATGATACCAAGGGGAGTATGATGATACATTTCCACTAAATGCCAAGTGGTGAATTGCTCCCTTAAAAAAAACAGGCCGGCCTAATCACAGATCGGGTCAGTTTACATTAAATGTAGTTTGAAATGTAAACTAATAGTATTCAATGACACATTAAATAACTTCATTCTTTTTTCTTTTCAATTCAAAGTAAGTTTAAAAAGGGTTCTAGTCCACGAGTAAATAATATCTGGCAATATCAGTGTTTTTGTAAATAAAAGATCTTCGTGATCATTATAAGCATCCTAAAATCATCATCACCATCATTGTACACAGGGAACTCTCTTTGGCCGCCAGCTTGTAATCTTCCTCTCCCCCTCTCCCTCTCTGACTTTCCCTCTCCCTCCCTCTTACTCCCTCTCTCCTGCCGTCACCTCTCACAGAGCCTGGCAACATCAAGCCAGCTTGCATTTTAATTTGGCCCTGAAGTTACTTATTTCATTATCGATCATCCGTAATGCTGAATCAATGTTCATCTTGTTACGTGGGCCATACCCGTGTAATACAGTGATAGTGGGGCCCAGAGTTACTCATTCCCCTTACAAAGTGACTTTACCGTAAAATCAATGCCTTGTGTTACTGATACAGGGGAAACTGCAGCAGATGGAGTGAGAGTGAGTGGGCAGAGAGGAAACAAATGGGGGAAAAAAAACAACTCACCTTCAATGCAGCTTTGTTAAAGGCACTTATAACACTCACAAAGCATAGCAAATGTCTACAGTGTGACCATTGTGTTATTATAGAGTCAGTTGATCCATGATTCCTCACTAAGGTGCAATGTGGTAGTGAATAATAAAATGAAGCGATAACATACTAATTTTCAGCTGCTGGATCTGCTGGATTTAATGTTGTGGTTTATGGATCATCTGTTTAGACTGTCACTTGGAAAATGTAGCCTATATATTATTGACATTTCACATATTTTTTTTTACTAATCATACATAACATGTATAAGCATATAATAATAATAATGATCATAATTTAAAGTTACACAGGACTACAAATACAACATGGGGAGTGTCCACATGGAAAGCACTTGATCTCTTTTGTTGACCTGTCCATTAATTTTAGCTTAGAGCTAAACTAGAGTAAAGTACCAGTTTTTGTGTGTGTGGCTTTGTCCCTCTATTTTCACCCGTTCTCCTCCAGTCTCCCGGTGAAAAATGAACTAGTATCCCAGATATAATTTTGGAGGGTTTATATAGGTATCATAGGTGAAGTATAAAGTATATATAATATACTTCAGTCATATTTAATACTGTAGAAAAAAGTAAAAGATAAGCTACTGCAACAACCATACTATTGAGTAAAATTGGCCGACAAAGGCTATTTAACAATATTACATTTCACAGAGGTGACGGGTCAGACATTCATTAGAGAATATTATATAGGCAGATATTAAGAGAGAGTAAGCATCTAGAGCTACTATGGAGACACTATTTTGAAGCACATACAGGCACTCTGTAATTTGAGTTGTTCATATAATAGTCAACATCCCACATACACAGGCCCATAAATACAGTATTTAAGTTAATAATGTGTATGCACACAGTTGAGCTGCTGGCTGCTCAGTCAAAGCTCTGTCAAGGCCTAAATCTAAAATGGATCTCTCACTCAATCCATTTGCTTACCCTGAAAGACTGTTTAAATTTAGTAGTAGCCTAAACCCTGAAGTTAACACGTTAATATAAAACACTTGCAAGGTAATGCATTAATTCACACTTTGATCTGCTGTCATAACCGAGTTTAATAAGTTGCAGTCCATTGACTATTAATTTGTTTCCAAATGGTGTGAGCAGGAGGAACGGTTCCAAAATGCTTTACTTTGCCACTAATGCAAATCAAAGTTAGGCTATCTGTTTAATATGCATGATTGGCTGGTGTAATGTAATTAAAATCATACTATTTAAATTACCCTTACAGTGAAAAAAAATTAAACTTTAAATGTATTTTCAAAGTACACTTGCTTCTGCTGCTAAGAACAATTAATTTTAGAAACTAATTCATTTATTGGATTAAGCCTCACTGTTCTTTAAACACTGTAAGATTTATTGGCCCTTTATTTCACCCTAATGGGACATGAGTTTGAAAGAGCATATTTGGAGATTGAATGTGTTGCACAATTAGTGCACAGTTAGTTTTTTAGGTTACCCAAGTTTAAACCCGCCGAGGAACATTTCTGATTGACAACAACAGCCATGTATATTCCCAACAGCTAAGAATAATTGCTTTGTAATAAGATAGGATAATACCAATAGTCACTTTCATGAATTACAGAGACTTTTTCCTATATGTTTTGTCAGTTACTTTCATCATTCTGACAGATATCAAATATACTGTAGCTCATATATCTGGCTTCAGCTGACCAGTAGCTTTTCTTGATCATATTGAAAAAGCTGTAAATCCCTGCACTGCACTATTTCATATATCATAATTACAGCAGCAGTTTGTGCTCCTGAAACTGAAGCTGGAGAATTCTGGTGAGTCTAAACAAACTCTGCAAGCTACTGCATTTTGACTAAAGTCTCCCTTTCAAGAAATGCTTACCAAAATGAGAGCTGGTTTGTCAAGCAGTTCAAGAAAATCTCAATTCTCTCTCTCTCTCTCTCTCTCTCTCTCTGTCAGTCAGTCTCTCTCCCTCCTACTTACACACACTCACACGCGCACACACACTCCAAACAACCCTAAGCATCCAAGGGTTATTAATTCCGTTTTCTTTTCAAATCCTCATTCTTCGCCGTAATTAACCAATGCTGATCAGCAATGGCTCCCTTAAAAATGATTCCATGTATGATATGTGTGATGATTTTTTTTTTCTGTCACTGGGGCGTTATGGAAAAGATCCAAATGTGTAATTTGAAGTGCCTCCGTTTGAAGCCTTTGATCTCGCCTGTTTTGCAGAGCCTCGGTTCATCATTTGCGACGTGTCGCTGGAGCCCTGTGTATTGCATAAGAAACTACTGTTGAGCGATAGGCCGTGTATGTTTGCTTATGAGAATGTGAAATTGTGTCATCTGCATAATTACCGTCAAAGAGCTCTCTACAAAACAGCCCTCAAGTCACTCGTGTATGATTGCCCTCTTTTTACAGCACCTACAAATTAAATTGGCTCCAGCGCGCTCCCAGCATTATTCCACAAGAATTAAGGAAACTCATTTAAACCAGATGTAAATAATAATAATAATAATAATAATAATAATAATAATAATAATAATAATAATAATAATAATAATAATAATAATAATAATAGGATTTATTCCAACTAAATAAAATTATCAAAATGATTCTCTGTGGCCACAGTTCTGCTTTTTCCTGTGTTGAATTAAGGCCTGTTCCGGTGTGTGTGTGTATGTGTCTACGGAAGTCAAGCAGAGGTTAGTTTACTTTTTACTGAGACTCTCTTTAGGAGAGAGGGGAGCGGCGTCTTAATGCTTTTATGGCTACGCCAGTTTCCCGGGTCGGTGTGAAAGTGTTAAGTTAGTGCGTGGTGCGTTTGGTTGGAGGCAATAAATTAGACACAGTCCACACGGCGTGGGTGGAGTGGATTGGGTTGAGGAGGGGGGCCACGTCCGAGCGACGTGGTCCCGAGGATGAGACACGTGTCCATCAGGACCCGGAGCGCTGCTTAGCGGACACCAGCAGGCAGACACTGCGCTGGACTCTCAGATTTATACTCTCACTTCTAACGTTTATTACGGCCCAGCCACGTTGTCTCTCTCTCTCTCTCTCTCTCTCTCTCTCCCTCTCTCTCTCTTTCTGTCTGTCTCACTCCCTCTCTCCTCTGCGATTTTTTTCTGTCTCTTAAACTTCACTGTTTTCTTTACATTCATTACGTTGCTGTGTATCCAAAATCCCAGATACCATCCACTTATCTTTAACTACCCTTCACTTCACCACTGTCTGGACCCCTCCAGTTTTGCAGGTCGATGTTATGTGTGTGTTTGCGTGCGCGCATGAGTGTGCGCCTTAAGTGTGAGCGTACTATTGACTGCTATGTAGTGATTACCATTCCGGTCGGATGGCACCAGCAAGCCGCTGTAATTAATAACCCCATAATCCGGGTTGGGGTGGATGTCGGCGAAGAACACACACAGATTCAGGACAGAGTTTTACAGAAACAAGGCGTATCCTTATGGGTCGCTCTATATAAGAAATTACAGCTGCTATTATCCCTCCCAGACAATGATAACTATCTGCTTCAAAAGAAGATTAAAGGTTTATACAAGTTGAGAGTTCTTGGAAACCGGGATCGCATTATCAGAACTAAACTGAGATTGATGAGATTTCGTCTCGCTGTCAATAATACAGTAAGACTTCTACCATATTCAAATAAAGTGGTATGAATATTAGTTCAACCTCTGCAGTTGTTTTGCAAACGATTAACAAAACAGATGCTGGTACAAAGTCGGGTTGAAATGCGATTATGGTTGTCCCCTACACACGTTTGTATATTGATTCATGGAATTTCAATTCTGACTCCCTTGTTTTGTTTTAATCCGCATTACTTACAAGAAACATCAGGTTGCATCAAAATTATCAAATGGATTTCTTAAGGTGCAGTCTGTCAAGATGATCGTTTTGTTTTTAGTGGATTAAAGAGCTTAAAATCACTGAATTATTTGCAGACTTAAGCTTTTCCTCGAGCGATGTTTATTCACGCGTTATGATTATTATTCGTATTATTATTTTTTTGCATATTTTTTTATTGTTGTTGTTGACAGTAATAATAATAGTGATGTTGATTTATTGTTTTTATTTATTTATTCATTTTCTTTACCCTTGTATCATGGAATCAGAGTGCTATTTCCCAGAATAAACATCTTCTCAGCCCAATCCACTAAAATGTATATTACTTATCATTGTAGGCACTTTACACTTAGTCTTCATTAACAGCGTAATGCGCCAATCATCAGCTTCCTCTTTGATGTCAAGTGGCTTACATGCGACCCGTTTGATGTCTCAAATTAAAGAATGAACTGACTCCAATCCGCCGGCCACCAGGAGCCCACAACACCTCGAAACCAGTGTAAGAAAACACAGCTTGCATCCAGTGATGTGGCGATAAATAGAAGAAAAAAAAAGAAAGGTGTGTATAACCTGTGATCCGGGGTTATTACAAGGCATGACCACCGTCAGTAGCTCCAAGCATTCATTATTAATTATTCTCAGTTTTTTTTGATTGTGATTTGTTTGACACTGCCTCTTAAGATTTTTTTTTAATATAGATGTATGTCAATTCAAAAGAGTGAGTGTAAACTCTTTCTCACTAATCAAAAAAGGGGGTAAAAGTGTCTTTAAGTGCTCTTAAACTTAACAACTACTTACCGAATTTACTGTTTTTTAATTAAATGTGCTCTTGTAGATGAGTCTCCAAATTTAGTTCGATAAACAAAACTTTCTCCCTCCTGCATTTGTGTATTAAAAGGAGACTGCAGACAAAAAAAAAAAAAAGTTAATCAGTCACCGACACCAAAATGCTTACTGTTGTGTAAATGGCCAGAATTTGTGAATTAACACAGGGAAAAAAATATGTGGAAGGACAGACGCGAACAAATAACAAATGAAATAGATTGGCGAGCCATAAAATGAGATTTGAAACCCCCTTCAAATAAGAGCCGGCGACGTCAGCGCACTTATCCGAGAGAGAGAGAGAGAGAGAGAGAGAGAGAGAGAGAGAGAGGGAGGGAGAGAGAGGGAGGGAGACAGGGAGGGAGGGAGGGAGGGAGGGAGAGAGAGAGAGAGGTGGTTGGTGTGTGGTGTGTGTATGCGAGGGGTGAGATTTGAGAAATAGGAGGGGCTTCTAAACGACTAGAAATGTCAATCTGAGCAAGGGAGTCCCAATAATCTAAAGCAATCTGTAAGGACCTGACCTTAGTCCATCCAGATCAATAGGGAAGTGAGGGTGGAGAGAAGAAGAAGACGAAGAAATAAGGGGCGCAACCGGATCGTTTACACTGGCTGTTCCCGAGGAACTATAGACTTCCCTTGCTTGCACCTTTTGTTGCTCACATGCTCACACTGTAAAAGTGGATATCGAGGCAATTCCCTTGCTTTGTGAGACTGAAGCAGACTTTTTTTCCCTTTTCCTACCACCATGTCTTTCCCTCAGCTGGGATATCAGTACATCCGACCGATATACCCGCCGGAGCGCCAGGGGATCGCCAGCAATGCCCGGGCCGGGACAGAGCTCAGCCCGTCCGGCGCACTCTCCAACGTCCTCTCCACTATGTATGGATCTCCTTTCGCCGCAGCAGCGCAGGGCTATGGAGCGTTTCTCCCCTACTCAAACGATATATCCATTTTCAATCAATTGGTGAGTCACTTCTCTGCCTGTTTAAGTCACCCATAACTTTTATGTTATGTCTGAAAAGTAAAAGACATAAAGTGCACGGGCCTTTTCGGAGAGGTTTATTGGCACTTTTTAAAGTCTAAACTTTTCTTTGGAGCGCCGTGGTGAACTTCTTCGCTGATTCTTTTGTGAAATTTTGTTTAAAAAGTGGTTCAAAAGTAACGCATTAACACACTGTGCTTTAGGCTTATTGTAAGCACATTATTTCCTGAAACTGATGACAAAAGAGTTAATGAAATGATGCAACGTGCTGTGGGAGGTTAACAGGTATAGGTGGGGTAAAAGGGTGTAAAACTAAAGTCTTGTTCTTGCAAGTGTTCGGCTTAAATAACTTAAAAAAAGAATGTATCTTTTTCACTGAGTTGTGAAGCGTGTGGGACGTGGATAACGATTTAAAGTTGTGACAAAAATGACATTACATGACACTGACCGTTTTGTTTGTTTACACATTCATAATAACCTAATTGTTATTACCGTTAATTCAATTCAATTCACACCGTGGGGCGTAATTATATTAATCATGAAGAAGAATTCCAGACAAAGTATGGTATTGATGGTATTAATATTTTCTGTCTAATGAATCCCTCTGACTCTATGATTCTTTGTCTTTTCAGGGTGCTCAGTATGAACTGAAAGACAGTCCCGGTGTCCAGCACCCAGGGTTTGCCCACCATCACCCTGCTTTTTACCCATATGGCCAATATCAGTTCGGTGACCCGTCCAGACCCAAAAACGCCACCAGGGAGAGCACCAGCACCCTGAAGGCCTGGCTCAGTGAACACCGCAAGAACCCCTATCCAACCAAGGGCGAGAAGATCATGCTGGCCATCATCACCAAAATGACCCTCACCCAGGTGTCCACCTGGTTCGCCAACGCCAGGAGGAGGCTAAAGAAAGAGAACAAGATGACCTGGGCCCCCAGGAACCGCACCGACGAAGAGGGAAATGTTTACAGCAGCGATCACGAGGGGGAGGAGGGGGACAAGAGGGAGGACGAGGAGGAGATCGACTTGGAGAACATCGACACGGAAAATATTGAGAACAAGGACGACTTGGACGACCAGGATGACCTGCATTCAGATATTAAACTAGACGGGAGGAGTGACTCTGAGATTTCTGACGGCTTTGAGGATTTACAAGGGTCCGACCCGAGGTTTCTAAAGGCTGTGGGGAAAGATGGCAAAGACGTGGAGAGAGGAGGAGAGCACTTCCACAGCCACCACCATCACCACCATCACCACTCTCCTTCTTTGGACATCAAAGCGTCCCAGCCGAACGGAGAACCGCTCAAACTGAACCCGGTGTCCGTTAGCTCGCCGCCCTCAGAAAACAACCCCGCCCCAGCCCAAAAGCCAAAGATCTGGTCTTTGGCAGAGACAGCCACGGCCCCTGACAATCCCCGCAAATCGCCACAAATGAACGGCAGCAACTCCGCAGGGCCGGCTGCCCAGACCATAATCGCCCCTCACAGACTCATCTCTTCTTGTCCCGTTGGGAAAATCCAGAACTGGACGAACCGAGCCTTCTCGGCGCATCAGCTGGCTTTACTGAACTCGAATCATTATCTGGGACTGGCAAACCAGGCCACTGCCACCGGCCTGGCCCTCTACAGCAGCAGGCAAACGGAGGACAAGAGTCATAGTTCAGAGACTCCAGTCACAGGTACATGTCCCCGACACTGAGACGCGCATGTATAAATAGACCTAACTACAAAACAAAGACACTAGTCCATTGCCCGTCATTCATTTCTATTATTTTAAACCTCCTTTTGCCTTCTTTGCCTGTTCGTGGATTTTCTCTCTCTCTCTCTCTCTCTCTAGGCCACACAGATGAACAGTGTTACAATGTCATATCTTACAGAGTACAGTGTGTGTGTGTGATGTGTGTGTGAGTGTGAGTGTGTGTATGTAAACTGCTTTGAAGGAAAAAAAATGTCCGAGAGAATTATGGAAACCTCATCAGAAAGCATTTAAGAAAATGTGGAATTGAGTGAAAACTGTTTTTTTTTTTTTTTGTGCCCCTTTCCTCCCTTTAGTTGGTGTTTTTTACATCCACGTGATATTAAGGCCCATGTGCTTGTATTTAATGGGTTACACAAAGAACCTCAGCCCATGAAATCAAGTAGTTTTCAACACTAAATTTACTGAAAACCCAGGATGGGCTCTGTTAATAGGCAGTTCACTTAAATACATTTTCATTTTCATTGCCACAATTTCAGAGAGATCTTAGTGCCTTGGATGCAGAAGAGAAGTTGTTAAAAAAAAAAACAGCTTTCCACCCAGTTCAAAGATAGAGAGGCTGTCAATTAATGACATTTGGGAATTTTCTTTTTGATGCCATATCACATTTTTAACGCCATATTTACCCGCATTAGCTTTTATTCTATTTTTTTTTTCCTTTTTCTTTTTTCATCCCTGTGTGCGCGCTTGTGTTATTTCGTTTGTTACTTGTTTGGTCATGCAAATGAGCTCAATGCAAATTCACTACAGGCTGTTTTTGAAAGGCAATTGTCACTTTTATATCACTTTGTGTTTTAGCTCTTCATGAGGCTATTATTAGTGTTTTTTAAGATCACTTTTTTTCTTTTCCTTTCTTTTTTTTTTTTTTTAATTTTGTTTTACCCCTGTATATTCCAGGCCTCCGAACCAACTAGAAGCAGCGATGGTTCTTTCGGCTCTTTCCTCTCCATAAACCCTCACCCATCCTCTTTTTTATTTTATTTTTATTTTATTTTATTTTATTTTAATTTCAATAAGGAATGTAAAATAAGAATAATACATCTCTGTATACTTACATTGTAAGCATGTCCTGTGTAAAACTGCTAATGTAATAATGTATGAACCTGTAGTCTGTGAGTTTTTTTTTTCTTCTTCTTCTTTTCTTTTTGTAAGTTCTGTGAGGATTTGATGTTCAAATGTTTTGTATATAAAGTTAAGAATATGTACATACTTGTGAACCAAATTGTACAAGAAAGTCTATATTTTGGCTAATAAATGAACTGCTGCAACTTTAAGAAATGGTTGGTTTTTGGCCGTTGGTATTTTGACAGCTGCTTTTGATGATGGCTGTTATTGTGCGTTTCAGCCTGAATTGCAGTGCTTTGGGGTTTTTGATTTTTTTTTTTATTATTTTGTGTGTGTGTGTGTGTGTGTGTGTACGTGTTAGTGGACAGCCTGAGGCACAGACGTCACCCTCCGTGGCAGTGATAAGTAAATATTCGAGGGGGATTTATCACACTTTTTTTTTATACAGCGGCAGGACTTAAGGCTAATTATTGCGGCATACATTTGGATATTCATGTTGTGGGATTATACTTATAGAGGCGTAGCGGTCGCATAAAAATGAATAATTCTTTCGTTAATTTTGGTCTGAAAATATTTGGGTAATGAATAACTGTTGGAGCATCGTTGGTACTTGGTTAAAGAGCTTCCGTTGATCCTAAAGATGGATTTTGGCTTTGCAATGCAACTCCCATATCTCATCATGCTCAATTTGTAATGCTTTTGCTCCTTACATATATCATACATTTTCCTCAACTGCCGCTGCTCTTTGGTATAATTGTAATATATCGTCGCTGTATAACTAATAATAACATCATTTATTTTGTTTGCCCGTGATGTGATCATTTGCATGTGTGAGCCCTTATCAGAGGAAGTTTATGTAAACTTAGTGTTGGAGCTCCCTCTACAGTCTCTTGCAGTCGGCCATGTTCTGGTGCACAGACAACACACATTCTTCTCATGTTGTCACTTTTTTTTTTTTTTTTTTTTTTTTTTTTTTTTGGTCCCATTCCTAATTTATCCATCGGTTGTGATATGAAATTCGATAGTGACATTTTGCTCTTATAAATCTGTCACAGTATCATACCCTTTAAAAAGTGTTTTCAAGCCTTAGTGTTGTGATTTTGTGATGTACAAACGCAGAGCGTCTGTCATAATGAAGCAGCAGAATTATCCTTAATGCTTAAAAAAAAAAAAAAAAAAAAAAACAAGCTCAGATTTTGTCTTAAAAAAAAAGACGTGCAGATTCTTAATTTTGGTCCAATTGTTTAAAAATAATGAAGAAAAAACAAAGAGGCCTTTTCAGTTGAGGTCACACGCAACAAACCATTTGACTTAAACATTACTTTTGGTTAATATTTACCACAAGGCACATTAAAACAAAGCTGGTAATATATACTTATCCAATACCAATAACTGAAATAATAATAAAAAAAAAAAAAAGCTTTCATGGCTGCCATGCTTAACTTGAAGACCATAGCACTCAACCATCCTTGAAAGCGCATTCAGCTGTTTCACCATCTTTATTTTTCTTTCCTTTTTTAAATTCCGGTAAGATGAAATAAAATTAAAAATTCAAAGTAAAAAAGAGGAGAGAAAAAAATCCGTGGAAAAACGCTGTCAATATTCCTTTTATTCAAATTTCTCCGAGATTATAAAACATCTCCAGCGACTCATAGGAGACATGAAAGTCTTAGTTATGCAAATTATTTTATTTTTTTTATTCTTTATCCTTATTTAAAAGCAGTCAAAGTATATCTTAATGTTTAAAACACTCAAGTTTATTCAAGGAGACAAACTTTGATTTCCTGACTTACACTGCTCTAAACGAAAAACAGTCTTTTCGTTGATAGTGTGATGTTTTCATCTTTATTTATTAATGTCTTTTTTTTTTTCGTAGTTTAAATTTTAAAGCCCTTGGATGTGTGGTTGCGTTTATATTTAAAAACGCACACACAGGGACACAGTCTGTCACACATTCCTCGACTAGACTCAGATGGTCAACGAGGACAATAGCTTTTTAATGTCTCCAATTCAGGGCAGCGAAGGCAGATGAAAAGCGCTGATTCGTTCGAGCCGTATCCTCTCTAGGTTTAGGATATGCTTTAAACAAACCCCAAACTCAGCCGAGGGAAAGACTCCGGAGCCTTTTGGAGCTCCTCTCACCATGTTGCCTTCCTGTCTAATCAATTATCCTCCTTGAGAGCCCCATCTAACCGCGCGATGCATATTCATAAGTGGCATCAGCCAGCTGATTGATGTAATAGTTTTTTGGGTTTTTGTTTGTATTTTCGTGCCCACTTTCTTGAGGGAAGTAGCTTTGAATGACCAGCATCACACGAACATTGATGATTTTACAATACAAAGGAAAATGAGGTGCTCATGAGGAATGTCACAATATGTTATAACGAAAAAAAACAAACAAACTTAGAAATGTTAACCTTGAAAATTCCTTTTAATACTATTAATATGTGTTTACATGTATTGCCTGATGTACGTCTTAATTAATGTATTTAAATGTAACTTAAATAACCAACTATCAAAACAAATTAGTTTGATACTGCTAACCATGACATGTAATATCAAATTAATGTTATAAATATTTATGGCAGCCTAAAATGGATTTTAAAAAAATATAAATAAAAGATAGGCTGTAAGAGAAGATAACTGCATGTGATCATACTGAACCTTATCATAAATAAGAATAATGGTGCTTATTTCCTCACTGTTCACAGGATGTTTGCTCCTGAGGGGCCCAGGACAAGCCCCCTCTTGATCATGAGGATTCAATTGAAATGCTACTGAAGGGCCAGTGATCGTGTTTAGAGCTCAGGGCCTCTCCTCTGATCGGTCCATGAAATTAGGGATTAAAATGCCTCGGCAGAAACAAAGTAATCATGCCTGCTTGTGTCGCCATACGTGTCCAACCTGCTCCCTGTTACAAAGAGCAAATGGAATGCATTAGCTAACATTTCGCTCTGAGCTACACAGGGACCGTTTCCAGTGGGGCATGGTGTGTCACTCCTTTCCTCACACGTTAAGTGGATGTTCTCCTGGCTAATGAGCAATAATCAACATTGACTCCTCTTCTTATTTCTGAGGTCCACGCTGTGTTAAATGCTCAGAGTCTGTGGGGCACACACTGTAGCACTGTAGTACTAAACTGCCTAAAAAGCACAGGGGCAATCTGTTCAACACGAGGCTGAAAGAAAAGTAAAGACAGAATTAAGAACATTAGGAGCCTACTTGCTACGAGCTTATAAGCAGCTCATCATGGATTTTTCAGATTCAGATTTACCACATTATAAAGCAATAGATTCTCAGTTATACTCACTGTCTTGTAATTATTTACTAATTAATGGATAGTTCTGCAGTATTAAGAGTGTGGGAAACACGGATGCATTTGACACAGTGAAAATAAATTGTACTTCATTTCCCATCTAATCACATTGTTGCTTGTGTTGCCCTGAACGCTGTTGACTGCTGCTCCCCTTTGCCCTCAATACTCCGAGACCAGACTGTGTACGGCTACGTGGGTGAAAAAGTAATGCACCGTTAAAGAGCCATTTAGAAGGGGAAAAATCTGAGAAAGATGGAATCATTAAAAGGAAATTTAATCTGTCTTGCGAAGTGTTCATTGATCTGGGAGAAGGTGGACCGGCAGTGCCAGGCGGCTGAAAGGGTCTGGCCAATGGAGCCATCAGAGGACCATGTGTGAATGGGGAGAAACCATGGAGTAAATAAACACTTGAGGAGCCCAATGGAGGGGGGCAGAGGTGCCCTATGAAAGAGGAGGCTGCTGCAAATAAAGAGGGTCAGTCTTGTTTTTTCACCTCATCCACCCCTTCTGTCATTGTAGCCCCACCACCAGTGCCACCTCCTCCTCCTCCTATCCCCAGCCCGGACCGTTCTGCCACACCCCCTCCTGCCACCAAGACAGACAAATGTCATCTCCTTTGTGGACCTAGTCAGGCTTAGAAGCAGCCCACTGTCTTTGTGCAGTGGACTAATCCTTTTATGAGCCACTGTCGACCGCGCCCCCACCCATGCTTGCCCAGGCCAAGAGTGGGGTTGCCCTTTTGCAAGTACTGGGGCCTGTGCTTTAGCTGACCATGGGAGGAGCGGGGATCTGCTCTCAGGAACACATGTCCCACACACTACATACCTTCAAATGCAGGCTTACAGGCCGAGGAACTCCACGGCAACTTGTTACAGTGGTTGCACTCTGAAGCTGAAAGAAGAGAAGGTGGAGAGCTCAATTTTTCCCCTTGCCAAAGATATGCGACTTCTGTGTCTCCTGCATGTTTTATGGCACATTCATTACTGAGAATGTAAGTGAAAGTGCAGCAGCAACATGTTAAAGAATAGCCAGGGAGCAGGGAGAGAGGGGTTGTTGTGTTTCCCTGGGCTGAGCAAAGGACAAAAGGCCCTGAAGGAGTGACATTCTCTGGGGCCGAAGCGGGAGAGAGGGAGGGCACTGATTTCATGCCTTTTGTTGATGGAGGTTAGAGAGTGGAATTCTGTCACTGAATCCGAAAGACAACAAGTGGGGAAGGGGGCGACATGGCCGACAGGCCAGAGGGAGAGGCGTTGGGGCTTTTGCCGTTCACCCAGCTGAGAGATTGTGCTTTTCTCAGCCCCCTTCAGATCCTGCAGACAGGCCCGAGTTACAGGGCAATTATGGAAATGCAGCTTTGAAGCCAAGCATAGCCTTCTTTCAGTTCTTCCTCAGGACAAAGCAAAGGCAATAGGGGCTTTTTATGCACACTCCTCTATAAAACATGTTTCAGCCCCAGTATGTGTATGTTTCCAACTTTTCTTATCTGACTCACACAATATTGTGGTTAGTGTTGACATTTGTGAATATTCTTTTAAAATGAGTGTAAAAGAAAATTATAGGGACATTGTTTTTTTATAGAAATATTATAGGAATGTTTTTAACAAGTTTCTGGGGGAAAGCTGAATCCCCTCATCTCTTTACCATGTCAATTTGCTTATAAAGAATTTACCGAGGAGATGAACAGAGGGGTGGGTTTATGAAGAACGCCTGGCCTGGCCTCATAGCTGCTTCCAACAGCTGCATGATTTTACCAGCCTGATGTCCCCTCTCCCGCACCCTCTCCACTCACACGTCACTAACAGCGGCCCAGTAAACCATCAGCCCCTGCGCTTTCTCAGCTTTGTACATTAGTCAGCGGTGTAGCACAGAATTTCGCCACCTCGTGTGAACTAATAAGACACATTTTCTCCGGCTTTTGAGAGGATCGCAAGAGAGTGATGCCTCTACATCACCCGACACAGCAGAGGCCTTGTACAACAGTGCCTTTACACTCTGAGCATATCTGACAAATGCCAATACTCCGGCTTTCACTCATCACTGTTAATGAGAGGACATATTTTGGAGGTTTCCAATATTTGTATAGACGTCATACATTATGAAGGCCCTTTTATTCACAGTACCAGGCGGAGAGGACAAGGGTGGGGTAGCGTGGGGGTGTATTCATGACTCCTCAGGATTGGCTGACTGGTGAAGGGAACTTAATAAATTCTTCCTCCTCGGAACACTGTCAAACAAGTCCTTTCTTACATCTTCCATGAATACATTACCAGCGAGCTTGATTGATTAGAGACCCTCGCGAGAGGGTGAACCGATGAACCGACTCCCTTGGTGTGATTAATAGACTTTATTAAGAGAGTCCTCTCCTTTTTAATAATGGTAATGTAAAGGAAGGCGTGATGGGGGTGGTGGGGTGCGCAGAAAGTCTAACGATGATCACTGGTGCTGTCCCTCTCTTTGATCCACATCCTCTTTAGTCTGAGTTCATTTTCTCAACCTCCAACTGGCTATATCCATCACCTCCCTATCAGTGCCACACACCGCAGATATGAGGTTCCTTTTATATACTGTTTTCACTTTTGTGCCTGCATACAGCCAATATGAAACTCTGTAAAAACTCTCTCCTGGGTAATGTGAGAAGCAGGATTGATTTGGATCCCTACTCACAGTTTACAGCTAAATGAAACTGACTCAGTATCCATGAAACATCTTTAATAGGCCTCATATCAGAAACTAAATGATGACTGCACAACTCTGTGCTTCATGCCCGCATTGTGATGGAGCAGTGTATGTGAGAATATATTATCTGTTCTTCTATAAGCATGTGTATTTCTACTTGTTGGTATTTTTTATGTTCAAGGGGAATAAAAAGGCAGCTTTCCTTACCCAGTTCCTGTTATTTTTTTTTTCCCGAAACACTACATGATCATTCCAAAAACTTGGGGTACTATGACCTTTGACTTCCTCACGCTTTCTTTCTTCATTGCTTGTTAAGTTTTAGGATTTAGGAATAGAATAGAATCTAAAAATTAAGTTGCATATTACATATTTAAAACATTTCAATATAAACGTATGTCAAATACACACAAAAAATCCAGTACAAACATATTCCTGTGTGCATGCATGTTTGGGTCTGTAAGTCAAAGCTTCCATGTTGTAGGTATGTGTATCCAAAGAGCTCACTAGCTAATCATTGTTCTTGAGAAGTGTGTGGTGTGTGGTCTTAGGTGGTGGTGGGGGTAAACCATGTACAGGAAATTGTTTAGCCACCCAGAGCTGAGCCTGCTTATCAGCACAACACAGGGACAACAGAGACTCTACCAGCACTGTACACGGCAGCTCCAACTTATCACCGTGCCGTATTTTGCAATACACCACCACAAGTGATTTATTCAAACACGGATACCACAGATAGGGCTATTCATGTACCAGCACATTACTGCGTGACCCAGACAGGTTCTGTTTGCTTTGCTACTACAAACCAGACGCACACATACACAAGCTTATATGACATCACCAGACAAGCCAAGTGTTGCTCGCTGCTGCTGTAAACCTGAGAGGGAGGTCGATAACAGCAGGTGAGAGGGCTTCGTTGTGTAATGATGATGCCTACCAGTGTCTAAGTTGTAAACCCTGCTATTGATTCTCTTCAGTTCAGCCAATAGTCTCCACAATCCTCCATGCCTGAAAGTCTGCAGTAATGTGTCTGCGTAGAATCCAATATCCGCCACTATTAATGAATACTGACAAGCAGCTCAACCTTTCTAATTTTTATTTTGATTTAACCGAGTTAGTCCCACTGAGAGCACAGATCCTGTTTCCAAGGAAGACCTGGCCAAGACCGCGGTAGCACATTTGGTTATAGTAATTTACAGTAAATTTAATAAAAATAAACACGTTTTATATTAAGAAAAAAGAAAACAGAAAGTGGAGGAACATGATAGAGAAACAGAGAAATAGAGCACAGACTAAGAAAGGCACAGACCTAAAACTATATATATATGTTTATACAAAGTGTTTACCATGGGTTTTACCAGGAGTATAAATAATGGATTTGCCACTCTATCTTGCAGCATGAGGCTGGGTGACATGCTTCCTCGTACTCCGTGGGGAGTTTAAAAGTATGTATGGTAAAACCAAAGAAGAAGAGGAGTGAGAGAAAGTACTCTATTCTTCTCAACTTCTCTTTGTGCTTAGATAAACTTGTTGTCAGGCACAGTCAGCCACTCCAGCGTGACACCTCACAGCCAGATAATGGCATTGCCATGCAAATGAGAGATGGTGAGAGCTATACCACCAGTGCGCGCGTGTGTGTATGTGCATATGTGTGCATTCATGCATGCATCTGTTTTGTTAGTGTTTATTAGAGAATGAAAGGGTGGGCAACAGAGTGATTCAGCAGTGGCATGAGGATAGATTGGTGCCTTGTCTGTAATAAGGAAACTAAATGGATGCTGAAAGAGGATTGTTGAGCCAATTTCTGTCCTCAGTCAACTCTCTCTCATCTGTTCCTGGGAAAACACCCGCATCAAAACAAGTAGCCTCGAGACATCACAGGGAAAAATTAAAGAGGACAGTTTGTCACAACTGGAGTAGCCCAAATAGCAATGTAGAATATATGTGCAACAATATGTCCTGTTGTGACTGCAGGAGTCCAACAAGACAAGTCACACCTTTACAAGACGACAGGCCTTCACATGCACTGTAAAGGGTTGCATGCTGTGGATATCAAACAACATGTTCGTGATTTAAAATACACCACTAATTACAGCAAGTCCTTTTTTTCTTGTACAGACAGAGAAAGTTACTGGCATGTGTTCAGGGAGGAAAAGGGAGTTAATAATTACCAATTACAAGACCTGCTCTAGCAATCATTTCACCATCTAGAAGACTTAATCTAGACAACATAATGTAAAACTGTCAGCCCGTCTCTTGTCAGAGTCGTGATGGGAAGTAGGAAGTGGATTCTTGTGGAACACAGGACAAGGAAAGTGTCTGAACAAGCCAAAGCCTTCAGTATGAATGCTCCCTGCCACCTCCAGCTGTGTAGGCTCTCTAGGTTTTGTCCCTTAGACTGGACACAATAAAGTGGTGATAACACAAACAGAGAGGGGTGGGCACTGTGTCACTGACTCCCCTCACACAAGGGCCAGTACAACCCACCCCCTTCTGTTGTCATGCTAAGACAGCAGCGCTCACTGGAACTGTACCCCTATTCACACTTCAACCTCAAACCCACGCACACCCGCGGACAAACATGGCAGCCGCATTCAGTTCCTCCCACTCGCGTCCATGCTTCCTCTCAGAGACAAAACCCGTGCAATTCTCAAAGAAATTAACTTTGCTCCTTCAGATCTGTAAATACACTCAATTAACTGATGACTCAAGGCCAAGGAGTATGGACCTCGAGCTCCCATGGGTCTCATCCCCGAGAAGCACAGCCTTCATCTGTTAAAGACCATGAGAACAGGCATATCTAATGTCATTTTACAGGTAGATAGAGCGGGAGATTGGGGAGTAATTGGAAGTAAAAACAGATAGCTCTCTTTCAATCCCACAGGACTTCTGTCCTCCTACGCCCCCAAATTCCCAGAAGACTGCTCGGCATATTTGCTGTCGCGTGAAAGAAATATACAGCGCATGAACTGTGACCTTTGTTCCCCTTCCCTGAAGGTCACCAGTCCACTTTACATACACAGATGAGGTCCTTTATTCCGGAAATGATAAGACAAACAGCAGAGAAGAGGTAAGGTCAGCAAGTTAAACCAACAGCTAGAATGACAGTTAATTGGCCGGAGGGTAGTGTAACTGTCATCCATTTCCCCTGGGCTGACTTGGGAAGACTCCCCCCGGCTGCCTCCACTCACTCTCCAGAGACCTCCACTCCACACAAGAAAGCTCACTTATCAGCTGTCTCCCACAGGTTCAACCAGTGGACATTGGCGCAGGGGAAAATAAAATGATTATATTGCCTCCGATTTGATTATTACTTCATCATTATTGTTTATATTGTGGTAATACACAATAAAGACTGTGACAAGTGAGGAGATGAAATGTCAGAGTGAATTACAGGCATATGCAGAAGCTGGCCGCAAATCAACTGGCAGAGCTGAAAGGTCTTTTTTGCTAATTGCTCATATCCTACCAGTAGTGAGAGGCGTCCAGTCGCTGTGCAATAGGCTGGCTGACTGAGAGCAGACAGATAAGACTTTGTGTATGGATGATTCGACCCATGCTCTAATGACTTGTTTAGTCCTGTGTGTCAGAGGCAGTGACACATAGAGGGTGGCATGGAAGCTCTTGGGCCTTCTGTGCATCTGTGTGTATGTGCAAAGACATGGGCAGAGAAAGGAAAAATAACTCGGCTGCACAGCACTTAGAATAAGTGTGTGTGTGGATTTGAGTGTGTGTGTGTGTGCAGGAGGAGCCCACTTGCATGTATAAGGAGGAGTGATGGTTTTAGCAGAATCTGTCTGCCTGATTTCACAGGGCCAGGGTTTGGGGTGTGAAAGGCAAGGGAGAGTGTGTGCGTGTGGGAGATAATAGGCCTTTCTCCACGCCACTCAGCATTCTGCTGGCACACAGCTGGCACACAGCTGGCCATCCAACTAAACTGTCCCATCTCCTTTTTCCCCTTCTGCACCCTCCTTCCCTACCACCCCCCCACCCCCACCCCTTCTTACAGAATGCCAGACACGCCGGGTAAGGGAATACTGGGGAAGAGGGTTCAGAAAGAAAAAAAAAACATTAGTGTTAATGGGGAAGACGAAAGAGGAAGTTATGATGGGGCCCACAGCTCCCAAGATCCATGTGGGACTTGGCGGGAGGGTATCCGTCAGTGACAGACAGGTGTTCCTCAGCAGCCACACTAATCCCCATCCAGCCCCTCTGCTCCGTGGCCCACAGGGACCATCTCCATGCTCCCCCTCATATAGCAGCTACTCTTTCTGTACCCTCTCAAAGTCATTCACTTTAACTGTCAGGTACAATGCATCGCCAAAATAAAAAAAATGGATCAACTCAAGGGGGAAATCTTCAGATATTACAATAAAGGTACACTCTCTGATT
Organism: Toxotes lorentzi; assembly: GCA_037833715.1. Lineage (NCBI taxonomy): Eukaryota > Metazoa > Chordata > Actinopteri > Toxotidae > Toxotes > Toxotes lorentzi. Next base: position 8,273,584 of record JBBMJY010000001.1, on the reverse strand, counting down.
TTGCTGTTTACTGTTGAGCACCAACAGTGAGCTGGGAAGAAATTTTGGTTATAAAGTTTTCAGCAAAATCAGACAGTGCTGTTTCACCGATTTATGTATTTACCAAGGAATACAGTCAGGAAAAAAAAAAAGATCTTACCCAGATGTCAGTTGACAGATCAGTCAGATCCACACAGATCATAGCAGGTTATTACATCTTGATATGTGGCAACTGTCTGCCATTGACAAAGGAATGATTCATGACACATTACAAAAACAGTAATACATCAATAATGACCTGTTTTTCAACCTTGTATTGCCAACTGGCAGAGAATTGAGATACAGCCAACTGATACAGTGGTTAAGTCATCAAGGCTTTTACATTGACTTCTGTCCACACCTGGTGATGAGTGGAGCTCTCTAAATAAACATAAATCAATATGACTATAACGATCCATAAAAACACAGAGGTAACAACAGAAGTTGAACAGTCCTTCATATAAACTGCATCACAGTCCATGACACATGGCATGTTTGTAAAATGTGAAAGGAAAAAGAAAGAGCGAGAATAAAGCATGTCTCAAGCATATTTTCCTCTTGTGTACATTTATGTTGCAAAATGCTGGTCATGAGTTAGGACACTGATGAAAATCAGCATCATTCTCTGCCCTTCATGAAGGTTAAAAAGTAAAGCGACACATGGTGTAAACTGTATAAAAGAGAAGCTCTAATTGTGGGCAGCTTTCCGAGGTCAGCAGTAAAATTACTTTTAAAAATCACAGAAACAGACACTAGGATGGTCTACAGCATGTGAACACAGCCAGATTGTCTATAGCTCAGTGTTTCCATTCTGCCGATATGTAAACACATTATGCAATCTGCAGGAGGTTTCTAAGCGTCCGGGTTTGGAAATTACCACCAGAGCCAAATGCCACAGAATTTGGCTGAGGCTGGCAACTTTACAGCCACTGGCAGGTAACCAACCATCACATGGAGGTGTTGCTTATACTAACAATTTTGCTGGCTGTAAAAATAGCAAAAATGATTTGCAAAATTTGGTGTGTAACACATCCTGTGAAATGACAGAAGCATTTAACACTATAGTTTGTCCATCAAGGAACTGCGGAGCAGAACATCGGATTGGCTCCGTCACTGAAACACAGCAGAGCTAAAGAAAGTAAAATTAAATAAGTCCAATTAAACATTGTAGAGAGCACCTTTGTAACAAAGTTCATGGCGGGAGAGGCCCATGGACACAAACTTAACATTTTACAAGGAAAACAAATAAGCCATGATTTTGATCTATAACGCTACATTGCTGTGTATATATAACATCATGTAAGTATGAGCTTCTTGGTTGTAATACACATTGATGTTTTAGGCCCTACTGACTCATGCCTGTTAACACCTGTTTTGATTAAAGGTTAAAAGACAAATAAGGAATCTGAGATATCACACAGTTTTGCATGGATATACTTCCACCTGTGTTATCAATTATATGCAAAAGATAGGCAACTTCAAATTACATATCAGCATTTGCATACAAATGGCCCACTTTGCTGTTTTTGTCATTGGGCAAAATAGATGAACCACATGATCGTGAGGTTGCGGGTTGGGAGTGATGTAGATAAGGAGCGTGCTCTGCTGAGGACGGCAAAGCACATCCAGATGACTGGGACACAACTCTGTTAGGCAGCATAACCCTGAGAGACACAAGCAGCACAGTTTACACAGGGCTATAATCTAAAATGAGATGACTCCATGCAGAGCTACAAATTAAATAAAGCCAAAATCTGGATTCCATTATCATGTCTCCCAGTGCCTACATTTTTGTAACATTTAAATGGTAAAATAAATATGAACGTTGCCGTATCAAACAAGGCTCTAACCAGTATTTGTTTTGTGGGAACACTCTGAGAAATGAAAAGCTAGAACAGTAAACACAGCCTTTTCTGCCTAAAATTTGTGAGTGGCACCAAATGTTCCTGGGTGTAGTAATTGCTGGCAGATTTGTAGATGTGTGTTTTAATTAGCCTCGACAGGCTGCTGATGGCATTACACAAGTTGTTCCCGTCAACCAGGCCCCAGAGATGGAAAACCAACAGAGATCAACCACGTGGACACGCTACAGTGACTCTGAATAAGCCCCAAGTAAATGCTAACAACCAACACCTATAGATGAATGACCACACATCCGAACGGGTGCCCAAAATGTTGTCAATGAAGTCATTCTAAAAAGGCTCTGCTCAAAACTACAGTCATTAATAATAAAAGTAAAAGTTGATCTAAAAGCAACAGTTATTAAACGTTTTCCTAAGTTTCAAGATTCAAATTCTCACCAACTTTTTAACCTTTTACCTTTTATTTTTTAAAGTGACTTAGAAATCCCATCTTCCCTGAAATGAGTGCACGCCATCTCCATATGCCTGTGAAATTATAGATCCTAATAGACCTCTGTTATCTGAACAGAAATCTCAAGAGCTGCTTGCCTGACACTCATACACACATTCAACATTAAAGTTATCACTCCCTATAATCCACAAGCACATTTAGGCCCTGTATCCTCCCACTGACTCCCCTTGCACCTCATCTACCTCGTGCTAACACAAACCTCCTCTTATGTGGCTTCCCCTTTCCCCCAGAGCAGGATCCACATCACTGAGACTGCAGCCGCCATGGAGGGCCTTTTTCCACTTCTCCAGCCACATTCGGCCAAGATTTATTAGACTCTTCAACCAAAAAGTAATTTTCACCATGTTGGTTTTTGAGAGTGAGGGGAATGGAGAAGGGGTTTTTGGTGCTTTCAGAGTCATGTCTACTCAGCTGGGATGGTGGAACAGCTTGCTCCAACACCAATACCCCAAATCCACAGAGACAGCTAAGTGATTTATTGGCCTCTTTTTATTGAGAGGGCAAGAGAGAGAATGAGAGAGAAACATAAGTAAGAATAACAGTGTAATTGAGCCCATCTGCAATGTTGCAAAGCACAAAGGTAACACAGGTGGAGGCATTTAAATGGGTTTAGTTTTTATGGCGATTTAAGGAAAGAACTTTTGTTTCTAACAGGATTTCCTCCATCTTATCAAAACATGTAATTTAATTTCTTTCACTGAGTTATTTGCTTGGTTGTAATGACTTCATTAAACCACCTTTAAACTATTTGGTAAATTTAGTATCTTAGTACAAAGATATCAGTTCATGACAGATTTTTCTGTGATTTTGTGCTACTGCCATACTGAACCTGCATCTCTTACATCTCCTGGAAAAAGTAAGAGTGATGTTTTTGTCTTATCATGATGTTATAAGTCAAACAACTCTGAGAAGATTTCTGACTTTTACATTAATCCAAGTTGCAGCCTAATCTTGGCACATTCCCACACCAGATAATGGTTTCCATGAAGAGGGCCTTGGTGTAAGAGGCAGATACTCGGCTGTAGAAAAGAACAGTCTTCACCATTGTAGAGTGAGTAAATGTACCTTATAAAACCCAGGAAATTACATGTAATAGAAATGATGTACCATTCTGTGGTTGCACTCAGGAGACACACAGACTTCAAGGAGACAGCTCACAGAGATCACAGCCAGTGAATCATAACATTTCAAAGAAAGGCAGGATCGACAGATGCAGAGAGAAAAAAAGAAATGGAAAGAGACAAACGGGACAGACAGAGTGAATGGCAGAGAGATAAAGGCAAATTAGATAGAGAGACAGGAGATAGGGGGAGAGACAGAAGCAAAGGGAAGACAAGAGGGCCAAGATAAAAATCACACACTGAATCCCATTCCCTTTGCCAAGACAGATGTCTATAGTGAATAAATAATGAAGGGTAACAGTTTCACAACATTATGTTAGATTGCCAGTTCTAAACCGGGGGTCTGACTGCTCCTGTTGTCTGGCTATGACTCAGGCCGCCCTCTGCCCCAGGGGAACCTTCCAGACCCGTCACTTCACGTCTCCACGAAAATCAAGCCCAAAGGAAAGGCCTGGCAAACACGTGGGGATGTGTGACTCTTGGTGGCTGAGCTACGTGTGTCACACTACTCTGAGAAGTTGTGTCCCTCCCTCATGACTGACCAGGCTAAATATACACACTTCAGCAAGCACTTACACACTGTTTCCTTTCTTGGTGAGCATTAACTTGATGTAACTGGATTTGAGGAAATAGTGAGCTCTATGTCGCTGAGCATTGCGAAGCTCAGCTTAGATTTAGCATGACCACGTGTAGGTGGGTAAGTGTCCTGGCTATTCAAAGTGAGGTTTGATGTGTTAAGGAATTATTTGCTTTCATTGTAAGTATTTAGTTAATATTAGTTGTGCCACAGATCATGCCTTGCTTCATATCAATACATACAAATGTATTTAAATACAACTAGTGGCATTCACAGTACACTTGCATTTACTTTTGCCTTCTATGGCATAATAATAATAGCTGTATAATATAGCTTGAATCTTAATTTTTTGCTTATCTTTCATTCTTGTCAGCAATTTGTTAATAATAAAATGCATTGTGGACACATTATGCTGTCCACATTTAGAGTAGGCCTAATTTTATTTTACCATTAGCTATTTATTCACTGAACATGGAGACCAATTCACTTTATGGGCAATCAAACATATGACAAGGCAACTTGTGGCCAATTCTGCTACAAGGCAGAATTGTAAATTATTTTTTCATACTTTGCCATTTATGAATGAGCATCCAAGGCCTAATCCAAAGAGGAATGAAGCAGAAAAGCTTTGACCCTATGCCCCTGCCCTGCTGTCAACACCACTTCACCAAAATTCAGTGGTGTTATTGTGAGAGAGAGCATTTCAGTGACTGTAAGGGCACAGTACATCCCCTTAAAGCTGGTGGAATAGTTAGAAACTTGCTCCTGTGCTGTATACCACTAAGAAAGGGTGAAGGGACTTACACACACACACATACACACACACCCTTAATGCACATGCAAACACAATTACATTCAAACACACAACCACACAAGCATACATATACAGTACACTCCTACAGACTGTTCTCCGTCTTCTTATTTGTGAAAACTCAATCAAATGATTTTCTGAATAGCAATAAAGCAGTCTTTATTTTGCTTGGCTGGGCATACATCCCAAACTCCCCTCACACGCACATACACACATACACACACACACACACACAACCCCCACCTCATCTTCCCAACACTCCCAGCCCTCCAACCGCACCACAGCAGGATCAGTTTTCCCCCCAGAATCCCACTGAAGCGCTGCCATGTCGGCTGGAGACAATCAGCTGAAATGCTCCTTAGATATTCCTGCTCCTTTTCAAAAGCCCCAAATTCAATTTATGGACACATTTATTACCATGTCTGTCAGTGACTAAAAGGGAGTTTCATAATCAGGAGCACACATCTGATCTGGTCACAGCAGGCTGCCTCGCTTGGCCAATATGCGCTCTATTACACGGTCAGAGCCAGCCGATCCACAGAGGAAAAGGAAAACATGAGCAAACAAAAGACTAGGTAGTTAGACGTGGGATGGGGGCCCTTAGATGTAGCATTTAAAAAAAGCTGATCTGATTTAGGAGCGGGGCCGTAGGGAGAAAATCCGTTAACTCAGTACCAGAGCAAGGGCCTTGACCATGTGCTTGAGGGATCACATAGCACCCTCCCAAAACGACACACCATTCCCACAGCACACTCCCTTTTCTGATGTTATTGAAAACATAAATGGGATGTTTTTGTTGTCTAATGATGTTTCTGTCAGTCTCTAAGTAGCAGAGGGCTTGAAAAACTAAAGGGCTTCTTTGAAAGATTGAACAAGTTTTCATCATGTTGCGGTCTTGTCTCTTACACCAATAGTTTCCATTGTTTGTCATATTTTTTCAAAGTTGCCAAAAACTACATGAAATCCACTTTTAAACTCCAATAAAGTAGACAGAGAGGGGCTTGTTAGGGCCAGCTATAACAACACTGAGGCCTGAACGATTTACTATCCCGGCTCTGCTTGTGAAACATAGATTCTAATGAGTGCTCTGCAGGCAGCGCGTCACTCAACTCTGGAACATGGGGGCATGGACTGGACCAAGACCCAGTGATTGAGGGCTTTGGTCTGCTGTGGTGTGTGTGTGAGACATACACACCGCCACAGACCGCAGACTCCAATCAGTGGTTCTTGGTCCAGTGGTTCGACAGAGTGTCAGTGATGTCTGAGAGCCACTGTTCACACACGCTTGTGTCCAGGCAGGCTGCATGCCCCTGGAGAGATGCACACCTCAAGCCTTTGCCATAAATCAATACTTACTCACAAAGGTTCACCTAAACTCTTGCCAGTGCCCACTGTAGTAAAAACAAGAAAAAAGAAGACCACGCTCCCCCTAGAGGCCAAAACTAGAGGGCGATTCAGTTAAGGAAACGAAGCGTGTCCTTCATTAGCCGAAAGATCACATTTTACCACAGGAGCAACACGTTTACTGGAGCAGAGGGCTCTGTGAAATCTCAACGAAAAAGATTCTCTGTTTGCCTTCCAAGGTAATTAGGGAGGCTATCACCTGACACTCACACAGGTAATGTCCTGGACTAGAGCCAAAACCAAATTTCATCACGGTCAGCTTGACTGCAGCACCCTCGGAAAATATGTGCAGAAACTGAAAACTGCATTTCCAAAATTGCCTGCTTGTCCCCTGTGTTGGTTTTGGATGAGGACTCTGGGCTGGAGCTTAGAGGTTCCTGGAGCCTGTGCCAGGATCCTTAAAAACTAGTAACTGATATCTCCACCCCCCACCCACACACACACACTGCCTGAAATGTTCTGTTATTAAAATGGGGGCAAATCCCACCGGAATGTTTTACACGTTTACTAGGTGTACGTCAAGGTGAGAGACAACACTAGTGAATTATGGGTTAGATTTGGACCTGGGGAATTGGGGCTAGGGGCAGGCTGAAAGAAAGAAGAGATGGGGGAGGTATTAGTGTGGGTGACAGTTATGACTGCCAGGATATAATTCTACCCCCCCTCGTCCCCAGCATGTTGCACAGAAACCACAGTGCCCCCTACAGTTAAAACCCACACATGTCAAACTTTATTGGCCTTAATAGTAAATGCCAGGATGATAAATAAAACAGTATCAAGAGTCCTGCTGTGGGGAGTTTAGTATGAAAGATCAATGAGTGGCTGTCTACAGGGAGTAGGCTAAAAGCATCAGTGCCATCTGCGGAAGCAGTGGGTTGACATGGCATACTAATCTCTTCTGGTTTGTGTGTTTGGGGTCCAGGACGTCCAACAGGCTCAGTGACAGCTGCACGTAGAAGCAAATCTGAACCATGCTTGCAAACAGAGCAACTGCAAACTGATGACATACGCTTTGTTTGGGGAAAAGATTTTTTTCTTCTCTTGCCTGTTTTAGTGGGATCACAAGTCTGGATGTACTAATGGGAGAAAAAGAGCGCCAATTAGAGATGTAGACCACGCTAGCCTCAGTTATTTCCAAACCACTTAAAATGTGTAATAAATGATCAAATGAGACAACTCCTTTTTAAGCTCACAGTCGGATTTTGTTTTCCTCAAAAGCACATTGGCTCTAATAACAGAGCGGGCCTTTGATTTAGCTCTCAGTAACAGACAAGTGGGCTACAGACACAAAACTTTCTGCTAGTTGTGGTGGATAATCAGAGAGTTGGAGGCATGTGGGTGGATCCCCCTATGTGGCTTGAGGCTGCTGGTTGGTGTAAGGTGGGTAGAAGCTGGTAGATACATCACCTTGATCGTAGTAACTGCTCACTTTTATGGTTTGTGTCCCGAACTGGAACACTACAATTTACTCAGCTTGTGACTGCGAGACATAATGTTGAGATCACTGAGCTTATGGTACCAAGAAGTCACCCATCCATCACAGCAGTGGGGTTGTATGCACGTGTGGCAAATACCCAGAATCCAGTGCGGCTACTGAAGACAATTCCTACAGAAAAGTGAAAAGAGGAGAAGGAATAAGAGACCGTGCCCTGTGTCAAGGCTTGAGCCAAATCTCTGTGTACTAGGGCCAAAACCAGTGTCTACTTCTTTCCCTGCCTTTACATAATTTGGTACTTTGATCACAGCTAAACATGGAAAGTGGACCACTTTGATTATACACTGGCATTGTGTTTGATTAAAAAAATAAATAAAATTCCCTCCCATGTCAGCACTTTGCTGGGCTCTGATAACAGCTCATACAACAGGACATTCTCCCACCACTTCCAGTCCCTCAAGAAATTACCATCTATTCCACTACTGACTTTGAAATGCTATGACCGCGTCTTACAAACGCTGCAGCAACAGAGAGGTTTGAGCAGGAGGGTCTGGAAAGCATATAAGGATGAAGAAAGTATTTTCATAGAAGAAAACCTAAGGTCTCCGACCATAGCTCTTCTTATATTTATTTCTGTAGAATATAACTTTTACACAGCGGTTCTATGGGAAAGACTAACAAGGACCTCTGAAATGGTTCTTGTGTTGGCCTTTGCACGCTCATATGCGCACCCACAAGCCTCCGCATTTATGTAATTGCGGCTGGTGTGCAGACTCGGCGCGTGCCTCTTGAAATTTGAAACATTGGGGTCCCTGGCTGTGCCAATACCTTATAGCTCCTTTTTGATGATTGGCCTCTGCTTCGTGTGGCCAACAGCTGGTGGTCACAAAAAAAAAAACCTGTGTTCTTTTGTCTGATTTGATTTGTTTTATTTAAATGCCGCCAACTGATCAGCAAAGTATGAAGCAGTTTATGGTTATACCCAGTTTTGTGTTGCCTTTGGGGTTAGCCTCTCAGTCTTCTTGCTACAGATTTGTCCCCAGCGCAAACTTTCATTCCAAAGTATAATGTTAACTCCCACACATATGAACACATGTGTATGTATACGTTAATGGCGGCAAACAGTGTGCAGATGCAGATGTTTGTGGAAGAGATGGTGTGCATGTTGATTTGAAGACCATGCTGAGTCCTTCAGATGTGTCTTGCAGTTAAGCCTGGTACTAATATATAAGGGTAAGGACCTCCGTTCCAACCAGGAAAAATTCATGTGCTAATGATGCTTTGAGGTTTTTGGAATGATTGCATTCACCAAAATACATGTGTTTACCCCCCCCCCCCACAATCTCTTTAAGAGGTCCCAGTGAGATTCCTTATATCCTTAAGGCACAACCCGCTCAACTCCGCCCTCCCAGCACCACACCACCACTCCACAGTCCTTATGGCATCCATCCTGAGGACAAGCACATGGTTTTACTTTCTCCCATCTAGATCAGCCAGCTCATGTATGTGTTTCCAAACAGAAGACGTCACCGCTGCAGATCACTTTACAGGGATCACAGGGACATCTGTTAGGAAAATGGAATAACAAAACTGAAACAGGTTTTTACATGTTCACTGGAATTCAATTAAAATGTGATTAGTGGGAGTATTAGGGGGACAGCTTGGTCCACCATTGCACGTTTGGTTGCCACTATCCCTTGGCCTGGTCAGGTTACTGCGGGGATTACCTCTAACAGGATGACCTCTGACCTCTAGACAGGTGCCAGTGGGAATGATGGGAGAGCATTCGTGTCACCATACCACGTAGGATTCACAAGCCCGGTGGCTGAGAGGGGTTACCCCTTGCTATTCCAGAGGACATTCCCACTTTGTAATCATACACACAAGCATACACATACTCCAAATACTAAAGAATAACAGACTACATGTACTGGGATTACAATAACCTGATTAGAAATATTAGTTATTCAGATGTAATATAAAATCTAATAAAATCTCACAGTTTGAAAGTACTAAAAAAAGAAAAATATATAAAACACAGAGATCTGAACTTTGTGAAAAAGAGAGTTTAGTTTGTGAGATTATGAAGTATTCTTAGTGAAACTATCACAGGCATACCCATGATCTAAACAAAGATATCTTTTCTTTGCTACATGTAGGATACCAAAATTAAATATAGTGAACACTTTAACTTGACACTTAAACAACTAAATTATGTTTATGACTTCAGTTTTATCACTAATCTGGACCAGATCAAAGCTTTGAAATAACCTTCCAGCAACAACAAATATATATAACAAATGCAACTTATAGATCCTTAACATTTTGGGGTCATCAGGCATACAAACTGTACATACTAACTGTGACAATTTCCACAATGGCAAACCCGCAAAGTCCCACAGAATTTACGTATGTAGTAAAGCTTGAGATCAAACTGCAGTTCTGTCATTATACGTTGCAGTGGACACAAAACAGTATGCATGGGTAGCAGTTTGAAGAGAAGAAGAGTCTGGTCGGTTCCTACTTGTTCATCACAAAAATCCATTATAGTTACCCACCTCAGAGTGACTGTGCTGAAACAGGAGCATTTAAATAAAAAATAAAAAAAAGACATGAAAACAAAAATCCCCAGCTGCTTCCATTCTGTGCTGTTTACCATGGTTTTCCCCACCAGACTAAATAGGCCTGTGTTTGTCCTCACCATGCACTACACAGCCACTCCAACCCCAAGACCTCTACTTAGGCAGCATGTGGAATAAACAGCTTTCCTCTGAGGACCTGAGAGTGGAACCGGTGGTGGATTCATGAGACGATGGGAGAGGTGAGTGGAGGTCTTATTGGATGAGCCGTTATCAGAGTCCAACACAGCACAGATGCTGGAACACTTCTTATAAATGTTGTGTCTTCTGCTGCGACATTATTGGATAATCAGTGTGGTCTACTTTCCATGCCTGGCTGAGCTCACATTACAAAATTATGTAAAGACATAGGGAAAGAAGTAGACACTGTTTTTGATCCTAATACACAGAGATTTGGTTCAAGCCTTGAGGTAGGACATACGTGGAAGCATTTCCAAACAGCATCAGCACCACCGGCTCTTAGCTGAGGCCATTTGCTGCGGAGCATAGCATCTCTGAAAACATGCGGTAGTGAGAGAGGGAGCTCCAGAAATGTAGAAAAACAAAGTCAATCTGTACTTTCCAGTAGTTTGGAAATGCCTCTGAAGGACAGTAAATATGCTGTGACAAATACACTGGAGTGAAATTCCCTCATTTAGGGATCATGACCTGTTCTCACAAGTGCATTATCTCTGGAAGAAAGCCTCTGTGTGGCAGAATCAATTAAAAACAACGAGACAGAATAGAAGGATTAAAAAAAAAAAAAAAAAAACAACTGCGAGTGCACAGCTGATAAGACTGTTTGAAATCCTCATTTATCAGATAAAATGATTATCCTCGAAAGTAGTTGATGTGGCCATTAAAAACAATAGAGCCAGATTATGGGCGTCTTTTAAAGTTTACAGTTAAATGCCAAACCTCATCGATTGCCACAGCTGACGCCCACATTTTCCGTATGCTAAACAAAAACACAATGACAAGTGCATTTATGCTTGACAGAGTTCAGTTTTTGTTGTCTCACAAACTTACCATTTGCGTGTGTCTTTTCACGCGTTGCTTGCTCAAAGCTGCATCAAGGACAATTGTTGACCAGATTATTTGAATGAGTGAAAATAAAGAAAGGGAAGCAATCATCCATAGCCCTCTTCAAGGAAATAAAATATCCATATAATAAGAGGCAGATTATGTTTTAGTCTTTATCCACACAAACAGACACACTCGGGCTCAACAGAAAATCTATATTATCTGTACAGTACACAGTTTGATATCCTAGCCATCATGTCCTTTTGAATCCATTAATCACTGGCTGACAAGGCAGTGAATGTAACTCCACTCCAAAAGAGGCATCACAGATAAAGTCCCATCAGTCAGACTTTCGCTGTGTGACAGATGATCGCAGTTGAAAAGCATCACGCTAACAAAGTCTTGACGCACGAGCAGGTTCTGTGATGTGTTGTGGAGATCAGCGTGCCACATTATGCTTTCATTTTGGCAAAGGATCGTATCATCTGTGTTCAGTGAGAGAATAAAGTCTGATTGGATCGTTCTCCTCAGTCATGCAGCTTCACAGTGACCCTCAGCATTAGAGGAAAACAGGCTGACTAATGGGAGTGCGGCTTCCAACTGTGGTCTGCCAACAGAAGGCTGGCTGGTATATTGGTGATAATCACATGATTCATAAAAAACTGACACGTTTTCAGGTGTGAAAGCAAAGCTCATGTACAGTTCTTCTAATGCAAAAAGATTTGGACCTTGAAGCTCCTGTTACCACCCTATAGTGTTGTTGTTCAAGCGCTACAGCAACAAATAAAATGTTTAAAGGCTGGAGAGGATAAACAGTCTTTCCTATATCACCAAGCCGACCAGGCTTTTCACTCTGTTGCATCTCTTTAACTGACTCACATAAAACATGATCATCTGACTTCACAATGCTACTGCAAAAAAATAAAACATTGAAAAATCACCAGCAACATGTTTTACCACTAACACTGTCCCTGTAACTTCAGATAATCCACTGTCAACAGCTTCAACTGGGATTATTTCTTCTGTAGAAAGATACTGTTGATGCAAAGTAGGTTATTAGTCACAAACTTGTTTCTGTGTTTTTTTACAAAGGTTTTACTGGTGGTGCTGATTTTTTACACAACATATTCCAATTACTTGTTTGTGGTATCAGTATTGTATTTTACTCTCTCTCTCTTCAACACCCATTTACAACTTGTGATTTCCTACATGTGATCTGAAAGTTGTTGGCACATACACATAGTATCAACACCTGTCTTCTAAATGTGATATCTTTGGACAGCCCCCAGAAAACTTGCATGGGCTTGCTACATCAAGCAGCTGGATATATGCACACGCAAAGAGAAACAGATAGCAACATCAAGAGAAGGACTGATATATTATATTGTAGTGTTTATTGGTGCAACTGCTGATTTTGAAACTGTTGTTGCCATATTTTCCCATTTGAAAATTCTGATTTAATGTCATGATACCTGTTGTTTTGGATTTTTTTTTCAAAAAATAAGAAAAAATACCAACAACAAATTACATGTATAATATTCAGTCCACTGCTTAATAAATAGCTGTCTTTCTACAAATAGAATCATCTGTCTTTCTGATATATTTACCGATCAGCAATGGGCACCAACATTTCTCCAAAACAGATTTACAGCAATTTTGAACAAGACCCTTCACACAACTATAAATTTTTTATAATGCTGGATGTTGGAATTGTGATCATCTTCTGACGTTCATCTTAGTTTACCCACCTTTTGATTTACCACTGCACCACTGGCCGTCAGGGAGCTGCTGTGGGCCAGAGAGGTGAGGAGCTGCTTTGTTCTGAGGCAAGGCTGACAGTCTCTTTATCTCCTCCTGTCAGACAGAATACTGTTTGATCTGCAGCTTCTCCGTGTCTTCTATCTCTGGTCAAATGACCTCAGCCCACTAGCAGAGGCTGCTCTAACAGTCCCACCACTCCTCCCAGGCTTGCTGAGAGTGTGAGGGAAGTGTGGTAGTGTTCAAATTCACGTGGTTGTCTTGGCTTTGACTGTATGTTTATTGCATGGTCCAACACACACTCACGCACACAGAGTTTCTTTGCCTTTGCATGCACAAATTTTGTTCACGCACACACATACAGGAGCACGTCCAAGACACATCTAAGCATAAAAAGGTTTGCTGTATATATTTACACACACTATATATACATGTACTGCACATGTACATGCTACACATATGCTGACATATACGCATACAATATACAGTATACACACACTGCGCTTGAAGTTTGGCCTTGGCCTTTGCTATACAACCAGCCTGAAGTGAATATATTTCACTGCTTCTCTCTGTCTCCATCTCCTCTTTTACAGGACGGGTGTCTTTTAGCAGCACACATCACAGAGCCCTACAAACGGCAATTAAAACGGATGTGCTACACTGGCTCTGTATGGGGAGAGAGAGTAGAGAGAGAAAGAAAAGAGAAATGAGAGGGGACATGAGCGAGGGAGACAGAAAGAAAGAAAGAAAGAGAGGAAATATGCGAGGGAAAATGTACAGCACCACCTCTCCTTCAAAACCACGACTGATACCGTGTCTATTGATCTTTATTACAATAGCAGCAAGCTGTAAAATGTTTGATGGTTTTGTACAGATCTTAGTCTCCCTCATTCATAATTACTGCTACACATGTAGAACCAAGGGCAACTTCAGAAGGGGCGCTGTTTGAAAAGCTGCTGCCAGACTGTAGGGATGATGGGAAATCTCGGTGGGGCCTCACGGTAGCTAAAAGCCCTAAGGCTATCATTCCTCCTGCCGAACACCTGCAGCAACTTAAGTTTTACAAAGATTAAATTATGGAGCTGATTTTAAATAAGAAATGAGACCAACCCCGTTTCTTTACCCACAAAGTAAATCTGCTTTATTTGGATTTCCGACTTTGGTGTGAGTTTCTGAGGAAAGTCAGTAGCGCTCATTTTGCTTCATAATTCAGCACCTTATATTTTGTGCACAGCAACCTCAAATCCTTTAGTTTAATGTTGACAAATGCAGTAGCAGTAGTTCCCATGTACTTAATGCATATTAAGTATGTGAACATTCTCTCCGTCTTTGCCTTGTCATGCTTTGTCAATTGTTTGTCACTGCACTCAAAACTACTCTGAGAAGAAGTTTGAGTTGAAAGCTCCTGCAATAACTACTCTAACTAATAATGTTGTAGGCCTGGAGAAACAGTCTCAGTCTAGCTCAAGCCTAAACCAACAAGCAGCCCAGAGTCTTCACAACTTATCAACCCGTGCTCTGTTTTCTGGGACAAAAGTGTGCAGCAGTACACCAGGACCCCCAGGCTGGCCCCGGCTCTCCGTCTCCCCGCTCTGCTCAAATTTTAATGTCTTCTCTGAGTGGAAGCCAGTGGAGACACAGAACAGAAAGCAAGGAGGCAGCAGACCCAGGATACAAGAAAATATACTTGGATGTGTTCCTCCATTCCAGTGACAGTTCACATCAACAAGAAACAAAAGCAAAGAGGCTAAATTATAGGACAGCGGTGTGAGTTTAAAGAGATGAAAAGAGAAAGATGTGTGTGTGTGTGGAGAGGTAGAGAGACACAACAATGAACAGCAGAGCGCAAAACGGTGATCATGGTCAACATCGGTACAAACTTTTCAAAATAATTATGTTGTGGCAAAACAATCAAAGTTTTTTTTAACACTAGTGCAGGTCACTGGATTGACATGTACCTTGGAAAAAGGCAACAAAGAGATGAAAATATATATATATGTACTGCACAGGTCAGCGAGATGAAGAAAGCAATACCACAAGGCATTTGGATAAACACCGGTCATGACAAATTACAACGAAGCAACAGAGGCTGAGAGAGGCAGAGGCATAAAGAGAAAACAGACAGAAAAAGGAGAGGACAAAGAGTTTGCAGACAGAGAACAGTGTCCTAGCAAGATGATTGTTGCTTCCAGCAGTCGAGAACAGGGAGAACAGTCTTTAGCTTGGCACGCCCTGAATAATGCATCACCCTGTAGCTGTAGCTGTAGCTGGGCAGATATATGGGCGAGGGGAGCACTGATTTTTGCCCCCTGGCATTGTTGGAGATATGAATAATGGATAGGTTAAATGCTTGTGTTAAGAATGAATTAGTGCACAGTCTGTTCAGTAGCTGTATTTATGTAATCATCTGGTTTGCACTCTACAGAGGGAGCAAAGACAGTGTCATGTTAAGATGCGGAGCACATTCTAGTCAGCACTGATCTCACTCTTGGTCCGTGAACATCTACTGCAGCTCGCTATCATCCCAGGGCGAGATCCGGCTGAACTGCAGTATCCCACCAGAAGCTGGAGCCTCTCGTGTCACCCTGCTGCCTACCATTGATTAACATTTAACAACCAGGCAATACTTTGTCACTGAAAAGAAAAGCAAACTTTGAGCTCTTGAAAGCAACAGCAGAGAGAACGAGAGTGTGAAAGAGGGAGGGAAGAAGGGGGTTAAAGAAGAAAAAGGGAAATATAGAAAAGAGCATGATACACAGTACACAGGAAGCATTTTCACATAGCACGCCATGTATAACTCATGAAGTCCTGACAGTGCCTCGCACACATTCCCCATTCCCTTTGACTGTCAACGGCTGGCAGCCTGCACAAGCCAGGATGAACAAGTTGTTCCGGTCTTTCTCTCTGTCCTTCTTTCTCTTTCTGTCTCTCCAGGCTCTGGCATTGCTCCCCCAGGCCAGAGGTTACGATGGTGGAAACAGAAGGCTGGAGAGAGGAGGCAGGCGGCCTGGGCTGCAGCCATGGCCAGTGCTGGAACCGAGCTGGCTGCTGGTTATGCTGGTGAAGATGGCTGTCTGCTCAGTGCCCACTGCTCCAGAGCAGTGCATTACAGTGGACCCTGTGTTTAGACAGTCTGACAGATCTCAACCTGAACACCTTGAGAACCCTGGGAATCAGCCCTCCATGCATACATCACCCCAAGCCAAAATCTACATCCTCTCTCTCTGCTTGTCTGTTTTGCGAAGCTATCTCGGTTTGTGTCTCTTCATCCTTCCCCACTTGGAATCTCTTTCCTGACTTTTCCCTCTGTTTCACTGTTTCTCTCTCTTGCCTCCCTCTTTTTCCCCCGGTCCCCCTTCAACTCTGCTCTCTCTTATTCTCTCATGTTTCTCCCTCTGTCTCTCCCTCCCTCTCCTTTTGAGATTCAATAAGAGCCCTGGAGGCAGGGGAGAGAAAACAGGGGGGTGTAAAAACATCTTTGGCTTTATTTACAAAGGGCCCAGGTATTGCCCGGCGTTAAATCCGGGGGAAATGATTTATTTTCCACCCATGTGTGGCACTGATCCCCGAGGCGTAACTCAACAGTGGACTGGCTTCGTGCTTGCAATTTACGGTGGCTGCAGAGGCTCATAAAGGAAGAATGGATTAATCTGGAACACGACATAAACAATATGACTCTGACAGCCCTATTAAAACCTGTGCTACTCAGCATCAATTCTCTTTCATGCTCTCTCTCTATCTTTCCCTCTCTGGTTCTCCGCAGCCAGTGCCAGTTGGTGGGAGGCCGACTGGTAGCTCTAGGAAACTGACCAGAGCTCACAGCCTTGTTATTGTGATTCCCAGAGTATCAGATTCAGAAAAGGGGGGTGTTGCGCATCTACATATAGCAACCGGACCTTTTAACTGTTTAGCCTTTGGACATCATTGGGGGTATCAGATGAACTGGGTCCAAAGTGGAGGCTCCCACAGTGCTCGTTAGAGCCGGGCTGAGAAGGCTTCCTGTCCCAGCACCGGTGGCCTCTCATTTTCCATGAGCTGGGCTTCTTTTGGGAATGTGCTGCGCTCACTTCTGTTGGCGTGGGCCCCCGTATTTGGATGTGTGCACAAATTTGTAGGGAAAACATGTTGTGCATGTGATATATGATACGGATTAGTAGTGGATGCTCATGTACTCACGGACACACACACACACATACGTGCACACACAGACATACACAAACATTCGTTCAGCTGCTCCCTGGCCCCCTTGGGAAGAGGTCACTCAACATCTTCAATGGCCCCCAATAACCCATGGCACACACATGCACACACACAGAGCTTGTCATTTCGTTAGCTCCATCTCTGTCAGGGACAGGTGTATAGTAAGCCATACAGAAAACACCCACACAGAGACAGCATCCATCTAACCACAGAAGCTTTTAACACATTTAAAAACAGCATTTCCAAGATAGCGACCTGTCTCAGGGAGACAGACCCGGCCAGCGAGAGATGAGCAAAAGAAAAAAAGAAAAAGTCCCCGAACAAGAGACAGAGTTACTAATTTATGTCCAGCAACGGATGAAAGCTTTAGAAGCATCAGGCGGAGGGAGAACAGCCCTGAAATTGAAATCAATAAGTTCATTAGACTGCAGAGCCTGTTCATGCTGCACCCTCCACTTCCCCTGCAGACAAACACAACAACACATGAAAAAAACAGGGGCGAAACAAGGCTTGACCTATGTCCACTAGCCAAGCATTCCATTTATTTAGCCCTTATCACAGGCCTGATCTAAAGAGGCAGCTACACACTGATAACGCCCCAGGATAATAGCAAGACTAGACAGGGTCTGACCAAAGAAAGACAGCCAAAATAAAAGAGAAAGTGAAATAAAGAAAAATGCATTTGGGATCTTCTTGACATTCATTCTCTTTTTTCTTCGTGTACACACATGCTGAAATGTAGGGGCTCTTAGGAAACTTTTACAAGGATTGTTTTTTTGCTGCCGTCTCTCTTGTTGTGCCTGTAATTTAGTGGATCCCCATCAATAAGTGAGAGAATAGCTTTGTGGATGCTTGGCCTGACAGCTAACAAGACCCAGGCCCTATCTGCAACAAACAGACAGAATAACAAACGCTGTTTTCTGCGTGCGCACATTGAGCAAACAGTGAATACAGCTCATCATTCATGCAGCAATACAGTACTGTCAAGGCTTCGACTAAGCGTACTGTACAGAAGTGAGTGTGTGTGGTACAGGCATGCTGAAGGAAAAGTTTTTTACCATCTGAGTGACCTGAATAGTGTTTCTTCTTGTACAGTAGTAATCTCCTGAGCCCTGCAGGGTAGTAAAGATCAGTGCAGCTGATGTCTTCCTCCAACTGAAACAGGGCCCATTATAGCTCCAGTCCATATCAGCAGGGCCCTGCAGCCTGTGTCACACCACTTCCTATTGCTGATTTATGGCTACAAGGCTCATGGGTGTTAGAATACTGCATATTCACACAGTGACACACGCACACACACTTAGGCACACACACTTAGGCACACACAAAATCAACGAGGCACAAATTGTTCATGACCTGAGCTCAACACTGCTGCAGCAGAGGTAGCCAAACCTGTCTTCAAGGGCGCCTTTATCACACTCACAGTCCCCCTTTTCACCTGCAGATTAGTGCACAAGGCTAAATGGCCTGGCTAGACCAAGACCATATCTCCGTTCACACAAATGAAACACAAATGGACTATATATATCTACAAAAGAAAATCTTTATTTCAATCCCTCTTATCCTAATACCTATGCAACTCTGTAACACATTTCTTTCTTCCATTTTTCTTTTTTCAATCAAAGAGAAAAAAAAAAATATTCGCCCTCCATCCGGAAGCTCAGGGATTCACCATCCCAGTGGGTTTCTGGGAACGCAAACACACTGCTGCAGTTGGCAAGCCGCTGTTCGCTAAAGAGTTCAACAGAAGCCAAAACATTTGTTACAGACTCATTTCATTTCCTGGTAGAAATGTCCAACACTGCGAGGCAAATGTGAGAGCACGCGTTTACATAGGAAAGCTCAAAGGAAACCGAGTGTCAAGCTTTTCCCTTAACAGAAAAAAGAGCAGCTTTGGAGCGTATGGGGTAATGGGTGGTGGTGGTGGGGTTTGAAAAGAGTAACGGTCAGCTACCACTGCTGCAATGCAAAGAAAAGCACAACATATAGTGACAGTGCCGTGTAACCAAATGTTCACAGGTTCAGTTCCCTTGAAGAGTCACCATACCCATCATCAACCAGTGCCTGTGAATGTAAAGCATATCTAAATTAATAGTCCTTGTTGCACACCCATATTTCAACAATTTGTCTTGCATTTCCCAAGATGGCATAAAGATTTTACATTTTCTATTTGAGGTCTCTTGCCGCGTGTACATCAGAGTTTTTTTCTACATTATACTGACTACACAGGAGTGTGTCCAGAGGAGCTAATCCATATTTAAGGCCTGGAACTTACTGGCAGGGTTTAGCCCCGGGCACACAAACAACTCAGCCATATATATACAGGAGACGGCAGTTGAAGAGGCCACTCTTGACCATTTATTTATGAAGTCAAAGCTATGTGGCAACAAGCTATCCACTCTGAAACAACTTAAAGCGCTTATATCCAAGCTGAATATTTCATTTCTGGATCGCAGCTTCTTTTGAGCCTTTTTCAAGGTAAGAAGTGAGGGGAACGACACAGGGCAAGCAAGAGAATAGACAGAAAGAGAGGACACTGCAGGTGATGCAAGAGCCCTCTCTAACCCAGTCAAAGTAAACAGGTGGGACTGGGAAAGCAAGAGGTGGAGGAGGAGGAGAAAGGGAAGGGAGGGAGAGGGGGTACTGCATACAGGCCTCTTCAAGGTCAGAAGAAGGAGAAGCTTAGTATTCTCTCCCTCTGTGTTGTCTTGAGCTTACGCCGGCTCATTCTTCCGTTTCTTACGCTTTCTCTGTCGCCCTCCTTTTTCCAGCATAACTATCTCGGAAACTAAACCAGCACCTTTTATGTGTGAGTGAAATGCTTGGGGGGGGGGGAGGGCCTCAGAAAACAAAACGTTGTTGGGCAGAGATTTGACAACATCCAGGGAATCTTTCAATCTTTTGAAAGGACTCAGGATGTTATGCAGCCAGGATAGAGAACAGAGAGCCCCAGCTCACTGAAAATGTAAATGTACACCAGGCAGGCAGAGAGAGCCAACTCCTTCTCCATTTCTCTTATTCCACCTCCTCCTCCGCCTTCACTTTGCTCTCTTTCATTTTGATCTGTCTATCCATGGTCTGTGTGTGAGAGGAGAGGCGGCTGGCAGGTGGCTGTGTGCAAAGGTATTGAGGCCTATGAAATATTTACCAAAGCAATAATGACTCCCTGGACAGAGTGAGCGGAGGAAGAAGGCGAGGAGAGGAGAGGGGAAAAAAGAGCAAGGAGAGAGAAATAGGAGAGTGAAGAGTGCCTGTCTTCTTTTTTGTCAGAAGCGAGGATGAACAAAGATGAAGGAAGCATACCTGAGACTTTCAAACTTTAGTAGCTTTCAGAATAAAGAATAAAGATTAGTACTGTCACACTATAATGCTTAAAAAAATCAAAGACAGTGGTTATAGCAAATTCAAAATAAACTGCAATTTGCTCCGTTTTTATGACCTTTGACAAAAAACTAAATAAAAAAAATACAAAACCCTGGAGCAAAATACTGAAAAAAACTTAATTCTGACCAATCAGTGCAGTCTAAGATATCCTTTGAAGTTCTTCTTGATTCTTTTGAAGTGAAAGTGAAAGTGAAAGATTTTAGTCGGTAATCACTGGTTAAACTTTTTCCATGTTGTTTTTATTATGTTGCTCTAAGTTCACCTGAAAATGAAACCACGTGTCAACTGGTGTGAAATCTTTTTCCATAGGTTTTCTGCTTTTTAGGCACAGCTTTTAAGCTCCAGTTCTTCTTCTTCTTCTTTTCGCTCCTGATGGAAGCAAGAACACCATTTCCTGTGTGTTGGAAACACCTACCCATCACCCAGTGTGATGAGGGAAAGTGCTTCTGTATGTCATCTATAGATAAAAAGAAAAATGGACAAATATATAAATAAAAAAAACTTTATAAAAACCTTTTTTTGTAAATGAAATTAGAAGAGCCTCAAAATATACACACAACACACAGTCAAATGTGTACACACAGAAACTCTCCTTGTAATAATACCCTCTCCAGGGCTCTTGGAGAGTACAATTTCTGGGACGAGTGCCCCTGTGGCGAGTCTTTAATGCACGGGCCTCTTCTTGTTTGCAGACAGGACTCGGCATCACACTGTGGGCCAGTTTGATCCGGACAGCCAGCAGAGCCTGCTTCAGATGAGACGGGGGAAGGAAACTCCACTGCGGTGTTGCTGTTTTCCCTTCATAGCACTACCAGGATGCTGGGGTGGCTCAGAACAACAGTGAGCTCTCTAACCCAAGACTCTGGATTAAGGATGGAAGGAAGGACTGCCTCAGTGCAGCAGAGGCAGGGGGTCCGTTTGGATGTGTCTACAATGGGAGTGAGCCGCAGATAGAGAGCAAGGGTTGGGACAAACAAACATGAACCTTTGCACTGTTTAACTCTGTGTGAGACTGCCACAGATAGGAGGAAAAAGTACTGGAATACTTTTCCTTGACGTAGGAATTACTCCAGTTTGAGTGAGATTTTTTAAGTTTTTATTTTGGCTAGAAAACTAAAAAATGAGTAAAAAAAAGTACCTTCCTGAAAATGTGGATTATTATTTTTATGTAAAGATAATTTCTTCCATATTATTCTTCCAAATAAATCATACTGCTAGAGGATGTGGGAATTTTTGTTTTTAAGTCAGTGGAAGAAAAATACAAGTTATAGCAGGTTTTTGGTACTCTGAAAACTAAAACATCCTTCTTAAAACACATATATATAATAAGTGTTCAATTCCAAGCATTTTACAGTAGTGTAGTAGTGAGTATGTGTATTTTAAGTTGTGTCAGTGGCAATTACACCATAAATCCCAGCACTAATAACAATTATAATCTGAGCTCCAAACTCCAATTAGTGGCACTACAAGTCCAGTAATCAGCTCTTCTGCTGTTACTTTGAGAGGTTGTTACTGGCATCCACCCACCACTTTGCTGCGGTGCTCTGACTTAGCAGGGAGCTCCACTGCATGTAAGCATGGAAGATTTATGTCAGAGTGCGAGTATGTGTCCAAAACATGACACTCCCTGTGTACTCCCTGAAGCGAGAGGCTACACTTCCTGATCAGCAAGCCTGACACACTGGACAGCTGACCTTTGACCCCTCATTTCACCTGAGTCGCATAGCGACCCCGCAGCCCATTCTCTGGCTCCTGCAGGGTCGCTGGGGTCACAGTTGACACAGCAGTACTGTGTTATGCTGAGCTCTGAGAGCCTCCACACATCAGCACCACCCTCTCACTCAGGAAATCAGTGTCAAGCCAAATGGACTCTACGGCTGTGTGTGTGTGTGTGTAAATGTGTGTGAAGTATGTGAAGACTTATTTTTCTTCTTCTTTTAAATCCTCTTCTAATCCTCTTCTAATACTAACAACTGTTCCTGTTGTTATTGTAATTATTAGGATGGTAATAATTATCAAACATTTGAGTAATCAGTCAGTGCGTGCAGTGTGTTGACATGTATCGAGCTTGCCTTCACATGAGGAATTTCCTTCTTTGCAAATATTGATTTTTTTCCTCCACATATCTTTATTAATACAAACATTAATTTTTCCCTATGTAGATATTGCAAAACTGAGAGGAATGGGAGGAGGGAGGTGGATAGAAAAGATTGAGCGCCTTTTAGAACAAATGCGTCATGGGGGCCATTCCAAACGAGCCCGTCTGTATGATCTGTAATTGATCAGTGTGACAGAGTGTGGCGCAGCAGCGCTCGTGGGCCACATCTGACAAACGACCAGACACGACCTTAAGAGCTGACCTACACACAACTAGGAGAGTGGAAAAAAAAAAAACAGAAAGAACATACAAGCAAGCCTAGGAGAAAAATCTATGCAGCTGAAGTGAAACTGCATTTCGTCTGATGATGGATGTTAAACAACAACTGGACCGGCGGGCAATTACCATGATTGGAGTGCTGTGCCTTGAGAGAGCCATCGAGACAGAGACAGAGTTAGTGGAGAGGTAGAGTATCCCCACCTTCTCTCTCCTCCATTGGCCACAGAGGCCCAGTGCTCATTAGCATGCATGCTTCCACAGGCCCGACCAGTCAATGCTCTCCACTTTATTTATTAGTAAATAGAGACAGATGGTGATGAGGAGGTAGTATCGACTACCCATAGCCCTTTAAACAAGAATCAATGGCAGGGGTGGAGCACTGAGACGGGAGGCATTAACTCGCTAATATAGCCTTATGAAATGAGCCAAGGTTGTATTGTGGCCTCTGAAGCCCTCTGGGTTTTCTCAGCCTGCAAAGCCTATTTACAGTACAGTATACAGCTTTTTTTGTTTCATGTTTTTGCATGCTTTTTTTGTTGTTTGTCATGGTAGGGATAAAAGATGACTTTACTAGTGACTCACAGGACCTGACAGCTGTCAACATATTTATAAGTGGATGCAATACACCATCGATCCCATTGATTAGCCAAGCAGTTGTGTTGCAGGTTTTATTTTAGTGACAAAGAAGCATTAGCACGTAGCAGGGCTTGGCCGGGCTGTAGCTTGGATCTCAGATCGAAAGTGGGCATGTGCTGTGGTTGTATGTAACAAGATGGGAGGGTGCTGTAGCCTTCATGCTAACTATGCACATACGCACAGTGTTGCAGTTTTTCCACATATGGGAGAATCAGGACAGCGGACGGATGCTGTAGATGTCGACAACTGAATTTACATCATGTACTGTCTAAATTTATTTAAATGTACCTATGTTTTAAGGAATGAAGCAAGAAGATGCATATAGATAGATAGATAGATAGATAGATAGATAGATAGATAGATAGATAGATAGATAGATAGATAGATAGATAGA
>JBBMJY010000001.1:8177336-8247997 GCA_037833715.1 Toxotes lorentzi | reverse complement strand
TGTGTGTGTGTGTGTGTGTGTGTGTGTGTGTGTGTGTGTGTGTGTGTGTGTGTGTGTGTGTGTGTGTGTGTGCACCACTGAGTGTTTGTTTGTGTGTTTGGTGGAGCTGGCCAGCAATTCATCCTCAAGGTTGGAGCAGATAAGGTGAGTGTCTCTCCTGATGAATACATCACACCTTCCTGCTCTCCTTAGTACTGTTTTTAAACTATCTCCTCACCTGCTTTATATCCACCTATTACCTCCACTATCCTGTGTATCAGACCATCTTAACATTAGCCTAATATTCAAGGTTTTAACAGCAGTTGCCCAAAGGTAGAATGCATCAATTGTGAGGTTTTTACACTCTTTATTCTCCTTCTTCTCATATTGTGCTACCAACAGCACTGGTCATTGTGCAAAGTGCTTAAAAGGACAGTGGTCAGTGCTAAAGCAAGAAATAGGGGGATGTTTTTTGTAGTGTAAAGTACAATAAGAATGAGAGAAAGGAAGTTGAGAAACCAAATGGCCACACAAGGTGCCTTGTTTTACTTAACTAAACTGAAGTACTATCACAAGTGTCATTGCATAAGTATTGATGGCTACCTTTCTAAAAAAGACATGATGCTAGACTAAGCCTTTTCTCGCTCCTGCTGAGTGTGAGGTGAGGGGTGGTTGGGTGGTGGAGGGGTCGAGAGGCTGGTGATATCAAAAAGTCCTTTCATCCATTTTAGATGAGATGCAGATGACTCAATTATGCTTGGCCTGACATCAAGACCACTTGGCGGAGAAGCTGCTAATGCAGGAAAACGATCCATTTAATCCCACTGATATGAAACGCAGGGCGCTAAAAGGGCTCGCAATGCTAAGAGAGCGAGACAGGTATGAGCGGAGATACTTCAGCGTCACTCCAGAGAAAGAGGGCTCAGTGTATGAAGGGTGGGAAAGCAAGGAGGGGGTGAATCCTTGGTACCAGTTGTGAGACTCTAGAGAAGGATTTAAAGACACAATGTGCAATATTTTGATCTCTCAAAACGGAAACTTTTTGAGCTAAAATATACTCATTTTAGCTAAGGTGAAGCTGAACTTGTAATGGAAGGCATTACATTACCTGACTTGTGTTGGACCCCAAAGAAATCCAGCTGATTTCTGTCATCAAATGACACGATGGATCAGGCAGTTTAGCCTATAAAGGTTTCTTCCTCACAGCCTCTTTAGTTTATATGCACTTATGATTTTTGAATATAAATTATGTAGAAATAATCAAAGTTTTTAAATTATTGTAAAAATTCTAAAAACAGGACTTAAAGGAGCTTTTTTTTTTTTTAGCCTGTTCTGAAAATGGAGCGGACAATTCGACCAGAGGTGTATGAAAAGCATCAGATGAAGATTAGGAATGAACGAGAGAAATGGGTCAGCCACTTGGAAATGAGAGAGCAAGAGATAAAGAGAGTAAGGTCCTACAGGACAGATGATATCAGGGTTGCTGGTCACCAGAGCCAGGGCCACAGCAACGACCCACAAGCATGCTCTACATTTGATCAGACTGCTGTTTGATCTGCAAGGCCTCTCTCCCTCAAGACCCACTCTACATTCTCCTATCATGCACACACACACACACACACACACACACACACACACAAATACACGCGCGCACACACACACACACACACACACACACACACACACACACACACACACACACACACACACACACACACACACACATCATGCCATACCCTCCACTCATCAGGGCTGCTAAGCTGCCAAGATCTTGACAGCATCAACATCAGCATCAAGGCTTCACCATCACTTTACTCTCACTTCAATTCTAATACTAAGTGAACTGGGGGGTAGTGAGCATGTCAGTGGTGATCACCCTACTAACAGACAGGACAGTTGGTTTGTAGGAGGAGATGCTTGAGATTTTAGAGCTCAGCAGTAATAGTGAGCAGCTCCGATGAGGAGAGGAGAGGATTTTATGATTTAGCTGATGATCTTATCCACAAATCCAACTAGTTACTGTAAGTAGAACAATATGCTGCACAGTAATGTCTTGGGTTATGATAATACAACCAAACAACATAATAAAACTGCAACCACAAATCAATTACGCTTTTGACCCTGTGGAGTAAGACAGTGATGGTGATCAATGTCAACTGTCTGAAAATATTTGATGGTGTATCTTCAACCGGGTGCACAGGAGTTAAATAACTGTGTAAATCCAAAAAACAGCTGGTTAAAGCAGAAGAAGAATCTATGTTAAGATGTGACTACAAACTACACATCTTAATTCTACTAAAAGATATTTTGTTTAAGATATCACTTTTTATCAGAATGCTTCCATTGATAAATCTAAATCAGACAAGAACAAATGTCATGGCAGAGTGATTCACTTAGTATTAAATGAACAATATTAAGATTTTATAAAAATATGCTTATATATATAAAAGCACATTTTTACATTCTGTGTGACCTTATTGTGACCTTAAGTGTTATTTACAGACCACTCACTGTAGATGCTGCTTTGTATTTATGCTGATGTGAAACTTATGTGGTTTGCCTTTTTATGACCTTTAGTGCAATTAACAGTTGCAAAACATTAGGGCTGGTGTTGCTTCACATGTATTCAATCAAGTCAGTGTTTTGTCGGTGCTGAGTGGTGTTTGTCTGTGTTAGTGACAAATGAGTGCGGCCCTTCCCACTGCTGACAGCTGCCCCAGAGCTTCGATGCTATCTTCAGCTCTTCAGCCTGCTTCTACAATTACTACTGCCTCTCTGGCCCCAGGGCCTCAAACACCAGCCTGCACTCTGGAACCTGGGACACACACACAAACAGTCAGATACTTTACACACATCTATTCATGTGTACAACAGGCTCACAGAGTATTTTACACATGTATTCATTCTTGAGAACACAAAACACAAATACTGTACATTTGTTGTATATATGCAGAAGAATGCACCAAGCTTGGTCCAAAAGTACAGTTTATACAATCTACACTATAACATGAGGTCATGAGGATTTTCTCAGTTCTAAATATGGAATATAATAGCCCTTCACTGACCTGGATAGAATCATAATTCACCAAAATAATGTAATAATTCTTAATAAACTCCTTCCAAATTGGGTTTAAAGACATTTATGAAATTTAGATTCAAATCCATTTCCTGATTTCATTAAACTGCACTACAATCAACCCCAGCTTTGAAGCCACACAGTGAAACATTTGACTGGGATATGACCTCAAACCGGGAACCTTTCCCCACCACACCTGGTTATTTTATCTCTCCCTGCACCTATTGTTAGCCTAATTGAGGCTGGTTTGGCTGGTTGGCTGGCGGCTGACCCCGGTCAGAACAATGCATACCTGTGGCTCTCACCAGAGCTGTGTAATTGTCTCTTCAAGTGGAGCCCTTATCCAGTCGGCCCCTGAGGGGAGAGCGCTCCACACTTATCAATCACTCAGTCACTCAGCCACTACAGGAAGTAGTTAACATGGGTGACCTCTGGGATGGCGGTCCACTGTTGGCAAGGGGTGTGTGGTTGAGGTTTTGAAGTGACACACCAAACATTAGCCATCACTTCATCACTGGGAGTGACATCACTCAATCAATCAATCCATCAATCAATTTGTCGCAGAAGCTGTTTGCTCTGCTAATCCGGCCAGGTCCTTTGAAATTTAAAGAAAACAGAGAGCAAGAAGCAGCTGGTCAAAAAAAAAAAAAAAGACTAGACCTGAAACAAAAGCTTCCTTGATGAGTGTGACATGTACATATGTATTAAACAGACACAAATCCCAAATTCATTCAAAAGGTTTTTTTTTTGCTCCCATGCAGACTCAGGTTTGCCTCTAGATGTAGACAAGACAGAGTCTACTCCCATACTTTGTGAAGGCGTACTTAAATACAGCATTGCTTTGGGCTAAATGCTAACATTAGTATGCTAGCATAATCACAATGACTATGCTAACATGCTAAATGTTTGTTTAATGTATAAATGCTAAATGTTTGTATAATGTTTTCTATGTTTAGTTTAGCTTATAGCACTCAACAGGGGAATCACCAAAATTATTGGGGTTCATAACTCAGACATCATGAATGTCATGTCATGTCATTACCTGCTGCTTATCTGGGTCTGGGCCCAGGTCGCAGGGGCGACTGCCGCCCAGTCCACAATGCACCGAAGTCTTATGGCACCTCCCATAGATGTGAGGCGGTGCCAGCCGGAGTGGGGCTCAAACTGATGGTGGTGGTTAATGGTGGTTTATATAATTTTTTTTTTTTTTTTTTTACTTTTTTTTTCCTTCAAGGATTTGAGATGGTTGCATTCAAACTAGATTTGACATGGATTAAAGTAGTTTGTAAAAAGTAGTTTGAGGTCAACTGTGAAGGAAAACCTGTTCTAGTTGTGAAGATATGGCAGGTTGTGGAAAAAGCTAGCGTGATTAGCATTATTATGCTAATCATGTTTCAATTTGTATTTGAAACATTTATTTGCTTTTGTTGTAACATCCTTGGAAAAGCAAATGTTTGCCCCAAGGGAAATTACCAGAAATGTATTTATAATTAAAGTTTCTGGACACATTCTTGTGATTGACAGTACCACTGTAAATTGCCCTGATGAAGTAAACTTGACCCCTCTGACACTTAGAGCAATTTCATTCAAATATTTGGAATTATTTGCTAGCATACTGTGCATGTAAGTCTCATCTGACCTTGGCCTGGTGTGGATGCAAATTTTCTTGCCAGTGAGCTATGCTACTAAATAAGGGATCTTTGTCCTTTGCATTCCCATTTATCTTGAGGAAGACAGAGATTCTAGGGAGAGACTACTTCAAAGCACAGTAACTCACTCCCACCACAGTGGGAGAGTAAAGAGACACATGCTTGCCTGGGCTGCCTGGGTTTAAGGTCAGGTCAAACATATTGGGAGAAATGCAATCAATCAACATTCAAACTGACACATATGAAGAAACTTGTACCTGTCATAAGTGTGTTACCCACCAGGAATAAGAAAAACAATAATGGACAAAAGCACTCAAAGAACAGAGGGATGCAGTTTTGTTGGATAAAACACTGTTTTGTTTTGTTTTTTTAATTACTGCCATTCCTATTGCTTCAGACAGACAAGCTGTGGCGCAGGGAGCACAGAGTGATTCAAACAAGTCAACGCTACTGCCGATCTACAAACAAATCTCTCTGACAACAACAAACAACAGAGGCGCAGCAAAAGAAGAAGCAAGAAGAACAGCGTTTGGCAACCATAAACATCTTGGAAAAACTTCAGAAGTAAAAAAAGGAGTGCATTCTGCATTTTTAATAGTAAACAGCATCTCTACTTCATCATGAACTATATAGAGAAAGAAAATCAAACGAGGAGGGCTGCTACACTGCTTTGACGTCGGCCCTTTTCCACCCTTTTTAGCTTTTTTGAAAGTGGATTTTGTCAGAAGCGCCGGATCTTTCTCTCGCTTTCTCGGATGGCCTGCAGCATTACAGGGGAATGTGGTGCTCTACACACTTTAAGAGTAATTAAAAGCGATTGAACAGCTGTAATTATGAGAAACGGCAGTTGTGTTCCGGGTCATTCTATCAGTGCTGCCTTTCATCAGAGGAGAGGCAGAGGGGCCCCCGCTGCAAGTCTCTCTTTCTCCATATGCACATCTTCAAGAACAAACAACTGGCAGGCTGCCTACAGGCTCACACACACACACTATCACATTCACACACACGCACCTTCATGTAGACATGTGGGAGAGTGAACGTGCACATGCACATACACTGGCCGACAACTGATCACATGTATATTCACATGGCTAAATGTACACATACATACACACGCGTACACTGTCACACATCGATATGGCACAGCACACCGTCACACCGTCAACACAAAACAACACATTCTTCATGTTTTCCATTGGGTGACATTCATAACTGAACTTTTTTTTATCATTATCTTTCTTTGGTCTCTTCAGGCTCATTCCACTTCTGAACACAATAAAAAGGGATTACACTATACACAAGTGAAGAATGCAATACCATGTGAGCAAAGTGAGTTTTTTAACCATTCTATACTGTATTATAACACTGTGTGACAAATAGAAAGCATATATGTATGTACTGTACTGGGACTACTGAGAATGAGTCAATCCATTGCTAAAAGCATGACTGGGTTACATGAGATTAAGTAACAGAGTACACTGAAATAATAAATAGTTGCACAATGTATGCTAACACTGAAATGCAGGTTCCACTTATTTTTCGTTAGACCGTTGTGACACTAGTAGCTTGTCGCTAAGCTTGCGTTGTTAGCATGTTACTGAAGCACTATTCTGTTTCTATTGTGGTGGTCTGGTTTCCTTCCAGCCAAATCCAAGCTAGGGTGGCTGAGATGCAAGGGTCAGCTGGGGTAGTGGAGGGTGGAGTAAGGGGGGGAGGGGTGCGGTGGCGTATGTAGATGCCCCAATCAAAAGAAAATCAATCTTGATGTGATCACAACGGAGCTGTCTTCAGTGATCTGTCCCCTCAGTTAACGTGGGGGCCATTCAGAAAAGCTGGTGGGTTTTTTCTTGTCTTTCTTTCTCACTTCATCTATTCATCCTTCACATCCTGTTCAAGGAGACAACAGAAAAAGAGAATACCAATGATCAAAATACACCTATACAATCTTATCATCTGCCAAGTGAACATTAGGATTTGATGTAATTTTAAGCTTTATATACATGTAAATGATGATTTGGGGTCAACAATTGGCTGAAATACCTTACTGCAGGACTGGAGGGGGGCAGTATAAACACTGTTATTATTACTGGCTAAATTGAAGACAGAAATTGTAACATGACAGGAATAACTTCATAAAGTGTACTGAATTACAGTGTGTGTACTTTTAAGATGCCAGTGTGCTTCTTCAGAATTGTTTATCAGATAGTCAAAAAGCCGCCCCAGTGTCACATTAGGGGGAGTCCCACCATTCTTTAACTTTCCGAAAGTGTTCATGTTCATGCAGTGATCAGCCAGCTGTGTGGAGGTGAGAAAGGTGCCAAGGTTTAGATTTCTCTCTCAAGCTCCATTTTTCATCCTTTACAAAACAGTTTTTTTTCCTCTTTTTACAACCAACAGCAACGCTAGGAGAGACTATCTGAATGACATCAGTGTTCATGTCTGTACATGAATTTATGAATAAAGAGATCATTTAGACCTGTATACATACATGTGCATGAAAGTAAATATAAAAACATGAGGCGAGTACAGCCTGTTTTTAAAGTGACTTCTAAGTCACGGATAAAAAATGAACAAATAAGTTAACCATCTGTGGATGGATGTACGCAGCATGGGCTATATACGTATACATCGTGTACATAAGCACATTTCTACGCCTCCAACATCTTGGGCACCACCTCCAGAGAAGTGACTCCACTCTGTTAATGATGTCAGCCAGATCAAAGGGCAGCGGCATGCTGGGGTCATCCACACCCCAGAAGGGCCGGTCCACTGGGGCCTCCTCAGGGGGTAATGTCTGGGCCAGACTCGAGTGGCACCTGAGGCGACAGGACACAGGAAACAAACAAACCCATTAACTCCTCCTCCCCATCAAAACCAACTGGTAGACACTCATCAGCATTAGGACACGTGTCTAATCTCACTCACAAAATGTTCTGCAGGTGCTTTTAAGTTCTGAGATGTGGACACTAAAGTTCCGGTAACATTTTGTAAGAATTGCCATACCAAGTTGAAAAGAATATTCCTTTTGGTACCTATACATATTCACTAGTGTTGGTTAACAACAGTAAGATTGTTATAGGTGAAGACTTAAAAAGGATTTTTCTATGTGGTCTCTCTACATTGACTGTTAAGAGCTTTAAAGTGGTCAGTGCCAGAAATTTTAAGTCAATCGTGTGTGTGTGTGTCTGTGTGTGTGTGTGTGTGTGTGTGTGTGTGTGTGTCTGTGGGTGTGTGTTAGGTCATACCGAAACACACAGTGGGTGTTGTGTGTTTGACCAGGAGGCAGTCGACTTTTGTGTTTCCTCTGCTTTTTATGACTCCTAATAATACTGGGCCCAATCAGAACCTCCAGCATATAAGTGCATAAGTGTGTCTGTGTGTACAAAGGAACACAACTTGTACTTCCTTTTATTTTCTACCACTCTCTCAGCTCCGTTCAGCTGAGAGAGTGGTAGAAAATGATGTGTCAGGAAAGTGTTTCTAAAGCCATAAATGGCTGGAACAGTACCAAGCTGATGAGAAACCATGATATCATGTGTCATGATTAATGCCCCATTCATCTTACACACATACAGGCACACACAGGAGGATGCTTTCACAACGCCATCACTCTCTGTTGCTGCAACCATGACAGAGCAGTGAGAAATCCAGCCTTTTCATGTCACTGTGTGATTTTTTTATGATTAATAATCTGGGGTTAGTTGTAATTTCTACAGTGCTTGGAACCCCCACAGACCTTAGCCACATCTTTTGTCAGACCAGTGTAAATATTTACTGCGGTGACTCGGTGTTGCTCTCTGCTGTCATTGTAAATCTGCCCTCCCTCTGCCTCTTGACAGACGAGAGTGACCCTTGACCTGGAGGTGCAAGAGGGAGAGGTGGAGGACGGCATTTGTATGTCGTGTGTGTAGTGTGGGTGTGCTTGTGAGTGGTGGCCCAAGAATTTCCTTCTAGAGCCATGAGGCCAGTTACACTCCCCAATCAGTCATTATGCCAGGGTCTGTCCTGTCATATCCCTTTACCCCATCTACAGCCTAAAAAACCTCAAACAAACCCCTTGTACACACATACACACACGACCACCACCACCTTGTGGCCAGCAACTAAAGGAGGGGATGGAGAGGACAGCGAGAGCCATAGAGAAGGATATGGGGGTCGGTTATGGATGAGATGAGGGGATGTTAAAGTTGTCAGGGGACAGCCAGGGGCTGCCACAATTTGTGGTTATATATTTTCACCGGAGCCACTTAATGTTCGACTGGCTCTCAGCCTAAGTGCTGCATTTTGGTGCGGTTAGCCCTTTAAAGAGCTGCTGCATTACGGTGGTGAGGACCAGCATTAACATCCACTGTTCCAATATATCTTCTGCGCTCTGGATCAGGGCCTGATAATAGCATCTGTTAACATGCACTAAGTACCATTATGTAGCACATCACTTCATAAATAATACGATTAGGCGACCTTGGGGCTTTGCGACGAGCCGTGTGTTTAAATGTTCTCATCATTTATTTAGGGTGCGAATTAAAGGAAGCGCCACTTCAGAGAAGGAGGAGAAGGAGGAGGACATGGCTGGCATATATATCTGCAGAGTGTGTGTGTGTGTGTGTGTGTGTGAGAGAGAGAGAAAGCGCAAACCGACCCAGACAGACACACTCTCACACACACTGTGTGGTTGCTGCTGACATCAGCTTGAGGACACCATAGGCCAAGGGAACCCAGGCCTTTGATTTGGTCTGATTAAGTATTCATGCAGTAGAGCTACGAGAGAAAACACTTGCCTCTTTTCTGCTGCCCTGACTCATAATGAAAGGCTACATACCGTAAAAACCGGACCAGCCGCCTTCAACTGAGCTGCTGCATTTATCTGACAAGGGATCTTGCAACGTTAGCTTACAAATAGAAGGCTCCTGGTTTACCAGAGATATAAAAGATATCAAGACTGGAAGACTATCAAATAGTGTAGGTAATTCAGCACACACTTTTACACAATCTACCACTGTTCACAGAGTACCGTCCCTTGACTGCTAAAATGGAACCAAACAAAAAGTCAATATCAAGCGAGGTGCCTTAAGCTCTCCAGGGCTCTTGCTAGAAATTCAGTGTAAGCCACAGTGGCGTACAAACAAGGCTCACCAAAAGACTTTCCCATGGCAGAACAGCCCACCTTAAAGTTAAGGTCAAAGACAAAGAGGTGTGTGTGGGAGGTTGAGGAGGGAGAGAATGTGTTTGTGAGTCCAGGCTGTTCCAATGGATTAACCCCAGACAGATATGGGCCTAACTATCCCATCTGGCGCTCGGTCAAGAGAGATTGGCAATACAATCACTCATTTCAATTTGCCCTGAA
Source organism: Toxotes lorentzi (assembly GCA_037833715.1). NCBI lineage: Eukaryota > Metazoa > Chordata > Actinopteri > Toxotidae > Toxotes > Toxotes lorentzi. The sequence goes on along the minus strand of JBBMJY010000001.1, from coordinate 8,237,949 downwards.
ACCTTATAGCCTGGCAGGCCCCCACTCAAATGGTATGCTAATGTGAAAGGTATCTAGGATTCTATCGCCTCTATTCCACAGAGGCCTTTCCCTCCATGCAGCACAGTGCACTTGAACTGCGGCTGGGGCGGGAGTTCCGCGGCCCTCGCAGCAATAAGGGCCGGAGCCCCCTTTGCGCTCAAACTAACCACTTTAGCTAAAGTGAGTGTTAATTATGGACAGGCAAAGCAGTCAATAAAAGGTTAATGTAAAAGTCAAAGGATAAATTCCTTTAAGCATTGCATCATTCCACCATCTCCGCGACCAACACACTGCTTGCAGGTCTCCTAATCAATACGTTTTACTGTAATGCGCTCCCCATCGATTTCCTCCCCCCTGCTCCATGGTCCAGGCTCCATCACTTGGTTAAAGAAAGGAAAGGGAGAGAGAGAGAGTGGTAGGGGAAGGAGAGAGAGAAAAACGAGTAAATAAAATGATTAACCTCGGTTTCACTTTGTTGTTTCACTCTTAGTCTCTCTCTGAAAGGCTTGTTAGAAGAGTGCCTGGTGGTCCAATATCACTGCCATCACCAACCATCTCAACCATCTCAACCATCCCAATCATCGGCATCATCAGCTCACTCAATCTCAGGCTGGTGTGTAACTGTGTATAGCAGTACACTCAAGCAGGGCCATACATTAAAAGGCCCTCTGCTCTTAACAGGATGGAAATCCGCCTAATAGACAACATCAGTGCTTCCGACTCATGCAATTACACTGATAAATGCACAGTTGTGTCAGACCAAGTGAAAAAGAACCCAGAGAACGTAGATAGGAGACAGCACTTATTGCATTATTGCAACGGGAGGTCATTTGTAACCACATGGGACAAGTCAGCTTGGACTGTTTGACTCAGGACAAGGGTGGAGCGACGCCATGCAGGTAGAAAGCCTTTTGGAAGGGAGTTACAGAGGTTTACATATCTATACTAAGCTTGATGTGGTTAATTGTTTTAGGTGAGAGCCATACACATGACCTTTCTGTTGGTGCATCAAGGTGGGACGTGTCCTTTGTCTTATCATCACAATGCCTTGAACGATAGTAACAGCATTTTATCATATCCGCTCGAGTAAAAAAAAATAAATAAATAAATCCACTGAATCTACCTTAAAAATTTACCACATGAAACCTTACCTTACCTCATGAGAAATAAAACATATGAATAACACAGCACTTAAGAACTACAGTAAAACTCAAAAACTAAAACTTTCACCTGATGGATTACATATTTTTATATTTGCGACTACGACTACCTGAATGTTTTGAACACTGCTAATAAAAAAGAGAGGACATAAAAGAAATGATGATAGATTTATTAGGTACAGTTCTTGTTTACAGTAAAAAAAAGAGGCAGTGCACTTGAGAATCATCCCCAAAGTATGTGCCATGCCCTATGCATTAGCTTAACCAGACCAAAAACATAAAAGCCTGTGTAACGTTACAATAACGCAGACCATCATCCATTTTAATTCTGAGCTGAGCTATATGTTTGTGGTGATTAAGGGAAGCAAAATACCTCAGATCACCTGCTTCCTCATGCTCTGGCTGCGCTTCATTTGACTCTCTAGCAGCCCTGTGCAGGTGTGAATTTTTATGGTTTTGGCAACCTGAGTGTCTGATACTGAGAATGCAATCAAACAAGTCATGAAAAAAACGGCATGTGTCTCATAAATCAGCCTGCCCCTGAAGGTAAGGCATGCAATCACGTCCCAAGGAGAAGGAAAGAAAGAAGTATATTATCCATGTACATTCTGTATCTATGCAATGTTGTGTAAGAAATGAGCGATTGAGCACATCTGTCTTTGTATGTCATGCAGTTGTATAAGAGAGACAGACAGACAGAATTTATCTACATATTTATCTTTCTCCTATGTTGTGCAAGACATCAGTGATATCATGCAGAGGGCAGTATAACAGGGAGACATTCGAAACAAGGCCTAACCTGTGAGGGTGTCGAGCCTTGGATCTCAACCTGCACCACCCAAGACTCCAAAGGTCCTGTGAACTCTTGAGGGCTGTCCTCATTAGAGCCTGAACAGCGTGTCAGATCCCCACCCATCATCCCCAACTCCCATTATCCCAATCACTGCCACATTCAGCGATAAATGTAAAGCGGTGCAGAATGTGAGCCAGCCAGCCAGAAAGCGTGGGAAGGGCCGCGTCTTAACCGTTTCCTCAGGATCAATCAAATGCTATTGTGTCTGCAGACAGCTGCTGACTGTACACTTTGTGAGTGTGTGAGGTGGGCAATTGTGGAGAAAGAAACAGAGAAGGAGGATAAGGGGGTGGGGGGAAGGTGGGGGGCATCATCAAATGTATGACATATGTTCCTTTCATTTTGATTCCCTCTAAGGAGCCTAGGCTAATAAAACTAACATCTGATGCACTCTTTTTCCCTTTAATTAATGGTTGTGGAAACCATGCAAAAATGCATTAGCAAGGGGGGGGTCAGGGACGAGGCGGGTGCTGCTTGGTGCTTTCAACACTCTCCCCCACGTGCCACCATGTAGCTGCTGCTTCTGGAAACAATAATTCTGCCACGGAGCATGGGTACCTTTGGGTGGGGCAGCCCCTTCCTCAGACTCTGTGAGGTCTCCCTCTTGCCAGCTGCAGTCTGGGCTGTTCATTAAACCACATGAAACAAATAAGGCTATTTATTGGCATCGCCAGCCATTTGGGAATGCAGGACCCCGCGTTTGCCTTGGGTCCGTGCACTGTACGCAGAGGTAGTTGGAGTCTACGGCAGAGGCAGAGAAGGTTCGCCATACCTGCGCAACACCTGCCTGCTTCACACCCTGAGTGTTTGATGTGGCCTGGCTGGCTGCCTGTCTAGGACAGGGTGAACCAGATGTAACAGAAAAACACACACAAAGCTAGGTAGCCTCTAAATAGCCTTCATAATTGGAGGCAATAAAACACTACTGCAGTCTGGAAGTGCAAAGGAGGCAAGCCCCTGAACTACAGCTACTGCTCTCAAAAAACCAGGTGGACGTCCATTAGGTGCTTAACACCGTAACAAATTACCAAACACCCTGGCCTGCTCCTTCTCCTCCTCAGGCTACGGGATGGAATGTGGCCTAATGTCAACACAGGCGCAAAATTTACGAGCAGACAACTATTGTTCAAATGCAATCAGGTTCTAATAAAAAAGAGACAGGAAAAGGACAAACAGGTAGGGCCCTCCTGGCCGTTTACTCTTCCGACAAGGGGTGGAGAGACTGATCACCCCTTAAGGCTCTGGATCTGTGTGTGTTAGTGTGTGTATGTCTAAGAGAGAGAAAGAGAGAGAGAGTGAGCGAATGAGAGAGCATTGGTGTGTGTGTGTGTGTGTGTGTGTGTGTGTATGTGTGTTCCAGGCTGAGTGGGGAGGAATGAAGGTGGCTGGGGTTTTTGGCCTACTAGCCACCTGTGCCAGGCTACAGGCTAATTCAACAGAAGCAGCTGGCTTGAAGGAAAAGCAAAAAAAAAAAAAAAAAAACAAGCAAAAAAAAAAAGTCAAATGTTTACTCTGGGCCCCGCCAGTAACACCCCAAGGACAACGGACGCCTAGCTCAACACAACAACCCTTTCCATCACGGTCCCAAATGATCCACACATGGCCAAATACCAGAGTGAAGCATTTTGATATATATAGGCAAAACTAATTAGAGTTGGTTCTGAAGAGACACTGAAGTTTTTCCTGATGACGCTGTTTATTTATAAAGCCCAGGAGAGAAAATGGAGCAATAAGAGGACTTGATGGCGAGGGTAAAGAGGTTACGAGCCTGCAAGTGATTGCACTTTTTCACAGCGCGGCATTTGAAGGCTGTAAATCTGCTGCTAGGGAATCAGGAAGAGGGTTACTGTGGCGTTGGGAGCACTAACTCTTAGTTTTCCAGGGCAATGGCACGTCGTTGCTGTGAAAACTTGTTGTTCTGAGAGTGTTCTTGTAAAACGATCATTTTTAACCCTCATTCCTCCCTTCCATCGTACACCCCCTCCCTCCTGGCCAAGCGTCAGTGCCTTGTGGGCATCATCTGAATAGTGCAATAAAGCTGGTGATGGATGAGGCTTGCCTCAACAGCTATACAGCTGAGCTATTGGACGACACCTTACCCCGGTCACATGATAAGGTCGATCCGATGTGGGCACAATTCCCACCTGTCTTCAGGTGACAATGGTGGGGTCAAGCTTGCCCAGCTAATTATAGGCTATTGCAACTTCAATTGCCTGGTAACAAGTCATCCCTCTAGCTCCAGGGGATGTGGTGTTAGGTTCTTAGGCTTTTGTGTAAAGTTAAACTGTGAGATAGAAGCTTCAAACTATTGTACAACAAATATTGGGTTTCAGAAACATGTATATTAAACTGGTTTACAAAAACTGAGACACTGAATTTGCTGTTCCCTTTACACAAAGCATGCAAACAAACAAGTAATTCTTAAAGAACAGGAAACAGCAGCGCTCTGCTGTTTTTTGACTACATACAAAACTTTGTTCAAACTGTGTACAAAAAGTGACATCATTGTTGACACTGCTTGTCACAATGTGATCACATGATAGGCTCAGCAAACCGGTGATACACGCCCCACTGAAACAGTCATAAATCTTAAAGCCCATAAACTTGACAGGTCTAGGCATAGGCTATAAAATGACTACCAACACAGAAAATATATTCCTCTAAAAATAAAATAGAAAATCGAAACATTTGATCATATTAATAAAGAAAATGTTGTTATTTTCATATCAGGTATTTATATAAATGGAATACAAAGTTTGTTTTACTTTCAAAATGTGTGACTCAAAGTATAAAAAAAAAAAACGCCCCTTGTGTATCCTAGACAAAAGATGAAGCTCACATCCCTGAATCTGACACTTGTCAGTGTCAGAGTCAGATTCTCATATACTGGTTATAATTGTCACATAGTTTCGGTGACACCCACTTAACACCCACCAACTTAAAAGCTTCTTATCCAAGAGTGAGAGAGGCATATAGTATTTGCAACACAGTATGTGTGTGTGTGTGCATTCATGTGTGCACATGTGTACGCTGTGCGTCCATGCCAGAGGAGTGCTTTCCGCCAGGTGTTTGAACTTCTGTATCACCTGGTGCTCCTGCTGCGTGAACACGAGTTTTGTTTCACCCTATTAAGTAAATAGTGTAATTAAAGGGCCTCGGCATTTAAAACGCTGTGAACAGCCAGCAATTTGTTTGGAAGAGCAGCCGGGTTAGGCCCTGAGGCGCTTTACTGAACAGGATGCAAAGAGTGCACACAGCGAGCCAGGGAACGCAGTATAATGGTGTGTATGGGTGTGTGTGTATAAGTACATAAGTGTAGATGAGTTGGGTTGTGTGTTGGTGTGTATTTAAGTCGCTCAAAAGTTGTTCTGTGTGTTGAAAAAAATTCAGTTTGTGGTCTAACAAGTACTTCAGAGTGTTCTGTTTATAGTGACAATATCAGAACTTAATGCAATAACTGTAATACCAGTATCACTGAAGACAGTTTAATAGAACCCAACCCTTTGTCTATAGTGCCACAGGCATTGTTCATACCGATACTGATGTCATTAAAGTACAGGGTGGTGTTCATTGTTTAGTCAAGCAAAATAAAGTCAAACTAAAAGGTGACACAGGCTTAGCTTGTTTGAAACATGGACAACAATAGGACAAAAGCCACAAGCACAGCTTTCCAGAATAAAAACAGAGGGATTACAACTGAAGTGGTAACTGCGATCAGCTCTCTTCATTAGTTCCCATTCTTGATGATTTTTCCACTTCGCAAACATCCCAGCAGGGTTGCTTCTTACTAAATTGTATGCCGTTACTGCTGATCCAGGGTCAGCTGTGGGGAGTAAGAGAGGGATAACCTCTTTCTGAGCCCCATAGAAGCCCAGATGGCTGTGTGGAAACTCTGATCCAAAAACTAGCTTACAACTCAATCACTTTGGCCACATCTCCAAGTCCACAGTTTAACCCCCTCCGATGTCAGCCAAGGTCACAGATGCACACTTGAGTGGCAAAAAGAGCCAGGAGTGAAGTGCTGCCAGAGTCGAAGGAATTAGATCCGGGCTGAGTGGCCCTCATCTGGCTAAGCCTGGTAAGTAGCAAGACTAACAGGCTGAGGCACGGTAGTTTGGGTTCGTAGACACACAGTAACACACACATCCATGCTTGTAAGCTTGCACGCAAATGGATACACACACAAATAAGGAGGTAAACACACACGTATACAGTCACACACACATGCACACACAGACAATCACGGAAGGACTCCGAGGGCTACAGATGGTGTGCCCTGGGCCTGGTGACTGGGGCTCTGAGTGAGCTAGTTTCAGATCCAGTGTGAAGGCTGCCACGATGCACAGGGCTCAGGGGTTGGGGCGGAAAACAAAGAACAGCGGAAGAAGTGCATGAGGGGAAGAGAGGAGAGGGCAGGGTCTAACTCCTTTCTCTGCATGGGGGCTCCTAACATTTTTAGTACAACATCAACATGTCACTGTCCATTCGTCCCCTTGCCCTACTGCCCATGTCCTACCCTCGTGTCTCCATCTACTAGTGCAAACACACACATCCCACAAATACGCAAACACTAACATACAAAAACACACTCTGGGAGCCAGCGGCCACTTCAGCCATAATTCTGCCTGACTTCCGCTGTCTGACTGGCAGGAGACAGGGAGGGTGAGGACAACAAGCTGTGAATACGGGAAGAGACAGAAAATCATTGAGAATCTTGCCTTTATGAATCTTTGATGAGAGAGAGTGGGGGTTGGCAGGGGGTTTGCCTCTGGTTAAATCAGAGCATAGCGTGTGTGGTGTGTGTATGACTGCCAACAGAGGTTGAGATAAACAGGGCCTGGACTAGGCCCAGACAACTCCAAACCCTGCAGTCGGGAACATTTGTCCCTGCAATTAGTCCCTGTCCTCCTTGTTCATGTTGCAGGTAAATGGTATTGGTGGCTAGCAAAGCAGCTACAGCTATGAGTGCCTCACAGCCTGGGATGAGGTGGAAGGTTCTTTGAGTGCAAGTTGAAAGCATCTTTTATATTTAATTTTGCAGTTGGCAGCACCTCCACCTATTTACCACATATACATCAATCAATCAGTCTATGTTCAGGCAGTACAAAAGGCAATTCAAAAGAACAGGTCACATAAGGCCGCATGTCAACAGCCTGTAACTCTATATGTTTATCATCTGTGTTGGTTAGTTTTAACTTTTGACTGCCGTTCCTCGTCCTTTTTATTCAGTTCGTCTGTGTTGCTGCGTTTGTTGTTTTGTTTTTAATTACTGTACCTTTGATATATTAATAATTTTGTTGATTTTGACAGATCTACCTGCACCTCAGGCACAGATGATGTACCGTCTCTGTTAGTTATCGCATGAAAAATGCTGCTAATTGGAATTCAACCTGCCATAACCCACATTTGAAGCTGTTTGCATTTGTGATGAACCTACTTCAGAGTTTCCATGAAATGTTTAAATTATGCAGCCTATCTTCTGTCCTTATGCAAGAGAAGAATCAGTCAAAATGAATGGAAACCAGCTGTCAGTAAAAATGTCCCAAGATTCTACTGGTCACATTAACATGTGTGTGTGTGTGTGTGTGCGTGTGTGCGTGTGTGCGTGTGTGCACTGCTTAATGCCATTTGACCCCTGTTACCTCTTGTCTTAAAATTGCAACCTCATGTGAAACACTTCAGATTAATAGCACTGCATTTTCTGAACAGTGCACTGCACTTAAAATTATACCTCTGTCATTGCACCACAACAGAACCTGGACTCTGACCATTCGAAAGAATTGATATCTTTGAAGATGCCTCTCCCATTCAGTCACATTTTGCAGGCAACTCAGTGCCTGGAGAGCATTTTCCTTCTTGTGGCTGACATTGCTGGTAATAGCTTCCATTTCTCATCTGAGAGAGGACCAGTTTAACATATACTAACAAGTCTGGCTCTCTGCCATGATAAATGACATGCAACTATGTGGCAAAAGAAAAACAAACGAATATGACGAGCTGGTATTATGCTGTCCTACACTGCAGTTTTCTAATTAACTATGATAAAGCATGTTGCAATGTCTTGTAAAGACATACTAGCTTGCAATTAAAGCGTGGGAAGTTGTATAACAAACACACCCTTGTGGTATTCCTTCTTTCACTGTTCATTGTTCTACCTTCACACCTGTTCTGACTTCGGACACATGAAAAGCTGATGATGACTCAGAGGAGGTTGTTTTAATTAAAAATACAAGACGTGTTACAACAACCCTCCCTCACATCTCAGAAACTGCTTTTTAATAGATGTCAAGCAGGTGCCAATTTTCTTCTCAACATGAGTTGGGTTATGTTACGAAACAAGCAGAGCTGCATAGTAGCTTTATCTCATCTGCCACCTGTGACAGCTCAGAATTCAGAGTCCTCTAGGAAGCTCGGCTCATGTTAATGTGTCACAGATGAGGCCTTTTGAAGACTTGATTCATCCATCTGTCAGCGAGCACAGAGGTACCGCTGACTTCCGATCACATAAGAGCTTGGCAATGAGATGAACTGTCTGTCTTAAGTTGATCAAGAGTTGCCTTGGCTTCCATCTACATCTGTCAAGTTCAAACTTTACACTTCACGACACATGTTGATCACATATAGCAAAGTACGGGCACAATTTCAAGCTGTCGTTTGGACTATATCTACTTTAGGCTTGAATTAACACAGAATTCCCACTTTCTGGGATCCTGAGATGAAGGTGGAGGATTGATTGACATCTAAAGTACCTTTTCTTACAGTTTGTAGACCTGCCATAGCTGTGAAGTCATGGCTTCCTGCAGCCTCAGGAGAAGACAATGGAGAACTATGCCAGGTTTGGGGTGGGTCGTTTATAGGATATAAGAGTGAGTCTAACAGTGCCCCCTGATGGTTCATACATGCTTTGTGCCAGGGAGGGAAGGTATAGGTGGGGCTAGTGGTGTGGCTAGAAATAGTAATGCCAGGGAAACTGCGTCACCTAACATCAAATGGAGCCTGTGTCCAAACCTTTGTTTGCAGGCAAAGGGAGGTGAAAAGAGCAGTACTTAGCAGAGTAGCTAACCTGTGGTCTTATCTGCTGGACAAATCAATAGCAGTGTCTGAGAGCAGAGCAGAGCGTGCTGGGGGGTAGCTGGAGGGGCTACCCCTGGCCTGCTGCCCCCCGGCCCCCCCTGGGGGTTACCTGCCTGTCTCTTTGCCCTCCATCTCTTCTGCCTCACTGCTCCCATCCTGTGACTACTTGCTCACTCACACACACTCCCACCCACCCACCCACCCACACACACACACACACACACACACACGTGTGTGTGTGTGTGTGTGTGTGTGCATATACTCTGATCCAGGTATGCTGTGACATCTTGTAGCACCATCTATGCTATGAAGTGCAACAGGGGATCCATACTGTCGAAATGTTACACTGCATGTGCAGACTTGTGAAAGGTATATAAAAGCATAGCCTATACAAGATAACTCAAACACGTGCATGTACACACACACTGACACGCATATTGATACACGTATACACACTGCTTGTCCCTTGACACCCAACAGTACATGGCCCACAATATGGACAAGCTACAAATGGCTTCCCATTGTTGTGGTCTTTCACACATGAGGTCAGAGGGGGCCATACCTAATGCACAACAGAACCCCTCCCCCCACCTGACCCAAAAGCCCTGGAGGGAAAAAGTGTGGCCCTGAGCAACAGTAAAAGCAGTACTCCTCCAAACTGCAGGAATCCAATTCTCTAAAAAGCAGAGACCCTTCCCCTCATCTCTCCTGCACTTGCTGCTGCCTACTTACTTTCAATCACAGTTAACATCACAGAACAAGAAGTGGAGGGATGGGAGGAGGCGAAACACAAGCCTGCTGCACAATGCACTTGTCTGGCAGCTGCTTGCTCTGACATTTGAGGCCATTGGGACCTTGTTGAAAGAGCAGATGCTCACTGATGTACAGGCACAAGAACATGGCAACTACACAAGTGGCTGAAGCAGAAAAAAAAAATCTGCCCAAACATATGACAGAAAAGAACAAGGGGAAAAAGCAGAAGATGACAGTCTCACGCAGAGATGCGTTTGAGTGTAGAAACGAATACCACAAATACAAATACTCAGCAGAGTGGACATGGCACACTGACATGAGCATAGATGGAGGGTGACACCATGCAAACAGTGAAATGGATGTAATCAGAAGTGTCCTAATGAAAACAATCAAACAAATATCTGCACACTAATGAGCAGAAAAAAATCAATGGAAACTACATTTACATCTGAATAAAGACATGTATAAATACATATGCACACAAAGAAACACATTTTCATTCAAGAAGTACACATAAGATTATGCATGTGATAAAAAAGACACACAATTATATGGTCCCACTGTCCCAATGGATAGTTAGAATACAAGGTGCCTCCACACACATTAAATATATAAACACACAAACCAACCAATATGTAACCGACTGTATATACTAACCTATATACTGAGTGCACCTTGTAAACACTACCATGGGATATCTTGTTATTATGCCCACAACTTAATTCGGCTTGCTGCCCCTTGAGTGACAAAATGTTCCAGGAAAATTGGCAACAATCATTGGTTTGAATTAACAGGAAAGGACGGAATTCAATGGTTAGGGCTGGAAGAAGGCCAAGAAAAGATGAGTGTAGAGGGAGACGAAGAAAAAAAGAGACAGCATATAAGGAGTGATGGAAAGATGAGATAGGAGGAAAACAAATGGAAACAAAAGAGAGAAACACAAGACACAGAATGCAAAGTGAGAGAGGTACAGAGCAGGCAGAGCATCATGGTGCATCTCCGGCAGAGAGAAATTAGTTTCCGCAGAGGACCGCAGGCAGCGTTATGGAAATGGGTAGCTGGCAGCCTCTTTGGCTGACTGTAAACAGGATCTTGGTAAGGCATATAGCCCCTGGTGAGGCCCACGGAGCCTGGCATCATCGCGGCGCTGTGTCGAGCTGAAATACTCCCACGGTCCCTCCTTCTATCTGTCTGGTTCCTTTGCTCCAACCTGCCCAAACTCCACTCGTGAGTAATTTATGAAGCGGGTGGGGGTGGCTGCGGAAGCGGTACGCGCACATCCTGACACCAAATACACGACATGTTCCACATGTCTTCCCACAGAACTACAAAGAGGCCTTTTGTCTCTACAAAGAAAAAGAAACATTAAAAAGTAGTTGAGGCGTTCAAGGTGCTTGCACGTTGCAAACTACTGGGAACCATGTAGTTAATGACAACCCCAGTTAAGACGCTAAACCAAAATGAAAGCAGTTTTCTGTGCTAAGGGTTAGCTTAAGCCCTAATTAAGCTGTTCATTCAAGGAATATGACATTATCTGGCAGCATTGTCTTGGTTATCTGGCAGCATTGTCTTCTGGTTATGCCAGGCCACAGACGTGATACACTGCCAAGTGACTAAAAGAAAAACAAGCCAAAAGACGAGCCAGGAGTTGAGGGACCTTGGCCATAAAAAAGCACAATCAGTACTCTCAGAAATATATGTCCAATATTAGTTCAGCACCAGATCTCTGCAAATTACTTTAGTAGGTCAAACAGGACATCCAGCAAAACCCACAAATTCGCTATCTCCTACCTCATTGCCTGTGCACATAAATCAATTCCTTTGTAAAATTCCAGCTCCATTTCACATTTTGTGTGCATGTGTGTCAGCACTATACGTGCAAGCGTGGCTTCTTGTCTAGCTCTTCGCAGTATCTGGTCCAGGCCTCTCGCTTTCCTCTTCCTAACAGCTGTAGCTGGCACAATTAGGCCTGCATTATCTTTGCCATGCTGCAAAACAAAGTGCAGTGGTGTAATGCAAGGTCTTACACAAAAGTAAACAACTTCATCTTGTGTCTGAAATATGTGTCACCGCGACAGCGCAAAGCTGCCCATCGACACAGCCGTGTTGGGTTGAAGGAGCGTCTCCTAATTAATGAGACAGAGAGACAGAGAGAGAGAGACAGTCAAAGAGAGAGAAACTCTCTCTTCCACAGTTCTCCTTCAAACAAACACTTCCTACGGGACCCCATTGTTTGGACTGAGGCATCATGGGTAGCCTTATTTACAGATTTTAATTGCTCTGGTGATCTGTGGGTAAAACACCCTGTCGTAATCACCCCACAATAGAATTGTTACTCTTTCTGACAATTGTAATAAAATGCTCTACAGCATCCGGGGGAAAACAAGGAGGAAGGAAACAGAGAAGGGCACAGAAAAAGAGATACAGATGGTAGACGATGCAAAGAAAAGAAAACAGGAAAAAATAGAGAAAAAATAAATAAGGAAGAAAGAAAATATTTTTGATGCAAATTTTCTCAGTGAGAGGAACTAATCCGAGCGGGCGGGAAGCAGGGAAGAGGATGGGACTGTTGTCCAAGGAAATGATTGCTCTCCCACCTCAAAGTGACAACCATGAGAAGCTCACCATTCCTGGACCTCCGAAGCGTAACCGCAAAGGAGACATGCGCTGCAACCATCACACAGCACACACACACACACACACACACACCTACACGCACAGACAGATTGGGAATGTGGAGGTAGGTCACGTACAGGAAGAGATTAGTGTCACCAGGCAAAGGTATGAACATGGGACTGTCAACTGCAGCTGTGCCTGATCTGGAAGGAGCTGGCACAGCTAACTCTCATGTACTTTAACACTGCTTTCAGAGAGGTGGTAAAACACAGGTTATGCTGGAGTAAAGACCAAAAGATTCCCAACATTAGAAATGAAATGTACTGAGCAGGCGCAATCAGTTCATTTTAAATAGGCAGCCACCATTAACATACAACGAATCACCTGTGAAATGAAGCACCTGTACAATACAACGCTAAGGAATACAACAGCCAAGACATAAACCCCACTGTACTTCACATAAAATCTGTCAGTGGCACCTACACATAGAATTATTCATCTTTTCTTTAAGTGTTAGCTATTAGCTGGACAGATGAACATTTCACAGCATAATTTCACACAGTAGTGAAAAGATGCTGACACCCCACTGAAGTCTGCTCTGTTCATTTATGCTGAGATGAAGAGGAGCAGCTCCTCTCCTCTGTGGAAAAAAAGCCTGTTTTACTTAAGTGTGTCAAACTCTATCCCATTATTATGCCTGCTGATAAAGGTAATACAAACACCCTGTGCATCAAAGGTCCATGAAAAATTAAATAGCCAATCAGCTGGCAATTATTCTCTTTAATCTCCTGGAGGCAGCCAATGGGGATGTGCCTCTGGTGGTGGTGGCCTGGAAGGTATTCTTGCCTTCAGTTCTGCACATTCCACAATCCAAACACTTACTTTGCATTATGCTCAGCTCAGGCTAAAATAAAGTACAGCCAAACTTTCTAAACTGTTTTACTTTTTCCTGTTTGTGAAAATACACCATCTTGAGTATTGATACATTAAAGCCAGATAAGTCAATTGGTCTTTGTGTCTCCTAGACTATAGATTGTTTAAAGACATTTCAACTGGACATGTAGACACGCTGCTCACATTCCAAAGGAGGAGATCAATGGTTCATTTAAAGCAGCAGGATGTGGTGCAATGGTGTTTAGAGGACGTAATACTTATTGTATCACCATCAGAGCTTAATACTGTTTAACATACCACAAAAAAACAGCCTGGTGCTGCAGGAAATGATGCCATAATTAGAAGGTCACCGGTGATCTATTTGCAAAACCAATGGCAACAACCTCTGCTGTTCTTCAGCAAGTCAGCTGCTCCATGATATGAAAGAAAGTAATACCTAAAAAAGCTGTGTGTCAAATATACCTGAGATGACCAACACTGGAGGTTTTTTGGACCGTCTCACTTAATGGCTTAACCCACCAGTTTGATTCCTGTCACTCCTGTCCACACTATCCTCACAAACACCCTCCCTGCTGCAATCGATGGGCGCGTGGAGCCACTCAATTCCAACGATTCTCCCCTGATCTTAATTAGAGAAACACATCAGATACAAATGACATCTCAAATCAATCGACAAGCACAGGGTGAGGGGACTGGGGCCACTTACTGAGACAACTTTCAGTCTCTTTTTCCACAACATGAATTTGAAAATCGAAGTCCTAAATTTGAACTAAACAGCTTCGAGGCCTCGATCAAAATGTTAGCCACACGCCAAGCTTCTCTCTGGATTCCAAATTAGTCAGAAACTTGCAAAACATAATTACAAAACAGAGATTGCTAAATGTGCTAATGAAATATGGATGGAGAGAGATTCTATCCAGTCCCTCTCCGACTTCTACACCCTACGTTCTTCCCTGTACTCTTCATCTCCATTTTCCACTCCATCTCTCGCCTACTTGATGATGGTGGATGGATGGATGGTGTCGGAGAAGCAGAAACAGGCTGACAGGCTCCTTAGACGCATGGCCGAGTGTATAACTAGCAACATTAGTGAATGCCTACACCCTAGGAGCCCATCAAAGACAAGGGTATTTAGTGTGGCGTCTAGGGAGGAAACACATATGCACACATACACACACACACACCCCTACACTCACACACACACACACACACACAAAGAGGCACACCTGAGTGCCAAATGCTAGTACACACATGTTCATTTTATTGGCGCATATATGCATAAGCATGTATGTTCACGAAATGATATGTTGCCAAGGCAGCCACACACACACACACACACATACACCACTAAGGGAGTCAATAGTGCTGATTTTCCTTGTCAGCTCCTCGGCAGGCACTGGTTTAAAGAGACATCAATCTGTGATGTCAGCACTTACCTAATGAACCTCCTCAGATCAATGGGAGCACTGGTCCACTACACAACCTGCCTTCACTGCTTTTATGTATAGTCTGACTCTTTTGGGATCCATGCTGGGTCAGGCCACAATGTGTCCAGGTGTGTGTGTGTTCATGTGTGTGTGCAGCTGTATAGAGAAGTGTGCTGAAAAGGGTGCTGATGTACTCATTTATTCTGCGGATGTCCGTGCATTTACAAAAGTAAACGTGTTGGCTCTAATACACCGAACCAAAGGCTTGTATGACTGTCTGTGTGCAAATGTGAATGCACAGCTACACAGACCTACATAACAGAATGATTGTTTGCCCAATGTGCACTCCCTGTTTGCATTTTTATGTCATACTCGTCCTATTATTAGCTGAATCATACGTGTGTGTGTGTGTGTGTGTGTGTGTGTGTGTGTGTGTGTGTGTGTGTGTGTGTTGAGTACTTACCTGTGTTTAAGAGTGTGAATATGTACATCACATTGTAGGCCTGATTGTTGCTGTGGGGTTCAAGGTGTTGGTGTAAGAGAAATGAAGGCCTAAATGTGCACATGAAAAACTCTGCGTGTGTTTGTAGCATTGTGCACACATTTGCAACAGCTGTCTGTATTTGTCGTCATGCATACACATATTCCAGATTGAGCCTGACCATCTCTTTACCTGTAAACCTCTGCTGTCCCTTCGCTCTTCCCAAAATGCATGAGTTTATAGGCTGACTGGCAATGGCAGTGGCTAAGGAGGTGGCAGCAGCGTGAGATGCTGTACAATTAGATTAGTTCCACTTCCTTTGATCACCCTCACCCTGTCCCATCTTGCATGTGACACTTCAAATGCAGGAGCCTTCCTGTGCCACTTAATTGACCAGAATAAACATATTATATTGTGATAAGTGTCGCGATTGTAACAAATTGTACGGCATGACTGACACAAATCATGGCATTAGCCTTGCCTCTCTTATAGCCGGCCTCCTCGTGCCTTTTCAATAAACAATCTAGTAGACCGAAAGAGAGAGGCAGAACGAGGGAGGGAGGTTAGGAGAGAGGGAAGGATTGATGGTGGGTGAGGCGAATGGGAGCGCTGCGGCCGTGATCTAACGTTTACCCACTTAACCATTCAAAAAGTCATCTTCTTCCATCAGCGCCTCACTCCGCGCTGCATGGGAAACATTATCTTTCCACAGGAGCTATCATTCACAGATGGCTTCCCCCTTCTCAGCGGCCTGCCACCATGCATTTCCAACATTGGATACTGTGTACATGTGTGTGTTTGTGGGTTTTTAGTGTGAAGACGTCTGTTGTTATGGCCAGGTGAATGATGCAGGAAGTTCAGAGGAGAAGAAAGAGAAGAAAGGGAAGTAAAAAAGAGGAAGAGGATATTTGTGTATGTGGATTCATTTTTGTATGTTCATATTTATGTGCGTAGCTATGAGAGAAAGGGTTTGAAGGGAGAAAGGGAAGGGATGAAGAGAACTGCTGGAGGCATGAGGAGGGGAGGATGTGAGGGAGGCTGACGTGTTAATCAGTGAATCAGCGTCCATCCACTAATGTCTGCCAGTGTAAATAAGGCCCTCATCTCCTGCCGTCACATACGCTGGCTTTCCAGCCCATTAGGCCCGAGCTGGCTGGCTGAGGCGGCCCACCGCTCGCTGGAGACTCATTTACGTGTCTATAGGCATCTGTGACTGGTGATAGGGAGCCCACGTGAAATTAATGGGACTATGGGTGCTGCCAGCCAGCCAACCAGCTCTCCAGCGCCTGCACATACACACACATTCTTTACACACACCAATCACCAGCGTGTATGCTTGAATGCATGAGCTTGCACACCTACATGTGCATGCACACACACACTCTATGTCTGTGTGACAGGGGCACAGATATACACACACACACACACGCAGTGGTTTTTATGCATGCTGGGTAAACTAACCTTTGCAGTAAAGATTTAGCAGCTTTATTAGTTTAGGAAATGGCTGTAATTAAGGATAATTCATAATGGCTGCTTCTCCCCTCTCTGCGGTATTAAAAGGGGGCCGGCCTAATTTAGCATGCTTGCGTTTGTGCACCAAGGCAGTAAAATGGGTGGGGTGGGGGAAATACATAGGCACAGAGAGCGAGAGGGAGGCCTCTGCAAGGCTCAGATATACTGTATGGTCAACAGGCCAGCTGAGGGTTATTGCCTAATGGTCTTTACACATCCTTTATAAAATTTTACATTTTACACAGCAACATTTTATTTGCAGCTTTTAAAATTTACATCATTCTCATACTAGTCACACACTATGAATCCAAATATAATATTGGGACATTTCACCATCTCCAAAATGCAAACTTTTCAAAGAGACAGTTCATATGGTTATATGGTTGTTCGGTTAACCTAAAGAGCATTGTGTGGAAAAGAAAACATACAAAAATGATTTTTTCAGTTAACAACAGCCAGAAAGGACCGACCTTTTGACATCACCCATATTATAGCAGGTCAGTCGTCGATGTCTAATCCATGGCAAAACAGGGGACTCCAGTACAAAAAAATGAGACAGTAATGTCTCAGTGCCAGGTGGCCGGCCAGCCAAGGCGGAGAAACAGGGGGCAGGGCACATTCCCCAAGCTCCGCAGAAGAGGTGTGCATCTGGGTTGAGCCCACCTCCCTCTCTCCTCCCCCACCGGAGGTGAGGCACGAAACCAGAGGATAGGATCAATAAGTCCACAGATGCTGCTAGCCCCTCTCACTCATTACCACTGATGAATAATAGAGGACAGCCCGCAACCTCCTCAAGATTCTCGTCTTCTCTGTGTATACATAAAAAAAAAAAAACACACACAAAGAGAAGCTAGGACAGGAAGGACAGCAGTCAGATCCAGTTCAGTTTCAGGAGTCAAATGCATTTTGTCAGTGACCTCATGTGGGTCAAAGAACAACAACTTTTGCACATCAGCAGTTACTGTTTGATCTAAGAGGAGCGATGTTGAAGATGCTGTAGCATTATGTTCAACTTGCCCAACACACACAGCCCTTGAAAAGCAAATTAGACTCCCCGCTCTCTCAAAAAAAGTAAAACACAAAGTCTGAGCAATGAGAAACACAGTTCTATAGGGCAGAAAATTACACTCTGAAGGCAATACACCTTTGGATAAACACCATCTTATATAGTACACCTTGTAACTTCTTTAGTGTTAGAGGTATGAGCCACAGTGAGGCACTGGCTGTCAGCCGTTAAGTTAAAATAAAATAAAAAAAGAAAGGAAAAAAAAACAGCAGCTGCTTAAAGCTACACCCAATCAATTACGGAGTAGCAACCTGTCCAAAATGTGATTTCCACACTGTTAGCTGCATCTTTCACACCATTATCGATTACCTTTGCTTGTAACGTTTTCTGTTAATTCTGTTCACCCACACAAAATCTATATGTGTGCATTTCAAAGCAGGCATCTGAGCCGAGCAGAGGCTGCCTCAGCTCTGCAGGCCAGACAATCACTGTCAATCTACCTAATGACCAAGTGTCTGCTGATGCATGCTAGTGAAGTGGGGAGAGTCCCCGGGTGCAACATGAAGCAGAATGGAGAGCATCCCCTGCTTCTCAAAGTGTTGAAAGGGCATGTAAACCCCCCTGCTGGAGCCTTCCTGATGCTTCCCACTTTCCTCTGTAACTTTAGTTAGATCAAAGAGAATGGGGCCCTTAAGTAGAAGTAGTACAGATCAACTAGGGTTGGGGTGAATCACATAAGGATGCAGAGGAAAAGTTGAATGATAGCATATTCTGTCAGAGTGTGACTCCTCGGCTAACGAAAGTGTGTTTTAACAATGTATGGCGCAAGAAAATCCTCCCGGAAGGTCCAGGCTCAGCGAGGAAAGAGCAAAGGATGGAGGAGAGAAGGAAGTTGCAAGACACGAGGGCCTGATGTTCCTGCTGTTAAAACCCTGCCCCCTCTTCATGCCCGTGAGCGATATTGCAGGCGGCAGTGGCTCTGTCCGGTACATCATCCTCAGGATGTAGGAGATTGAATCAGACCCGCGGGTTTGCTGGCCGTTTCAGCAGCAAAATAAATGACAAGGCAAGTGCTGGTGGAGAGAGAGCGAGGGCGGCCCAAAGGTGTGACCCCACTGATGAGATGAGAGGCAGTTCAGACCTGCCAGACGCACTATTAGAATCTGAGACAGAGATGGGAGATGGAGAGAGGACGAGATAGTGGGGGCTGGTGTCACTTTATCAAATTCCTCCCTGGCACATGGTAACAGAGGTCAGGGGAAGAAAAGCATGGGGGCAGAGTGTAAAGCTGAGTGAAAACACAGTGCTGCTCTAATACCTTTCATAAAGAGAAAAGCCTCCTCATCCACCAGCCATGATTAAATATAACCTGAGTGCTGAAAAACTAACCCACGCTACCACACCGAGGCCTAAGTTTGTGTGTGCGTGTGTGTGTACACTCATGAGGTGAGGAGGGTAAAAGCAATTTGTGGAGAACTTGTAGGGTGAGTGGAGTGTATGTTTTTGTGGCACCAAGAGAGGAGTTGGGGGAGGAGTGGGAGCTGCATGTGCACATCCTGGCCTGCAGCTCTCTGACACCAACCGGCCAACAGTTAATGTGTTAGACTGCTGGTCACTTGAAATTAATGCTGTCATCCTGCAGCTGGAGAAGAAGAGTTAAAGTGAGACTGTGTAACTTTTGTTGAGCAGCGGCCACTGTGGCCATATGTGGCAATTACAGGCTCTACACTTGGCGTCCGTACATGAGCAACACCAATCTCTTTGGTGAAATAACGTCTACATTAAGATTTCTACATTTTAAACGACAAAAGTAAGAGGCGACTAAAGGTTGTCTTCTTAACTTTGTTGGCACACAGCCAGTTTACAAATCAAATCAAATCAACAACTTACACACAGAAACATCAAGCCATCGTTTCAAGGTTTACACACAGGAAGCTGTTTTTAAAAAGCTCAGTTTTGGGGGGAGAAAAAAGTCACTATCATTCAGGACAGAAGGCTGAAATGGAAAGAAGAGATGGGTTTACAAATTTAACTGGCTTAATGTGTTCGTACTCAGAGATTCGATGGCTCCTGCGAGGTACGGTGTGGTTACTTTTTATTTTAAGCTTGTGATATAATGAATGCATTAGACGAATAAAGTTTGGGTTGTGTCTTCTTTCAAAAGTTACATAGCCTGGGTTTAAAGAAGACTTGTAACCCATGTGGAAAAATTAAACATCACACATTCAATATCCACAAAGCCAATGTGTACATCCCCCCAAACCTTACCTGCCCCTGAAAGCCCCCTGACACCTGACTTCATCACTGACATACATGTTTGTCTGAGACAGGCACATGAATAATTAAGAATTTCTTTCTATGCACAATGCACCAGTAGAAGAGCTTGCAAATTCAAAAAAAGAAAGACAACACAGTTGGCACTTGGATGTGAGGAGCCAATATATACAATAACCTTATTTTATATATGCCTATGTGGTCCTCAGAGATAGAGAGAAATTGGGCCATCAGTGTCACTCAGAGCTCCAGTGTGGAGGCTTGTTTTCTTGATCTAATAGAAGGTAATGATCCAGAGAGCAGGGCTAGGCTTCCTCTACCACGGAGCAGGCCTCCGGGGGCTACTCCACCCCTGACAGCGGCAGTGGTCGTGGCAGTGCAATAAGAATAAACACATGCAGGCGGGGAGTCTATTTGGCTGAGAGTGATGGCTAGCTTGTTGCTTATCCCAGCCCAATAAATCTCCATACAGGGCCAAGAGATGAGCACCGCTTATCTCATCAGGCTCGCGACTAATGCCTCCGACCGAGTGCCGCCGCTCAGACCCCTGATTTATCATGAAAAGGGGAGGGGAGAGGTTCCTCACCGCAGTAAAGCTAAAATAGTGGGGGAGAGCGATACAGCAGGAGATGCAAAGACAGGGGAGGGTAGGGAGAAAATGAAATAAAAAGGGGGGAGAAAAAAAAGACATATTGAAAAGCAGAGGGCAAAGGCAGATAATGCAGAAATATAGAGAGCAAACAGAAAGGTTTTCAAGGGAAAACATGGAGGCTTCGGCGTGAGGCGACGCAATAAACTAAAAATAAAAACTCCCAAACCTGAGGAGGAGGAGAGGGGAGCGTGGGGGTAAATGTCACCATCTCCATGTCAGGGAGTGGTGGTGAGGGGAATTGCACTTGACGGCTGGATTCTGTGGGATTCAGCAGTTTTTTTTCAAGGCAGGGAAAAGGATATAGAGGGACACTGGGCTGTTGTATTAGAAGGGAACCATATGCACTCTGTCTTATAGGGAAACATGCCCTTTTCCTGACTGATGCTGGTAAAAAATATACTGTACCATGCTCTCAAGGGCTGCTCATTATAAAAAAAATACTTGTGTAAAGTGAAGCTGGTCGTTAAAGGTACATATCTAACTTCTATACACATTAAAGCAACAATATATGCTGCATGAAACAAAGTTCATTTGTGGCACTTTGGGTTTTAAGATCATTGATGTCATTCATAATAACACAGATGGAGCATTAGCATTGCAGCCTCCTTAATATCTTCACTCGGCCTCCACAAAGATGCGTTTGAGTATGGCAAAACTTCAGCATTAGGGATAGCACTGTGCCCCCATCTGCCCACCAGCTCCCCAGTGTGATGAATGGCTTGGTCCAGTAACACCAGCAGATTAACCCAATAAGAGGTTTTTAGCAGTGTGAGAGCTGAGGGCCAGAAGTGTGTGTGTGGGTGTGTGTGTGTGTGTGCGCATCAGTGGTAGGAGTTGGCAGTAATGTTCGGTTTTGGTTTAGCGGGGGTGTGGGTTTAGGGTGGGAGGGACAATAAAGAGGAGCGAGAAGGACCAGGAGAATTATGTCAGTGTGCAAACAGAGGGGAGGCCTGTGTACTTCTCTCCCTCTCTCATTTTACCTCACCCGCTCCCTCTCTCTCCATCTTGTGGCCATATGAATTAGTGTGGTGAGAGGAGAGAATGAAGAAGGTGGGAGGGGAGGATGGGGAGTGACGGGAAACAGACGGGCATAATATTCTCATCACTCTTCACTCGGCAGTTGTTGGTGAGGAGCGTGGCCCAGGGCACTCAGCGGCCCAGCCAGCCGCCTCGCAGACCCTGTAAATATTCCTAAACCTCAATTTTTCATATTTCCCTGTATGCATAAGGAGATGAAAAATCATCCGATCATTTGTATTGTCTGACTGAGGTTATACACAAATATTAGTTTATCTACCGCACCTAAGATTGCCTCCCTAAGCAAGACGGATTGGTCTTTTGGAGAGGGCAATATTCCCAGGGAACATATTCAGTCCATCTTTTATGTGCTGCAATTCACAGAGCAGCAGGTATGAGTTCTATCTCCAGACAGGCTTGATAAAGCTAAACACCCAAAAGAGACACTCCTTATTATAGACAATATGCTTTAATTGCCCGACAATTTGCAGCCAGGTACAATTTATAGTTTTCAAAACTGATCTCATGCAAAGAGGCTTGGGGCCTAATATTCATATTCATTCTCGGCACATTTACTGAACACTTACCTAAAATGAATATTAAAGCAAAACAAGTAAAGGAATCAATTTGAACTGAGAAAAAGAGGGAAAAAAAAAAAACTCTTCAAATCACAGTCTCAATTGATTTCCGTTACCTCTTCTGCGAACTACCGAGTGTCTGGTCCTCTGCTCCAAGAGAGTGAGAAAGGGAGAAAGTGAGAAAAATGAGAGGGGGGAGGGGTGTGAAGAAGAGTTCTGGGTCAGAAATCACTGGGTGATTATTCACCACTCAGCCATGTGTAAAACTCATTAGACAATGCGTAATGCCTTTAATCAAATCAATGGCACAAGCAACTCCAAACTGATAGCTCCCATCAAAACTTACATAAAGCATGGCAAATTTCTCATTTACTTATAAAAATAAGTGAAGACAGGGGAATTATCCCCAAAATGGGCCTAATTGTTCTTTGTCTTCAAATCAATACTGCGGTGGGGAATAAATAAATAAACAGATAAATAGCAAAAGTTAAGTGTGAGAACAAAGTGGAAAGAGGGGTAAGGGAGAGACGGAGAGAGAGAGAGAGAAAGAGAGAGAGAGAGAACGAGCATCTCCTTCAATACAAAATGTTTTCTGATCAGTACAACATAACATTTCAGGTAAAAGTGATAGAACTGCTACATATAAACAATCATAGCATTAAAAAATGTTCACTTAGCAGTGAAGTGTGTGCAGTACAGACCGACATTGTGACTAATCATCTCTGAAGCATGAAAAATTAAAAGCGGGGAAAAAAAAGAATACTGTATGGTGAAATTATATGATGAAGACCGGTGAGGGGTAACACTCTTCTCACCTTCTCCTTTTCCTTCTCCTCTCCGGTGAGCTTTGAGGTGGTGACAGACTAGGAAGCAGTTGGGCAGGGGTGTTGTGGGTAATTAGGCGGGTGGAGGTACAGATGTTGAGCTGTGGAGGACCCTTACCGGGACACTGAGAAGCACTGGAGCACAAATAACCCTGCATCTGCCTCCCTCTGCCAACTCTAAGTACCTTTCTTTGTTAGGGTATGGGTCTTCATTTTTTACTGTTGACAGGCAATGTTATTTCAGTTATTTGGTGGCATCTGGTTAGGCTGGGTGTGAGAGAAAGGGAGTAAGAAAAAAAAACTGCCAACACACACACACACACACACACACACACACACACACACACACACACACACACACACACACAGGATGCACTTTAATTAATTGCAGGGAGATTACATGGTCTTCCAACCGTGTAGTTTGTCATCAGAGCCCATTACACACTTCTATTAGATGTTTCTTCACAGTGTCAAGTGTAATTTGAAGGACAGTCTTGGTGGAGGATCTCTAAGTACAGTGAGAGGCCTAATCGGGGGCGAATAAGGTTCATCTCAACTGAGGCAAAAATAACAAACTCTGCCACACCTCAATTAGCAGAAAGCAATCTGTAAACAAATAAGTCTTATTGGAGCAGTGCCTATTTCATGCTGTGTCACTCACTCATGCTGGTGACACCGGGCTGTGGTTGTCTCCAGGACTGGCGCTGGTCTGCCTCTGTTGCCCTAGTGCCATTGCTCTTCATTTCAGAGGGAGATGCTTTATTTTCATTGCCAAGCAATGAAGTGTCTTTGTATGACTGCGGAACACACCACAATCAATCTTACACCAGCGGAGTTAACAGGACAGAAACCAATGCAGCCGTTACTTGGCACAGAACATTACCAGTGTATGGACTCATTATTCATCAGAGGCTCCATTAGACACCGCTCACTACGCTGCCACACTGGATATGAGACAGACAGACAGCAAGTCAATGCTGTGTCACACAACACTGCCCACAGTGGAACAACACAGTAGAGGAATTGAGCGCAGGACACTATTGTGTTTACTGCATCTTTCACAAGGAAAATCTCACAATTCATGTTGGTTTTTCTTTTTATATTGAAGGTTTGTACAATCCTGAGCAAATGTCATGACTCTAAAGCTATAACAAACCACTTAGCAGTTTATATTTTTAAAATGCAAGAAGCCAATTTAAAAGTAAAATTGATGTACTTGTACTTTTCTTCTAATTAGATGGCAGCCATATAATGTGGTTCTGGGTTTACTCTACTAAAATTCCCCAGAATACTGTCACCGTTTTGCAGGCACATTCCAGTGTCCCATGCCATGTGCCCACCGAGAAATGTGTATGACAGACTGTGTGCCTTCCTGTGCCGCCACCACATTTGGTAAAAGTAACTAATGACACAGCAGTTAATGGTCAACAATCAGGGAAGAAGGAATAATAGACTATAATCCATACATCAGCCTCATAACCCGAGCTCTAATTGGCCACACATACTGTGTAAACTGGGAGGAACGCACATGACTTCAGTCACAGCGTCACATACAAGATTTTACAGCATCAGACAGCAGTTAAAAGTGGTGAGGAGACAGACAGGGAGAGCGAGCTGCTGAGCAGAACCAAGGTGGCAGCACACAACACATGAGGAGTCCCTTATAAGCCTGTCTGCTCCTTCCTCCTCCTCCTCCTCCTCCTCTTCGCTGTCACCGCTGCAACCGTAACCATCCCCTGCCATCACTGCCAGTGGGGCCTGGGACAGCTGCTCACCAGAACAACCCCAACACACACACACACTCACACACACAGCCCTACAACTGCAACCAAGCACTGGGACCCATGGTAATTGGGCTTTCTCACTCCAGCAGCCAACAACAAGCAATGGCACATTCCTGTCTTGCCACAATGGCAGTTAAAAAATGGCATGATAAAAGACAGCACAAACAAACATCCCAGAGGACCCCGGCTGCAACATTCAGATGGTTGCAAACCAGGCGATAAACACCAGCCCGGGAGCCGACGAACAGAACATGGTCAGGAAAACAGGAAGCACTCCCACAAACAGGAAGTGACACGGCCCTCTCTCATCTAGATCCTCTGGCTCAATAAAGTGTGGGGGGAAAAAAAGGGAAAGCTAATGAGAACAGCAAAGACATAGGTATGGCTGTTTACAAGTGTCTGCCTTCAATTTGAGAGGGAACTGAAATGGAAATTGAGGACAAACAATCATTGCCTCATTATAATCTCACATCATGTACGCAGGCTTGTTTTTATACCCCTGTCAGTTTATTGTGAGAGACTAATTTTGGCTTGTGTTTGTTATGCTACCGCTATTACAGGCTGATGTGTCCTCATTCTTAATTTCTGTCCCAGTTACTTTTTTTTGCTTTCTTGTTTATCTTCTGCTCAAATGTTTACTTTAAGTCTACTTTGCATCTTCAGCAGGATCCATGTGAGTCCCCTCAAACAGTGAAACAGTAAAGTGGATGACATAGCTATCTCATGCTTTATCTGCAACATTATCTTTTTATTTTTATTGTCCCAGTAAAGAGGGGGTGCTCTGCTAACCCAACTCCTATTATCAGTCAAACCTGCAATTACTGCCATGTCTATCTCTACCTTAAACATTGCTTAACAAGAAAAATATGCCAATATGTCCCAAACGCTTTCGTTTGGTCTCTGAAATTAATGTCATGTTGTAAATTACCCTGAGGAATGTGCAACTGGGTGCAGATACAAAGAGCGCGTCACATAGACTCCCTCAATAGCAGAGCACTTATAATTTGTAACATTTTAGAGACATCTATTATTTTTTAACCTGTTCTTTTGTCCCAGTGGCCCTCTCTGGCCTCAGGGTTGAGCTCTTATCTGATTAATGTGTCATGTCACAAAGCCATAACATACACATCGGCTTTCCAGAGGAGCAGAGGCACTTCCTTGGCATGTGAAGACATGGCCACATATAGCCACTAATATGCAGAGGAGCTAAACTGTTTAGTGTCTGCCTGTCTCTCATAAGCACTGCACAATGGCATCGTTAATAGTCTCTACATATGTGAATGTACAGTATGTGCGTGTTTTAGTGTGTGTCCATTTATGGCTTGCAATTGTGTAAATGTCTTCACCCATTATTTTTTCAAATTATAACATAAACATACAAATAAATTTCAAACAATGCATAAATGTCTCAAAACATAAATTCCTCACCTGGCAGAATTTTCATACCATGACATTCATCCAATATATGTTTCCGGCGACTCTGATTAATGCACTGCGCATATATAAATGAATAGCAGGTGTCCTTGGACATTGCTTGAGCATATGATTTGGCACTTTGTGCTGGACACTGCAATTCGATTCAGCCTCTGCTAGGTTGGCCAGTAACTTGACAACACTACCTGCCACAATTCATTTTAACCAGCATTTGGTGGGTTGGCGGGTGTTAATTTTAAGTCCTGTGCACTCATGGCCGCTAGCACCTGAGGGCAGGACTGGGCCCTAAACAGGCCTTAATACCTGGCTCAGTGTCCCGCCCGAGGCTGCTGTCAGTGCATGACGGATCAGACACACCTGATGGCTCTATCTCTAACAAGCATCTCTGAATCCTCATCACAGCACTTACTGAATCATGATTAATTCCATCCAACACTGCTGACAGACAAGGTGCTTCATCTGTCGCTGTTCACTTGCCTGGCTGGGCCCCGAGCAAAAACAGACAGGCGGAGATGGAGCGATACAGACAGAGAGAAAAAGAAGGTGTAATGCAGTTTAGCTGCTGGTAAAACAAACAATATTGAGAGCAGCACACTTTAAAGGCAGAAGAACAAAGAGCATGAGTGATCTATTGGCAAACCTTTCATTTAACAAAGGGAGTACTGTGTGAACAGCAGAGGAGAGAGAATGATATAGCGAAAGAGAGACAAAGATGGAGCGGTAAAGAAGAATGACAAGAACAGAGCAGCAGGCAAAATAAAGAAAATGGCAGGCAAGCAACAAAGGGATTAGGGGAGAGACATGACGAAATGAGAAGATGTTTGTTATGCTGTAAGCGTTGGGAGACAAAGACGATCAGCCTCTGACACCTTTACACTTTAATTGCCAAAATAAAAAATTAGTGCTGGCTCTTTGTATTTTCTCTAGAGAAAGAGGGGGCAGACAATGAGCAGTCACGGGGCAAAAACAGGGATGTCAGAGTGGAAGCCTCTATCTCAAGCCTTATGTATGCGCATAGTCAGGTGTGAGTATTGTAAGGGAGCAACCTCCTCCTTGTCAAACCCCTTACAAACTGTCAGGAGCCATACATTTCAAATCCCTGGTTCCTGTAAAGTTTATTATCATCTGTTCTGAAGAGGACAAGAAGGAAACTCTACAAAATAAAACAGAGAAAGACCCGCTACTCTAAGTGTGATATCAGCCTTCTCAATCCAATCTGCATGGCTTTTGAATAGCACTAGACCCAGCTTAAAATATCAGGATCAACACTCACAGTTAGTTTACATATTAGCAGTCATAACGGGTTAGTTCTTACTAATCATTTCCAGGTAGTGATGTGTATGTTGCGCTCGATTATGGAGGGAGGTTGGGAGTATCCGGCGCTTTGGTGGTTGGTCTCCAAGGCTGAAATGGAGTAAGGCCAAATCAATGCTGGCTGCTTTACCCCTGTCATCACTGATATCATAAGAAAGTGTTAATTAACTTACTGAAACCTCTGGAACAGCTCTGACCAGAGGGCTAATGTAGCCTAATCGCGTGTGGGGCCCCGTGCGTACTTCCCCAGGACTTTCTCCCTTCCCAGTCAGAGTTAATCGATTGTAAACTGCAGCTGGGGTCACGGCAGCCCACAACTTCCCCTGCTGACCCTTCCACACCCTCGGGCAGGACCTTAATGGAGCCATGCTCCCTCAGAAATCAATACTCAAACTGGCCATGGATCACTGTATGAGCCCCCTCCTGATGGGATCTGACAACAGGGCTAAGCTTTGAAAATCTAAATACAAGAAGCAGTTACTAGAATTTATGGGCTGCTGCCTTAAATTTTTTTTCCCCTTCCAACCGACTTTGTAAAGCCATTTCAGAAAAGAATAAATGGAGCTGCAGAACTTATGAACAGGAAAAAAAAAAAATTAGATGGCACATTTTCTCCTCTTATTCGATCTGCTCTGTTTTCCAATCCAGGAGCTTCCTCCAACTTGTGTTTCGATACGGCGAACACATGTCAGCTAAAGGCCGATCTGGTCTATAGAGACGCTTAAGCTCATAGTCTGAGTGAGGACCGACCTAAAAGACAACAGCAGCAATAACCAATAAGGCAACCGCATTAATTCCTCCTCACCTTGGGAGGACCTGTTTGAGTGGCTGTGTCCCGTTAAGATTAATTCCCGCCTAATACTAATTGGTCCTTTAGCTGGGAGGGCCCTGGGGGAACAGTTCCCTTTGGTCCACTCTCGCTGGGGCTCACCACCATTGGAGGGGTGCTGATGAACTGGCATTTTTATCAGCCGCAGCATTCCGCCAGAGCTCCCCCAGGGCTCTGCACAAGCTATAATTAAGTCTCACACAATCCATAATTGCTGTGTTTACAATTACAGTAGAAGAGCAACACAGAGGCAAAGGAGTAGAGAGACAGAGGAGCGTGCACATAGAAAAAAGAGAGAGGATGAAAGTGAGAGAAGAACTAGCCTGGCCCTGCATTAAAAGGTGCAAAATACATATTAAAATCTCTTTTTCTGCTGCCCCATCTCCCTTCACTTTGCCTTAATAAGCTCTCAGGGCTGTTTGGCAGGGGTAAAGCCCATCACTTATTTATTTTTCCCAGATAGCCCTATTAATTTTCCCCAGGCCTGGAGTGCTCCGGCAGACAGAGATGTGGACTGGATCTGCCGTCCCTCGGGTGCTCCTCGAGGAAGAGCCGTAAATGACCCAAATAAAGGGTACTTTTGAAGGCTGCAGAGAGGCGCCGGCACCATTAAAACTAAATGAAGTGTTTATTAGCCGTGCCGACAGAACTCTAAACACTGCCAGATCAAGGGCAGTTACAGTTAATGTGTCTCTCCAAAGCATTCGCTGTTTGTTTAGCCTCGCCAATGGGCCTGAAAGAACCAAAGGACAGACTTTTTCATGCTATTTTTCATGGATTTCTCTCACCCAGTCTCTCCCTTTCTCACACCCGATCTTCCCTCCTCTGCTTTTTCTATCTCTTACTTTTGTCCCATCACCCACCACTCAAACTCCCCACTTCCAAGTTCCCTTTCCTGTCTTTCCAGCAAAGAGGGAAAGCCTATATGTTGTGGTTTTCTCTTGGATCTGGAAGCCAGACAGTGAGGTTAATGTAAGGGAGGTGTGACAGCAGCAAAGCACACCCACTGAAGGTAGAATAAAAAAAGCGAGACGTGTGTGTCCGTGGAAAAAGGGCCCATTACACCCTGTGTACTGACACTGTCTGTGGCTGGGCAGGAGACTCTCTGATGGGGGGGGGGGGGGGGGGCAAAGCTGCCTTTAAGGCTCTGATTGCTCGGCATTCTGAAATTCCCCTTAAAAGTTTCCCGTCCCACTAATTACATTCTTCATTTCATTTCAGCTTTTAGACAAACTGCCAGGGAAGAGAAGAGAAGCTGGGCTCAATTTCACTTTATTTTTTTATAAGGTTTGAGTTTATAATGAAAAAAACGTGCTGAAATTGGATAAAATGGGGAATAAACTGTCCATTTATCTTCTTTATATTTTCCCTCTAATAGGCAGAGTTATTATACACATGACATAAAACAGACATTTGCATTTACAGAAATACATTTCATAGCAAACCCTGCACCTGAAATGGCTCTGTGGCAGCTCGGATGATGCCTAAATTTCAGTCGGTGAGTGTTATTTTCTCATTAACTCATATTTAACATTTTAATGCGATATTTTTTTCCAAGCTCTCGTATATTTTACTCCACAATAATATCATGTGTGAGTGAGAATAATGACACTCATTTAGAGCTGAATTAAAAGTTCAAACAATGAAAGCTGTGAAAACTTTCATATGCCACCTCAAAACACATATTTTTTTTTCTTCCACACAGATCTCTAATTATTTTTCATGACCTCAAGCAGTCTACAGTAATATCACAGCTTCCTGTTCTAACTTGCCTGTCTATTGCTGACACGGTTTTAAGCAACCCTCCACTTTTTCTGCCCCCTCTCCTCCTAACACTTCACTTCTCTCCTTAAAAATGAGCCGACCTGGAGACTCCTCAACAGTCGCAAATGAAGTTCCTCTCCAAATTGCAGGGTTTCACATGAAAATTGATGTTGGACACAGTACACTTCTGAAGTCAGAGGCTGCAATTACAATCCACAGTGATTATCCTTGCCCATTAATAGCAGCAGATAGCATGTCACAATCAGGGATGTGCATAATTAATCACTGGTTACTCTTTGCACCCCCTCCTCTCTCTCCTCTTACCCCTTTTCCTCTGGGCTATTTTCAATGTAAAACAGGGTTACGGACAATTCCCAGCAGTGTAACTAAAGGCACCGCCCAAAGATTACACAACGATGTGAATCCCGCTATTGACAAAACATCACTGACTGGTAATGAACACAGTGAGGCGTCTAACTAATTCTTGATTCCTTAATTTGTCATCCCTACACATTATCTCAAAACACACACCTTTGCGTAAGATCAGTTAACCTTAGAAAAACACACTCACTTCCACTTGAGCACAGCTTCCAAGAAGACATTATTTATGTTCTCTCACTTTGTTGATGTATCTGTGCCCTTTTTAATGAGAACAGCCTGATTTTGTAATCCAGCATTATTTTTCTCGTTTTCTTTTTGATATCAAAATAAAGCCCTTCAGGCAAAGGCAAAAGACAGGGAAGAAATTCACACAAATTCAGCTCTCTTTTATATTTTTTTATATCTTCACCTGTCCTGGTCTAACACACTGTTTGTAGATCACTATCAAAGCTTTCCTTTCTCTTTATTTGACCTTCCTCCCCAGAAGAAAACCTCAGGCTGATTCCCTTTGCAACAAAACAACACTGTCAAACCTAAAGCCCGCTGACTTTCAAACTTTCCCTCAGCATACACAAGACTTTCTGCTCACCAGTCCTCTGGAGAACCAGGCCTTCCATCAATGCCAAGCCCAAACCGTGGAGCTCCGGCTCAGTCACTGTGATTTATATAAGTTATTATAGCCCATTACAGAACAAAAACAGGACAAAAACCCACTTCACAACAGAAGCCGGGCCAAACAATGGGACCACAGTGGTGAGCGCTGGCATACGGGCGGGTGAAGTCCAGCACATGCCTGAGCCGCCACTCACCACACATTGTCTTTAATCTAATTCTACACATGGTTTCGTTTCAATCCGAATCAAAAGCTCTCATGTTAACAAACCATAACAGATCTCCCTTAATCCGCCTGGCAACAAAAGATGGATGCAAGAGACACTCTGCCTCTCCGTCCCTGAAATCACACCTAATTTGCATACAAAACACTCGCTGGAGGTAAGGGTATATATTAAAGCCATTATTTTGTGTTGTTCTCATTGAAAAAATAAGTTTGCATAATTGTGTTTAGCATTATGTGGGATGGAGGCTCAGCTATCCAAGAGCAACTTAGCAAATCCTTCCTGTTGCTGCTGGCCATCCATGCTCCTGCATTCCCTTGATAATGCAAGAGTAGACAAATAGGGACACGTCTCTCTCGCAATAACCAAATTGGAGACACCACTTCTTCAAAGGCTTGTATGCTGCAATGTTACTATTCATGACCTTCTTAAGAGTATGTCCTCCATAAAATTATTATAATAGCTGCACAGAAAGCCTCCCCAAAAACGGCTCTTTACATGACATACAGCACTTTCTCTAGAAATGAAGGACACAGTGATGACTGACGAAGAAAAACATCAGCTGAAACTGAAATTACTGAATAAACATAGAAATAACCATTAAATATGAGTCACTTTTATTAGGGTGGTCACTATTGGCTCCTTTCTACTGTGGAAACATGTGGATGTTTTCCAAAAGTTTAAACAAATATCCACAATAGCAGACACATGTGCCTCTTTCTTCCTCATACCAAACATGGATGCCAGTCCTGTGATTGACAGATTGGTGAGGGCATATGCCCAACCGATGCCTCTTAAGAAAACCATGTGAGGAGGAGGGCGAGGATTCAAAGACTTAGCTCATCTCTTACAATCACAGTGTGACAGCAGGCCTTAGGAACGTGTGTTGTTTCCAAACCCACAGCCAAGGGAATTAGTCAGTGCTAATGTGGCCACTTTGCTAGATCAAACGGTGGAGAGGTTAGTCACTGGCAACAGGACTGGGTAATAAGCATCCAACGGCATGTCAGTGCAGGAGGTCTGATTTGCACAATCTTCATACTCCAACGCTAACAGTAATGATGAGAACCTGACTTGTACATCTGTTCATGACAGCCACCTCGGGCGAAATATGCAAGGGCTGAATCAAAACATAATTCATTATGTTGATATGATGCTTTTTTTATTTTTACAACCCCTCCACCCCCATCCTCTACACACTCACACACACACACAAGCAGTTCTTTTTTCAGGTGATGTGACGTTTGTGTTGATCTCTATCTCTGGGATACGCAGTAACTCACCCTGCCTGACTTGCTGGGCCCTGTTCTGTCCCAGGTGGCTCCAGGGGTTTTACCACACACCTGTGTGTTGAACAGCACTTGAGCTGTCCTGAGCGGCAGTTTTCAATGCTGTCCCTGCCTCCTGGTGGCAGGAGCCGCAGCACTGAGCATGAAAAAACATAAGCCTTAGCTCTCTTCAAACACAGGCCTTGGTGGTTGCTTTTATCATGTTGCACATTAGCCCCGCCACATCCATACATGTGACTGCATTACCTCAAAGGTGTGCTCATATCACATGTGTGCAGCCCTGTCATCTGCATAGCACACACACACACACACACACACACACACACACACACACACAAAAAACACATACACATTAGCATGTCGTCATGGGTGTGTGAGCGGCAGCTGGGTGTAAATTGCACACGGGTCTAGCGTAATGAGGACTGATGGCTTATGCCTGCTGTATATTCCAGGAGGGTGTCTTCTGACAGCTTTGGGAGCCGATAAAGTAATAACTAATAATGTGCAGATAGTGGCGCCACTGTGTGACAACTGTGCTGAGAGAGTGTGAGGTTGTGTGTGAATGAGTGAGAGAGAGAAAGAAAGGGAAAGAGAGAGAGTGAAGGTGGCGGGAAGAGAGAGAGAGGGAGGGGGCCTGTGCTATGGGGGCTTCCTTTCAAGTTTCAAACACAACCTCTGGTGATGGTTTCAAACTTAATTCACTACCTCCAATAAACACACAGGCAAAAAGAGAATACATAAACTGTTTAACAATCACTCACTTTGAAAAAAAAAAAGAGAAAAGAACCAAAAGGGGAAAAAGAGATGGTATCCATTCAGCATTTCTTTTTTTATAATCCGTCAAAACTATAAACAGAAATTGAAATAAGAAGACCTAAGATAGGTGTGTAAGAGAAGCACCAGAGGCAGAGGAGACTGCCCCCCCCCCTTCTCACAGAAATGAGTGATCTGCTCAGGTTCTTACAACATGGAGACTCCTCCATAAATCATAGTCCCCACTCCAAGAAGACTGAAGAGTGTCTCGCAGTGACAGAAGACTCTCTGTGCATACTGTTCTCTGTCGCTTCTTCTTCTCCATCGTATTTTCCATTACAAACTACAAACTACTACAGGAGTCAAAGCCACCATCTTAATGACAGGGTCTAGCGACTCAGTAGTTCAGAACAGGCAACCTCTACGGAGCAAATACAGTAGAGTTCTGTGTACACTGGAGGAAGAATTGTGGAGAGCCATGGAGTTAGAGGAAGTTGGGAATGTAGCTGCCTTACTGTAGCTGTTGTACAATTTCACAAATGCATTCACAACCAAAACCATTTGAGTTAAATGACTATACATTTGTTTCTAATGATATCCAATGGGTTGACATCTACAGTGCAAAGGATTAGCCTGAAAACAGAAAGACAGGGTGAATTTTAGTGATGGCAGGATTGCATACAAAGTAGATAGAAAAATCTTTGCAGATAGAAACATGCACAGGCGGGAGGTGGTGTTAATCAATGTAAAGACACGTCCGTTCAAGTTAAGAATGTTTCAATTAGCGCAAAAAAGTTTTGCAACTATCCCGAACCTAGATGTCTGCACTTCATGACATGTACACAAGGAGGAAATTGAGAGAAAGAACTGGGAATGTGTTTGAGTCAGGGCTGCAGCATGTATTTTGTATTTCTGAACAGTCACACACAGAGGCAGGGCATACTTAGAGCTAACTACAGCTAATATATGACATGTTTTGTCTCAGATCCCACAGCAGAGCTCACTGACCCCAGCAGTCATACTTGCTAAAAAAAAAATAAAAAAGTCTAGTCTCACATTAGAAACGTTTGTAATTTGGGAGAACTAAAACAGAATAAATACAACATTAATCTATATTGGTCTCAGCCTTAAAAAACTCTTCCACAGGTCCCTTTACGTCTCATCTCTCGAAGCCCTGAGGTTGTTTAGGCACCTTAAGGACCACTGCCCTTTCCCTGCCCTGACATTCAAGGTATAATTAGAAGTGGGCAGTACATGTACATATTCTACCAATACTTACATGACATGTCACTACTCTGAGTCACTGTCTGAGGCTGGAGAAATGAAACTAAGTGTTCCAGCACCCAGCATGCAATCCATGCGAGCTGTCAGGCCAGATCTGGGCCCTGGTGTTAATCTATTTATTTACAGATCTGAGTGGAACAGTACAGCTCTGATCAAGACTGGTTTTAAAAGAGTAGAGTCATGACAGGAGGTGGACAGAACGACAGGCTGGAATAAAAAGAAAGGGGGAAAAAGAGAGTGCAAAGGAGTGTGGTTATGTTTCAAGAGGTAAACCACAGGTTGGGTCTGGTGTAGCAGGACTGATCTGTCTTTTCCCTCTGTGTGATTGGGTCTCTCATTAGGAGCCAGGCCCTGAAACCGGAGCCCGGCCTAATGCCTTGCCGTGTTTAGAGAAGCACAGAAACCATTTGGCTATAATAGCAGGCTTTTCAAAAACAAACCTCTGAAATGAAAGGCGGCCAGACTTGCAAAAACCGACAGCCGATTATTTTTGAAAAGGAGGTAGGGGAGACATGACCATGAAAAATCGTAAACTGCAATTGAAAATAAAGCCAGGCGAGCTGTACGCACCACCCACTCCCCTCCTGCCATCTTTCCCATTTCCCTCTCCGCCTCTTTGCTTTCCACGCTTGTTCATCTGTGCGTCTGTGTTTCACTCACCTTCACCCTCACCATGAGATGCGTCAAAGGGTTAACTCACACACACACACACACACACACACACACTAGGCCTTCATTCCACACTGATGCTGTCACACGATAAGCTGCTCTCTCTGTCACTTATCAGTAATTTACTGCTACTTCTTTTTCTCCTTCTTTCTCTCTCTCTTTCACACAAAATTAGCTTGTTTCGCCTGAAGCCATTCGACTGCTGTGGAAGACAAGCACGTATCCCCAACTCTATGACTCTGACACGAGGTTTACTGACATCAACAAGCATTACCTAGGAATTTTCCAAATCCATGAACACAGTAAAGATGAATAGTCAAAACCACCAATGTTGCTGTGCCTCAACTTGCAACAATCACCATAATGAGCATGACACTGTGTAACCTGTGTTTTAATGTTAATCACCAATCATGCTTATGGTGGACATGCCTGTTCCCATGACTAAGGTCACAGCAAAGTCAAGGGGTAAGCAGGTTTGGGACAGGGGTGCTGGGTGTAGACCCATCTTAAGTTCAGAGCCCCATGCTCCAGGGGACAGGTCATCAAAGAGAGAAGGCCACCCTGTTCTAAGCAACAGCCTGGGCCTCAGGGGCCCCAGCAGTGACAGCTCCCATGTCACAGCCAGCCCTGTGGAACACAGGTAATGTACCCTGGGGGCCTGCTGAGAGATAAAAACACACTTGGACACCTGCGTCTGGAGCTGTAATTTGTCTTCTCACATGTTCAAGGTGTTTTATGAGAGCAAAAGGACAAGGTGAAACAGCGAACAACACAAGCGAGCCCACGTACGCCTCCAGAAGTCCTCCATCCCTGTCTCTGCAAGCTGCTCAGAGCATATTCTCAAATAAGCTTCAGCACTAACAGAAAGATGTGCAGCATGCTGTTCATCAAGCCGAAGGAGGACTTAGATAATATGAATAACTCAACTCTGCAGTATTTTGGGAGGTTAAAATAGTTATTGCACCATCTCGCTTGAGTCAATTACACATCCATCAACTAGTAGGCAACATAAGTAAAAGTCAAAAAGTTCACTGGAAGTACTTTTCTGTTGTTGTCTAAGTAAGTGGGTGTGTGCATGTCTATGTGCATGTATGTGTGTGTGTGTGTATGGCTGGGGGTGACTGGTGATCCCTGCCTCTTCCCATATATCTTATGCTGGGGTATTAGTGAGGGTCCCTCCCAGAGGCAGTGACTACACAGGCTCTTCTGAGAAGGCGCTCATCAACGCCCCTGCTTTCAAAGGCAGCTTTAGCCAGTGCCATTCAAAGCAATCAGCCCAGTCAGGGTCTGCCCATCCAGCCCAAATCCCTTCATGGCTATCAGAAGAACTCTGAGCTGGGCCTGCTGGGGGCAAGGCAGGGATGGGGGGTGGGATTTGCTCATAAGGGATTGTGAAAAGGCCGTGACACACGCTTATTCATGCCCCAATAACCCCCAACAAAATATATATACTGTTCATGAAATAAATAATTAAAAAGATAGGAGTTAGGAGATACCCTGCTGCAGAAGTAATGGAGCCCATCTTGAGTATTGCACATATTTATGTTGCAAAGGCGTGTACGCAAATGAGCACTCATACACACATGCATGCAGTCAAGCTGCTATCTGCCATGGTGGATGACTCAACCCATTACATTATTCAGATGCCACAGGACATTGCTTTGGAGTTAGGGAGGGGTGGCATGGCACAGGATAAGTGCCAAAGAAGAGACTACCGAGAGGCCAGCGAAGTCTATGTCTGTATCAAAGTTGGCAACTAATCTAGCTGTTGATTCGCTGGTGGACATAAATGAAAAGCCAGGAGGAGCTTGTCTTTAAAAGTCTCTCTGAGGTGGGATACTCACTCTACTACCTGAGCTACTGATTAAACAAGCCTGATAACTTATACGTCTAGCCTGGTAACTCACTTCACCTGGAAGTGGCTCATCAACTGCATTCCTAAGCTACTTAACGACTCTCCTGGGACGACAGCTCACATTGACATTCTGCAAACTGACTTATTCACCACCACTGACATTTCAGTGGCTAGATCATTTGCCAGCTTTGATTAGGACATAGGCAACAGCAGTCTTTCAAGTCTTTGATTTATTAGTCTTTTATTAGTACTTTATGTAACATGTAATATCATGTGTAGATCAGATGCTGCAGTTGAAGGGAGATTCATGTGGGTTCAAAATTAAACAGAATCCAAGGCTAGAGACCATTCTTAGCTTACGTATAGTACACCTGGCAATTACACTAAGGAAAAGTGTGAATATTTTACTTCATAATGGTTCTCCTGCAGTATTATTTCTACATTTCCTATACAACACAGTTTAGTGGAATATGATATAGCAGCTCTGCAGTCTTTACAGGACTCTTTCTACAACAGGACTCTCCTGACTGTGACTGCAAGAGGGCATTAGTCACTTTAAAGATGGATCCACTGAGAGATAATGAAAGAAAACAGAAAAGTTATAAAATAATTACAGTTAGGAAAACATGCATTATCCCCTGTTGTTTCAAGCTACCGTCTTAGATTATAAATAAAGGCATACATCTAAATATGGTCCCATCTGTAATCTTTTAACTGTATTTATGCTGCAATATTTGATGTGTGTGAAGGAAAACTGCAACCCACTGGATTTCGCTGGGGACTGGTTTTGGTTATGTGTGCAAGCATTTGTGTGTGTGTGTGTGTGTGTGGAGGGGGTTCATAGGGAATAACACTGGGCAGAATTTACCCATGAGAAACAACAAAAGATGCCTCAGAAGTATGTCAGCGTGCCCTTATATCTCTGTGGTGGGGGCAGAGACTGCTGGGAAGGGTCAGCCAATTTTAGAGTGCCTTGTTTTCTATCTGCATCTAAATCTAGTGGTTGTCTTTGGGCAGCTGCAATGAAATACATCACAAAAGCTCTTCTTGAGAAACACTGAGCCAATCAAAGCAGGCATCAGGAGCTAGATGCAGTAAATATGAGCCAGTTATTTGAAGTTTGAGGTTTTCTCCTACCAAACAAGCTCATTTACTTTTCAAGCTTCAAGGTTTATGGCAATTTCCCATAAAAGAGCAGAGAAATAGTTGCACAAAACAATTGTTTGGGTTTTGGACCCAGATCATGATACATTTCAAATATGTATGAAACACAGATGAACAAAGACTTCAACAGATACAGCACAGCTAAGCTCCAGTTAAGCAGAAAGGCAAACTGAGGGGTTTGACTGAGATGGATTTATGACTGAGACCAATACTGATGTGAGAATATGAAGCTATCAACATACAACATTTTTGCCAATAGTCAGTCTTTGATTGCAGAGGTCCTGAGTTCATTGTTTGTCCTCACATTTCGGGCTTGTTTGGGAAGAGAAGTGCGTGATACAGTAAGCAATCATGTGATATTCCTCCTGACAAATAACTAATTTTAAACGAAGAATCGTTTTGGAAAAATTTGAATTTACAGTTACATTATTTGACAAGGTATTCAAAGCACATCATCCGCTGTCATATGCAAATGTATTAACAAAGCTAAATAAAATTTTGGCAAAGTAAGAGACTGGAATATTCATACAAAATGGTTATAAGACATTTTATTTATCGTTCAGCCAAAGGTAGAGTAACTAAACGAGGAAAACTTTGCATACTTTCACTGCGTCCAGAGCACCATGACCTGATAGATGGAGGTGATGATGGGGGGTCTTGGGTGGGCTTAGGCCATGGACGCTCCCAACATTTAGCTGCAGCTTTCCAGGGTTGATCCACCAGTATGGAACCAAGGCCCCAGCCTCATCCTCCATTTGGCAACCCACAACTCTCAGCATAATTACCCCAGCAACTGTGCTCCTCCTCTGTGAGCCTCGGTAATCTGTGGAGGCTCTAGCACTGCCATCAACGCCACTTGGTCACTGAAACTGAGGGAAGGAGGAGAAGGAGGCGCAGTGCTGTATCACGTACACCCTTGCTACTATGAATCATAATGCATAAACACGGCAAAAGAACAGAGGACATCTTGACCTAAAACAGGATGAGGGACAAGGGAAGGGGCACAGACAGGAAGGAGGCTATTGGCCCAAACTTTGAAAACAACTAACTGCAGAGGAGTTTAAGGAGTGCTCAAAATTCACCTACTGAGAGTTGAGAGCACTGGTGCTTTCAAGCTCAGGACAGTGGGGATTTTAGGAAGGTAAAAGGCCTATTGAGTCCCGAGCTATCTTGCCCTGGCACTTAATCAAAGGGATTAAAGCTTGGGAAGCCAAGCCCACAGGTTATCCTCCAGGAAGCATACCAAGCAGTTATCAAAAACACCAAAGTTCAAAGCAGCTCAATTTTCCTATATTAGAAGTGTTTTGGTCACAGCCCTTGGGCTTGTTTCTAGGTAAAAGAACTGTGCAAGAAATGTTTGTGCTTGCATGCTTGGAAGAGTAAAGGGCGGGTGCATGTACTTAAGAGAAGGCCTGAGTCCATCAGGCTCAACACAGTGTGATCAATCACTCCCAGACCCTGCCTCAGTCCCAAGAAAACCCGATCCAACTGTGTCTCACATTCATTTAAGTGTCTCCCACAAACTGAACAGGGCGGGGCAGCGTATTTGTTACAATTAGCCTTAACACTTCAGGATAGCTGTCTGTAGGGGATTTTATCATCCATTAGATTGGCCTGTGTTCTGTTGTGCTGCTTTAGTAGCAGTTTCAGGAGCCGTCGTATCTAAAACATTAGTTTAGCAAGTACCAAAAAAAGCACTCCCCTTGTTCCTGTTCACTACTGCTGTTTTGTAGCAGCCCAGGAAGGAACAGGATCAGACAGGAAGTAAGACTACCCAATAACAGCATAAAGGATTGTGGCCAAACTGTTTATACACATGCGCTATGCATAAGGGATCAGTGGGATGCATTTTGTGAGATTTTCTTTGACATTTATAATTGGGCAAGCATAGGGTCAGTGGTTTGAAGCTTAATGTGAGGAATTTGAAAGTGAAAGCATGTGACAAATCCTATCCAGGACTCCTCAAAAGTTGCCGTGGTCTCTGTAAAGTTTTGTGGCCTTTACGGTGGCCCCGCATAGCTCAGCAAGAATCAGGATTGCATGTCGCACAAAATACTAACTAGCGTTGTCAGGTTTAGTGGTTAGGGATCCTAAGAGGGCTCTTTTTTTCATGCTAAAAACATGTGCCTTCATAGTACTCTGAGGTGTAAAAAACATGCAAGAGCAGATAAACTCCTAAGCCTTTATCACTTTGTATCATCATGTGTTGACAAACTGTTGCTGTGGAATATGAGACAAATTTCTTTTGGAACAGATCTGATGGTTTGTCAACAATAAAACCATGACTGAACCAGGCTTGGGAGATTTCAGAATGGCATGAGTGAGAAGCGTCCCAAATACAACTGAAACTTACACCACTAGGGTCTAAAACCTAAAAACTTGAGTCCTGTATTCCTCCCAGACTAGTGCCAAGGCTAAAGTGCAACAACTCAACTCCAGGAAAAAAGATATTTACCCATTCTAGCCCATAGAGGCCTTGTTTTGATGAAATCAGCCTAGTCGCATATTTAGCATGTTCATTACTGAAGCTTCTAACCTGCCAGGGTCCTGGTATGGCTTCAATAGACAGACCCCATCTGTCTGACGTTAGGAGCATTGAAAACAGATGGGCCTTTAATTGTATTTTTGTCCAAATTGCAAAATAGCTACTTGGGAAAGAAGCTAAAATAACATACAAACAACAGCAACTATGATAACAACTGCGTCTGGAATGAAATGAGTACAGTAAGAGATCAAAAACATAAGGCGTACAAATTCAGCTCTGCTCTTTGAAAGGGGATCCCCCTAACATTACTGGCCCAGTATTGATTTACTCTGCAATTTCGTGTTTCTCTCCCCATGCCAGCTCCACAATCTCTGTTGAGCAGGAGGTCTGGCAAATAGCACTCATCAGATTTTTCCAAAACATAAAAGATTGATACCTTGCTTCTTTGCAGACAAAAGAATAATTGAGGAAGGGCTGAAATTGGTATTTGGAGGAAGAAGCACCGAAACCTAAAGTAGATACTCAGGCCCCAGAGGTAGTTTAATAAACCATAATGGGAAAATGCTGCAGTACAAGTGCAAGGGTGCTGTACCTTGTAAAAAGGTCCACTTTTTTTTACCTTTAGATCCGTCAAACAAAATCCTATAGTTATTTGGATTGAAATGACACTTCTGCAATACAGAACTACTAAAATAAGGTTTGAGCACTGAACAGCGATGACACGAAAAGTGGATAAATACCTAAGACCCTATCATGAAAACTTTTACAATAATACTTGTTGAATAATTTTCTACCAGCTTAAGACACTAAAACAAAAGATGATATTTCCTTTTTTTTGCCAACCACTGCCAGCAGAGCAGTGCATCTGAATAGCATTCCTTTCCTAAGCCCTGCAATTTTCAGCCATGGACAAAAAGGAAAGAACAGATAAACAGGCTTTTTTTTTTTTTTTACATTTCACTCCAAATCACATCAAGGTATAAACAGTGAGCCCAGAGCACATCGCCTATTCTTTTTCAAAGTAAGTTCTGCTGTTCCATTTCAAATACCTCGGGGTTATGGGTCATAATGCTGCTTTCCAGCTTCTGAACACGTTTATTCAGGCATCCTACTGTAAATAGGGGGAGATTCAACATCAAATATCTCGATTCCCCATGCTGGCCCTTTCGTCTGTTCTGAGTGGATGTGTGCTTTTGGCTAACAAAGTAATGGCTTCTCCTCTTCTCTCACCAGACTCTGAATACCAAGTGGCAAAATAATTGAGGCAAGTGCTGAATATAGTTCTCTTTGGTGTCACAATACATTAAGCAAGGCCCTAAATAGGACAAGGTATGAAATCAATCAAGGTGGCAAAAATAACCAAAACCTAAAGATAACAAAAAGGCAATATATGTCAGGAAATTAAATTAGTGTTAGCTTATGTTATGGCTCACAGCTCCTAGGCCATTAAAGGGGTAATAAATGTGTTATAAAGCTCTTACAAGCCCCTTAGGCCATTAAGGACTGAGCTGCAGAGCTGTTTACGAGATTGTTTATTACAGGCTAGGCT
This sequence comes from Toxotes lorentzi, assembly GCA_037833715.1. NCBI lineage: Eukaryota > Metazoa > Chordata > Actinopteri > Toxotidae > Toxotes > Toxotes lorentzi. The sequence continues at coordinate 8,195,417 of JBBMJY010000001.1, read as the reverse complement.
TATCATCATTTACCACGCAGAGGTGGCTAAAACGAACTCTGTAAATAACAGATTCACTGGTACTAAGCCAAGCTAAACAAGCCTGCTATAACAGGGATATATGAATTGTCACAAAATGCACCCAGTGGCAAGGTGAGGCAAAGAGAAGACAAGTGTAGTAGAAGAGAGGAGGAGAGCTGAGAGGAGACGAGAGGAGAGGAGGGGAGAGGAGAGGAGAGGGCAGGGTGACTAGCAGGTGGCTTCATATTGTCTCTATCCACCACATATGTCCCGTCCACTGCAGAGCTGACAGGCAGGGACACAATGTGTTGACCTGAGGGCCTGTTAGACACCTGCAAGTGGATAAATATAGAGCAGTGGGAAAGCATAGGTGTCTTAAATGACATATCTAATGATGCTCATCCTCTGCAGTCTCTTCCCTCAGTCCAGAAGAGGCTTATGAGAACACAACTGCTGGGTGCTGGGTGCAAAGCCACAGCTCTAACTGCTACCTCTTTAAAGTAAACACTGATAGCAGAACAATTGTGTCTTTTTATTGTATCTTTCATGTGATTCGACCAACACCCCTCCATCCTCTTCTAGCAGTCGCACACACAATATAAACATAAACAGCCCTATGCCTCATTTGGATTTGCAGTGAATGGAAGAGATTCATATTAAGCCTTTGCAGCTGTGTGTGTTCCATTTGCATATGAGAAAACAGTTTCAAAAGGCTTGTCTATAATGCATAAGAGCCTTTTAGGCTGTGTTTACTGCAACACTGTATTCCTCCCACTGACAATCCATGCACGGGTTTGCATCATTTTGTGAGACATGCCAGTTCTGAATTATTCAGTCACTCATCTCTTCCACAGCACCGCATTTAACAAACACATATGCACATTCACTAAAAAGACAGAGTGGTCTACAAGGATACTACAACAGAACCTCAGTCAGTCCCTTTGGAGAGGTAGGAATCCTATTACCTAGCCGTCAGAACCTGTCGGACGCCTTTCCCTATGCCAGGCCCCCTTTGTTAGAAGAGAGTACGATGTACACCACCAGTCCATTTAGAGGCTGTTTGCTCTGTGTACTTTAATGGGCCCTGGGCCTTGAGCGTCATGAGCAGAAGAAAACACAGTTCAATTTCCCTTCACAAGTGCATAAAACAAGCACCTCCACTGTACCAGCCCCATGCATAATTCACTGCCGGTGATGTGTGTCTTAAACGCTGCTGAAATATACATGGCGGCATATGCAAATTTGGCAGTGCTCTCACATGCTGTACTCGCTAAACAAGAGGATAGCATGCCACGCAGACAGCCCCTTCTGGATACAGGCCGTATGTAGTACAGTATGTAACTGTATGGGTGAGTGTTGAGGGGGTGTTAACTATAGGTCTTGAATGTGTAGAGAAATGCAACAATGCTTGATGTACTCTTAACTGCCCTCCAATCCCACTGAGGTATTTAAATTATGTGTAAGGAGTGTAAGGTTTCTGAAGGGACATTTTGAAGTTATAGTGTGGTTTTACAGCTTTTAGCTAAATTTGTGTTTTTTTGGAGCCACAAATGCAAAACTGGACAAAAAAGGCCTGAGTGGAGCTGAGGCCAACCAAACACGGGCTGCAAAATATTCCTCTTTTAATTAGCTTATTTATATTTTTCTTCAATTAAATGACAGTTGTTGAAATCGTTCCCAAGTTAGGGGTAAAATAAAGAATAAAGACATTCTTGCGAAAAAAAAAAAAATTTAAGCTAGTGAAACCTTTTTTCCAATCCAGCATCTAGTGGGTATTAGAGGAACTGCAGCATAAGACCGTAGACTGCTGCTCTGATTTTCACTGTATGTGCACCAGCGTGTGTGTGTGTGTGTGTGTGTGTGTGTGTGATCGTTGTGAAGGGATGTTGATGAGGGAGGAGGAGAGGGCAGACTGGTGGTGTCAGATTTTATAAATGAGGGAGGAAATGTCTTTATCCCAGGTTTGGACACCCCCACCACTTTCCTTACCAATGCCTCCCGGTGTGTGTGTTGATGTGTGTGTGCGTGGTTTGGGCCAGGCACTGGCTCAGTCCGATTCCCAGCAGTGTATCTTTAACAGGGCCTTCCCGCCGGGCTGCCAGCCTGTTCCCCCCTGACGGGACAACAGCCCAGCTGACGCCCCCACAGCCCTGCCAACACAACCCACGCCTTCAACCCACAATCTGCTCCCCTGATCCTGATGAAAGGAGGGTGGGAAGTGATTAAAAAAAAGATGAGAGCAAAGACAATAAATAAAAAAGAAAGAAAGGAAAAGTATTCTACGGTCTTACACAAAGCACGTTAAGAGCAGGTCTATGAGTAGCAGTATATGATACTCAAAATACACATTTTATTTCTGGGGAAGGCTACAGAACATTTGTTGCATTGAAGGTTTCCTAGGGCACAGTGGCCTCAATAATTATTAAATGGAAGAAGTTTGGAGTGACGAGGGCTCTTCCACACAGAGCAATACAGGGAGAAGGGCCTTGGTAAGAGAGGTGACCAAAAACATAATGGTCATTCTGGCTGACTTCCAGAGATCCTGTGTGGTGATGGGAGAACTTCCAGAAGGAAAACCATCACTGCACCACTCCACCGATCTGGGCTTTGTGGCAGAATGGCCAGATGGAAGCCTCTCTTCAGTGAAAGACACATGAAAGCTGTACCTAAAGGACTCTCAGGCTCGGAGAAACAAGGTTCTCTGGTCTGATGAAACCAAGATTGAACTGTCTGGCCTTAGTTCCGAGCATCATGTCTGAAGGAAACCAGGCACTGCTCATCATCTGCCCAGTACCATCCCAATAGTGGAGCAAGGTGGTGGCAGCATCATGCTGTGGGGGTGTTAAAATATGGTCCAGAGAACTCAGGATCTGAGACTGGGCTGAAAGTTCACCTTCCAACAATGACACTAAACACTCAGCCAAGATGACGTAGGACGGGCTCTGTGAATGTCCTTGAGCGGCCCACACAGAACCCAATCGAACGTCTCCTGACGGTTTTCCAGACATGCAAAGCTTGTCACGTCACACCAAAGAAGACTGAAAGTTGCAATGGATGCTTTCACTAAGTACTGAGTAAAGGGTCTGAACACACTCCTTTTTAATAAATTTGCAGAAATTTCTAAAATTCTGTTTTTGCGTTTGTCATTGTGTGGTATTGATCGTAGATTGATGAGAGGAAAAATTTTTAGAAAAAGGTTGCAACACAGCAAAATGTGAAAAAAGTGAAGTGGTCTGAATAATGTCTGAATGCACTGTATAGACAAAACAGTCATTTACAAGTTTACAGTTTTTTTTCCAGAAACCCACACATACAAGGAGACAAAATGCAAACTCCATACCGACGACAGTGCAAACCACTAAGCCACCGTGTCAACCAAGTTCGAATATACCCAGGCACATTGGACTAAGGTTGTGTCTGTGTGTATAGGCAGGAGGAATGTTAATCATACACTATCCTACAGAAAAATACCTGACTACAGCCAAAAAAAATGAGAGCTCCACAAAAAAATTGCAAGGTAGCTGTATACAGGTAGTCAAGAAAGCACCCAATTAGACAAAAGAAGATAGAAGTACTAATTGAAAAAAACACAATAATCAAATGTTTTATTACATATAATATAATGCAATATATGACCAAACAAAGCGTAGATGGGGAGTTGGAGCTGTGTAGTCATTAAACTTGGACTTGACATTTACTGAGCTGCTAATGTGCTGTGAATATCCTTTGATTTGACATTTATATTGAGACGGCTTACGATTTTTATAAGTAATATTTTCTCCTGTTTTCTTTTTTTTCCATGTTATTTTTTTCATTTTCTTATAAGTTTATTTAATGACGCCTACTCAAACCTTTCTAGAAATGAAAACAATTACTACAATTTTATTAACAGACATCATTAAAGTAGATTTCAATTCCACCACAGAACTGCAGATTTTTTTGTTATCCTTCATTTTCAGACTGTGACTAGAAGACAGCCCCAGACACTGGCTGCACACTCAGCTGCTGTTAAGGTAAATCACACTCAAATTTCATGCACATTACAAGCACAAATATAAATAGGAAGGTGCAGTGCATATTTTTGTTCGTGCCATCACATACATACAGTGAATCTGGCCCTCGGTGTACATGTGCAGCTGCCAAAGCTGTGGTGTCACTGGTGTTCACGGGTGTTGAACAGTGTGTTAACAGGATGTGTAATGTGTAATGTGCTGGTCCTGTGCTGCAGCCAGGGCTGGGTGGCAGCAGCACTGTAGGCTACAGTAGGGCGGTTATCATGAAGCAGTTATGTAGCTGCTCTGCTGGGCCAGTCTAATTACAGGAGAACAGCGTGCACCAGCCTGGGCCTCCAAATGGCACCATATGTTTTCCCAGACTAACCAGCTGAATAAATGCCATTTACCCATTCAGGATGCACTGTGCTCTGTGTCTGGGAATCAGTCACTCACACTCATATAAAACCATTCACACCCCCCCAAACACCCTGCCACCCACCTCCGCCATATAAAACTCAGCTGCCTGTGATTTACCCTGCTCAGCCCACCATGTATCCTCACACCGCTTCCTGTTCGGTTTAACCATTTACAAATCCCATTGTAAGTTTGTCTGTGCCTCTCTAGCGCACACGGACTCGCATAATGATGTTGTTGATTGTGCTGTAACCGGTGTAGTTTACTAATGGGGTTTGGTTAATCAGAAACAGTATTTCCAAAAAGCCAGGAACAGTGTTAGGGTGTGGTCAGATCCATTCGTCCTTTCTCTGGGTGGCATGTGGTGAGCAAACTCTGCAGCGAACGTGTTCAGCAACCTGACAAAGGTCACCACTGGTAAGCTGGCAAGTTAGTTATTGACCTGAGATGAAAAAGAAGAAATAAAAGAGACGAAACATGTTTCAACTGGGTTATTTAACTTCTATCTCAGTATGTTATGTTTGAGAAGTATCTCAAACATAATGTTTCAAGGAACACATGGTTATTTGTCACATCTTCTGTCTGGGCACTGCTGTTTTGCTGTCTGGCTAATCTTGCTGTTTGCTGCTTGTGCTACTGATATGGGTTTTTGAAAGCTAATGCAAATACTGTACCTCAGAAACTACTGCCGGTGGCTCTCAAACTTTTTGACTTGTACCAATATAACATAAATTAACAGCAACTTTCTGTGAACAGTATAAGCAAAGACTGATATTTACATTTACCTCATATTGTTTTTATTTCAGTAACGGTAAGAGGAAAGCTATCAAGATTTTTCAGAGTTAAAAGAGAAAGATTATACATGTAGAAAAATAAACAAGCATTTCGTGTAGCTTTTTTTTCTTCTTGTCTATCTTGTAAATCATAACACATCCCTATCCCAAATTGGGAGCCAGTCACTTGGCTTATCATGGGCAATAATACAATTTAATAAGGTTCTGATACAAGCAAATGGCGATGCCTTTTTTCATTTGGCTTTGATGTAAACATGCAGTATTTCCCCACCAACACTCACTGGCAAAATTGCAATCACAGCGTCACTGATAACAAGAACATAATTCCTTGTGGTTGCAAAAAGCTGACAACATTTGTATCATGACCTCTTTTTTTGGAAAAGCTCCCTGTATCATCGCTTGATAGACCTATCACACATCATCAGTCTGTTAATGAGAACAGCCGAGGCAGAGGCACTCACAGATGCCTATCGAGGGCAGAAAACAAAAAGAGAATGTAAGTAAATATGGACTGTAATTAGTATGACAAGGCTGAAAAAACAGATAACACACCGCAGCAGCCTGAAGGCCTACTCTTTCACACATGCACATGTACGCTTGCACATGCACAGGACACACACAGGCACTGTGACTGCACACACACACACACACACACTGAGAACAAATCAAATGTTTTAATCAGCTTGCTACAGCACATAATGAGGATCCACTAAGCCCCAGCTATCAGCTGCCATCAGCCACTTACTTGTGCCTTCAAAGAGCTGATTTTTCACTTCTTCTACAACCAGCTTAATACAGTAGCTATCAAGAGCGAACACAGCCTGTGCATGGGCAATAAAACCTGAAAAGTGTAAGTGATGTTTCAGCAAGTGATATATATGCAGTAAAGCAAGGAATCAATTATGTGCAAGTGGACAAGACAGTGCAGCCTATGGGGAAAACGTGTGGAAGCTTAATACACCCTATTTGTCACCACTGTGATTTGCAGCACTGAAATACTACTGGTTGTCTAAGATCTTGGTTGGAAATCACAGGAAAGCGTATGATATGCAGCGCAACAGCCCATAAATCTAACAGTACACGCATGACCTTACATACCTTGCATAACCTGACTCACTGCTACATTAGCAGATACTAGATCAGATTTACCTCTAGCCTTGAGTGTACACACCTTGTGGTGCAGCGCGGTGTGCACCTGGCCCAGCCACACCTGCTGCACAGCAACAAGGCAATCACATGAATCAGTCAAGTTGATTACAGCCAGACTAGTTTCCACAGAACTGCAAGTATGTCAGAATTCTTTCTCAACCGTCCAGGTGTGTGTGAGTGTGTGTATGTGTAAGGTGTGCATGTGGAGGTGCACAGAATATGTGCAGGTGGTCCTCCTGGTGCAGTTTCTGGCCTCCTGGCATAGCTCTGACCTCTGTGAGAAGGACTCATAATTCCAATCCTCCAGCTGGAGAAGCAGTGACCTGGGAACTGAGCGAACTGAGAGTCCTCCTGTCCTTGTCGTCTTCCTGCCCGCCCGCCTACTGCTAAGTGCTCTGACTGGGGGACATGCATCTAATCATTTCTTAAGTAGTATATAGCATGACTTTTTTTTAGATACATGTGGATTTAAGTCCATCCAGATCTATGATAATAAAAATCTTAGTATCATCATTATTATTATTAGTAGTAGTAGTATTATCACAGATTCAACCCAAGAGTTGGGATAAATTTGCATCCATTCACATTCACCACCTTAGAAAAATAAAGGTTTTTCATTTAAAGTTTGAATTTAAATTTAACAATATTGAACAGCTTTACAACTACGCAAAATATAGAAACATACAAACCCTGTCCAACAAAGTGTGGCTCAAACAGCCACTGAAAACCTGTCCCATCTTTGACAGAGGTTGCCATACATGTCAAACCTAAAGCAAGCTAACTCGAGCCTCTGTAACGACATCCGGTGCAGCCTGCTGTAAAATAAATGACGTTGTTAGCTGCAGTCTCGCAGGTGAAATGTGCTGCTGCTACAATTATTCTAATGCCAGCATGCCAGAATGCCAGTGCTACCAAATGCTGCTGTCAACCCAGGGGTTTAATTAGTTTGGCACGTGTGCCACTTATAATCACCTGCCATTACCAGTTCTGGCTGCATCTGCTTACACGTCTGTCAGCGTTGGGCAGGCTGTGTATGTGTGTATAAGCTTGTGGGTGTGTTGGATGCTTGGTACACATTGGTGTATATTTTGGCAACAGAACACAGGCCTCAAACAACAAGAAATCTAGACACAAAGGATTCCTTGGCACCAGTTCTCAGTAATACCTATACATTTAAAAGCATATATTTCTGGTGGGAGACAGAAATGAATCAAACACAGGTGTCCATTTTTAGGTGTATATTAATACTGACTACAGCCAGGACAATTGTATTAGTGGTAGAGACTTGCCAGCAGTCCGTCTGTACAGATGCATTGTGAAAACAGAGGGGAGCAGGGCTTCGTAGTGTCAGACTGCATTGTGAATAGAGATACACCTCAGGCTGAATACATCACATTGTGATTTCATGAGAGCTGGAAAAGGTGAAAGACAAAAAAAAAAAACTTCAGGGCGGCTAGTGAATCTCGACCCAAAACAGGAGAAATGGAAGTTAAAAGTGAATCATTCACTCCCCCTGGCGTAGCATTGGCTACCTTTAGGGTTGGAGTAGGAGGAGGAGGAGGAAGAGGAGGAGGAGGAGGAGGAAAAGAGGAGCCCCCTGGCTTTCACAGGCATGTGACCACTGAGCTCAATATCTGAAGGATGGACCTCAGGCTGTGTATTTAGCTATCAGGCCATGAGCTCAGGTATGTGTGTGTGTGTGTGTGTGTGTGTGTGTGTGTGTGTGTGTACATGTGGCTCCATACATTTGTGTGTACTGTATGTGTGTGAGCAGCAGAGCACATACAGGCATTCCCACTGACAAAACGACGACTCAGTCCCTCTGATTCACCTATGTCTGCCACAATACAATAGCTCTAACTATCCCTATTATTTTCACAAAGTTCCCATTTAGCAGTGAACCACGGCTTCAATATTGTGCTGCCTCAAAAACATCTGTCGGGACTTGTGTGGCTACACTAATTACAAATATCTGCAGTAATCCAGCGCCGATAAGAGAGTCATTACTCCACCAGACATTTATCACTATGGGATTGATGACCCATTTCAGAGGCAGCCTTTGTATGGGGAAGCGAAATCGCTGATATCCCTTTTATCCTACATCGTTGCTGAAGCCATCCATTCGTCAGGAGGCAAGCTAGTTAGAATTGTAATTAACAGCTATGGACTTTGGCCCTAATAGAATTTTTGCAGGAAACTGCAGATTGACGTAGGAGGGAATGATGGGGGAGTCTTACTATTTTTTTCTTTTCCTACTAATTGCCACTTGGAGTGGCTGTCTGTCGAGAAGAGCTGCTCTACGCTCTGCCGCAGCAGCACTTCAGTTTCTCCAAATGCAGAATTTCTGTGCATTTGTAAATATGTAAGTGCAGCCATTTAAAGAACACACAATGTTCCAATGCAAGAATCTGTCACAAACGTAAATGCACATTCATAGGTCAAACATAAAATATGCATTTCCCTGTTCAAATACATAAGTTATGGGTTTCCTTTGACTCTTTTTCATTCTCAAGCTCACTTGCACATCCACCCACCTACACACACACACACACACACGCAGAAAGGAGCAGCAGATGATCACAGTAGGTAAGGACTAAAGGTCTGGCCACCTGCCGGCCACGTCCCGTCTCTGTAGCGGTAATGAACAGAGACAGCTTGGGGACCGCCCTGCGAGCTTGTCCCCCCCTCCCAGTTTCCCTGCTTCGGGGCAGAGCTGTGGGCCCTGGGGTGACAGGGACGCCAGAGATGTTCCCCGCACTGACAGGCAGGTCTTACCTGGCCAACCCGCTGTACACACTGGCCCAGTGACACACACACATGCACAAAGGGACAAATGTAAAGGTACACATTTGTCAAAGATGTGCATGTGTGAGCGCCGTATATACGTGCACACTGTAATTGTTCACATGTGTTTATGTACCTACGCATATGCACAGCTGAAGAATACACCCACACACATACACACACACACTGACCCGGTGTAATTCCTCCAGAACACGGCTGGTGACAGGAGCAGCTGCGGCCACTACGGCAGACAGATGAAATTTTCATAACTATCTCCTCCAACTTCCATCCTCACCTTCAGGATAATTTATGACCTGCCTGCCAGCCTTGAAGAGACAATATGCTAGCTATGAAATGAAGTGTTCCAGCGGTGTAGGTTATAATTAACAAAGGAAGGGAGAAAGATGTGTGTATATGAGGTGGGAAGGGTGGAGGCGGAGGGGGCCGCCCCAGGTGGGGCGGTTTCGGTAGATAGAGAAAAAGGGAAAGGATGGAGCATGTGCTGTGCATGCATTGTAGTAATGTGTGTTTAAACAACACATACATTGCCATAGTTAGTTCTGTGAAATCAACATCAACATCACCATCACAACAACACCAAAGACACTCTCCTCGAGCCCAGGACAGAAATGTTTAACCTCCAAATAAGTTCCAGTAACAAACTGTGCACAAAACACAATGTCAAACTTTACAAGTATGTGATATGTAGATCGTCTGTATGTTTAATGAAGCCCACACTTCCCAAAACTCTCTGCAACGGCCTTGCTTGTGCTCATTAGCTCACTTACCACACACAAACACATGTACAATATCTCAGCATAGGAATCCTAAATCCTTACAGTTTAAACTTGATGTTTTAAGGAGAACTGTATTCCAAGGACAAACAGGATTTACACGAGATAAACTCTAATGACCGTGTTTTTGGTGAGAACAACCTCCATCGCCCCATAATGTTATGTTCTCACTGTTTGTTTCACATGCCTGCCACACATCCTCACCCAATCATGCTCTATCAGCTCTCTGGGATGTTGGGTTTGACCAGAAAAAATGTCCTGGTTTTCCTGACTACCAGTAAAACAGGCCCAAACCCATTCACTCCCCGGTCTCCTTACCACATTGTCTTTTCCAAACACAAATCTTGTTTCCATATTAAAAAAGGCAGCATTTAATGGGCAACTGTCTCTGCAACAAGTGTGTTTAAATGTCTGTGGGACTTTTAATGACATTTTTAACTCTCTCTTTCTCCCCATTTGTGCCACACTTTATTGCCAAGCTCTTACTGTGAAATGCATAATTATGAAATAACTGTTTCCATTAAAATCTGTAAGCAATTTAATGCAGTTGTGACTCAGTCGAGGATAAGCAAAGAAATTTAACAAAGAGAGTGTGATGCTGATCCCTGCCAGTTGCGAGCCTTCCATTCCCACACCTAACCACAGAACGAGAGAAAGCATGTATCTCAACGGCTAATTACTGACTTGTTTGAGAACCAGGCAAGATGGAGGAGGTAAGTGCATATTTACACGGGCAGAACTTGTTTGTACGGTAAGCAGAAGGTAAAGAAATAACATCATCAGTCATCTTGTTCGTGGCATATTCCTGTAAGAATAAGACACACTGTGATGTACTTTCCAGTCTGGAAGCTAACTTGTATGGGAGGCCGATTACTACGGCAACAGCAGCTGTGAGGTTCTGCTGAGGTCAGGACATGTCATGCATAACTGAGTGATTGCTAACCAGGGGCGGGTGCACGAGAGAAGAATTCATAATTTACAATCAAGCACACACAAACATACACCTCACAAACACCCAAGCCACAGGCGATCTCGCTGCACGCATTTAACCGGTCTAAGGGACCACACAGACATGTTTTAGATAAAGACAGACAAATTAGACGACAGCGTCTTAGGCTAACCACTGCGCTTGCGCTAATTACAGGCTGGCTGGGAATGAAAGAGACAGATGACATGTCCTTATTTGTTTTCTCCTCCAGTGCCCTGAACCAAGTAAACACAGCAATGCAGATGATGGCAAAAGTAGATAGTACCAAGAAAAAGACAACAGACAACAGAGACAGAGAACATGGTTGTGGGATGAGAGTTCCACCCCCAAAACACAGGTGTTTGCCCACCATCTCAGCGAACAAACCCCTGAGGTAAAGAGAAACAAGGGCGCAGCCAGCTAAACTTTTGGCTGGCAACCAATGCCAAGGTAAACAGACTGAGCTAGCCCTGTCTGTTCCGCTTGCAAAATAGGACTGCTGTTGTGGGGGTGATGTAGAGGCAAATTGTGGGGCTGCTGTCTGGGAGATCTGATTAACCTGTCACCTCGAGTCGCAACTAACATCACACAGGCCTGGTTGACAACATGCCCGGACCAGCCTGCCACCAACCAGAATGTTGGTTTGTGATGCCAGCTCACCCTTACTAATTAAACATACTTATTAACAGCTTGATGCCACCTTCTCTTAACTGTACTCCACAAACGCTGTTTCCAAAACTCACACAGAGAAAGAAAGTCATGGGATGACACACTGACTACATTCTAGAAACACCCCCCTGTCACTTGTGCAACAGATGCAGGCTTTGCTACACATCTACGGGTACCCAGCAAACCTTGTATAAACAGAGTGAGTTGTCAGTGACCTGACTGAAATCCCTGCAGCATGGCGCCTCCATTTCTAACACTTTAAGGAGCTCATTGGCCACATCAGACAAGGTTGTGGTCTGTCCATCTTCATTGTGGACACGACACTGACAATCTTTTCAACTCCCATCTGGGACAGGGGACCTCCATTGTCTCCTAACCCCCTGCCCCACCCCAGTGCAGGAATTGGGGCGGGGTCTGTCAGGGACAACACAAAAGAAATGTCACCACTCCTGGAATGAAGTGCCAGCCAACGAGGGTCTCTCTCTCCTCCTTTTTCTATGTCACTATGCGTCTCCACAGGGGTGCAACTGGTAGATGACAACACTGGTGGGGTCATCCCTGGTTGGGCACAACTTCAACCTCAGCTCTATGGCCCCTGGTGACCCTTGGTTTTGATGACAGACTGGGCCTTTTGTGTATCAGAACTCTGTCCAGGTGAGGACAAGAGAGGATGACAATGGCAGGAAACATAAAGCTGATGGAGGCTGGGAGAAGGCACTACGGGGTCATGGGTCAAGCTGGACAGCTGAGTGATGAGTGCAGCTGTAGACACGTGGACCTCCTTCTCTGTCCTGCCATGTCAGCTGATGTTGCCTTTGTCCTGGGATAAAGAACTCACTAAATCTCAACAAGCTGAAGAAAAATAATAAACACAGGCAACAGATGTACTACGCCACTGATTCTGAGTGTACAGCGATTATAGTGACACCATAACCTGTGTAGTGTGGGTCAAATACTCGTCTTTTCCAGGTGACTGGAATGGAATTAGATTATAAAATTATTAAATTAAATGGTTGCCATTCTGAGAAATTCAGTTTTTAAAATAACCAAAATATAAAATACACGGAAATTAAAAGAATTAAAAGATTTTCTCCTCGTAGTTAAAAAAAAACCATCTGAAAATATACAACTTGTCATCTGTGCAAAGAAATTAAAAAAAGCCCTGGAATGAATTTATTTGTGCCGTTTAATATCACACCACTACCGACAGAATTTGCTGGCTCTCTCTTACATAAACCCCAAATGCTGCAAAATTGCTGCAGTTTAACCCTTTTCGGTAAGGGAGTTACTCTTGTTACTTTTAAGTAACAAGCTTGTTTGCAGGACTATGTTAAACCTTGTTATGTATTACCACCCAAGTCTATTAAAAATGAACACCTGAAGTGCCTCCAAACTACAGCGATCCACACATCCTGAGCTGTCCAACTGCTTCTGATGCCAAAGGTCAATGGCTGCCTACTCTCCTACTGGCCCACACTGAGAAATGGGAGGACAGGGTTTGCCAAATCAGGCACAAACCCTGCTTTGGGTCATAAACACCTCCGCCTGTCTCTCCTCCTTTTCTCCTCCGCAGAGGTGAGCTGGGTTTGCACTCTGTTAATCTTTCACTACAGGCCTGCTCCCTTTTACACTGGCCCACTGGAGAACAGAGGAGGGGAATGAAAGAGGGGTAGTAAAGGACAAGAGTGGATAAAAGAGCAGGAAGAAAAAGCCATAGAGAGGGCCAGATGGGCACCTTCACAGTCCATTTATCAAACCCAATGTGGCCCGCCCCTCCCCTCCCCACTGCTCTCATGTCCTAAACCCCCATGTAATTCTGTAATGATTTTCATTATCATATAATGACCTTACAAAGCCTACAGCAGTTTGCATGGTCAGTACAAAACTCGCAGCTGTTCCCTTCAGAGTTTGCTCACCGGCTGTGACAAAGCTTTTTTTTTTTTTTTTTGTTTTGGGTTTGTCTTGTCGGTTATAGCACTGACCTCTAGGCTCCGGAAGGTCAGCATGAGGTCACCTCATCCAAGAGGTTCAAAGGTTGTCATGGTGTAAGTATACACACTGAAGGTAGCATCACGCCAACTAACTACTGTTAGCAAGTTAAAATGTAGCACTTCTGAAAACACAACCAGAGAAGGCTGTTGCCTTTTGCGTGTACATACTGCCAGTGTTTGTCAAACTATTCATTTTTCTTTACCTGAAACTGTGTACATGTGAAATGAGATCTATGCATTTTCAAAACCTAACAATTGTTCTGAATTTGAAAGTGTTCTGAATCTTTGAACTTCTGGTGCCATCAGGATGTGATTTCCTGTCCAAACAGGCCTGCTCCCTGGAGGTTGTGCCTTGCTCTTCAATCTGCACTTCCTGTGTGGTATACTCAGCTTCTCTTCTATGGCGCAGTCACCCACCCACATAATAATTCATCTATTTCCAGGGTACTCAAGGGGCATTTACCAAGGGGACACGGAGGGCAACATCTATCAAAGAATTCACCATGTGCTTCGGGAAAACCCAGTTACCAGAAAAGCTCATAAGAATAAAAAAGCTCTCATAACTTTGTTGGCTCAGGGTGAATGAATGGACTGCATCTGCTAGTAGGTTGAGCTGCGACATCACTCACTCTGAGTGCATATGAGTCACTGAAGAACCACTGGTCACTGGGTCCAATTCCTCTTTCTTTCCTTCTTCCTTGTGCTAAAAATGCCCCGAAGGCAGAAAATGGCAGCTAGCGGGTCCACGTTCCAGCGCACAGACTGCTGCTTTAACCGGTGTTCAAGAAACAAAAGTCAGCGAGAAACTTAATCAATCAGTGCTGGTTGTTTATGTTTATGTGCCTCTCGCAAGAGTCATCAATCATGCTTTTTTTTTTTTTTTTTTTCCATCCTTTTGCAAGCATTATGTGCTGAATGGAAACCATGGAAACAAAAGGCAGTATTATGATAAAAGCTTGCCTGTTGCATATAGTGTGGAAACCTAATTAGGACTCCCAATGAAAAAAAAAAAAAAAAAACAGCAAAATGAATCAACAAATTAATTTCAGAGGTCTTATTTTGGTGCGTGCTTTTATGAAAATAAACTAAGGTTTGAATACATCTGACGGAAGTGAACAAAATTCCCTCAATGTGTGTCTGATTCTGTTATATCCTGTATATTTAATTAAAAACAATGACTTTGCCTCTAAGTAGACTGAATAAAGGAATACAAACTTTCTCTTTCTCCACAAAGAACGAGCAAAGCAATCCTTCACTCTCATCAGACACAAATCTCTAATCACTACCAGTGCGTCCCACTTAACATTGCACACAGTCATGTGTTTAGTTTTTTTGTAAATGCTATCTGTTGACAGGCACTTGACAGGGTGACCCCTGGCTTTTTTTGTAAGTGGGGGAGGTGGGGGTTAGGGGTACACATTTGATGTGTGTAACAATTTATACACATTAAATGTGTGTAAATGTGAGAGGAGGTATCAGGAGCAGCTGGAGTTTAAACATCTTGAGTGGGATGCTTGCCCTCCGCCAAAACTAATCTAATCAGTCTTTCACTGCAGATAGAGTAAACGTCTGCCCCGCCGACAAGGACTGAGCATTTCCTGTCCCAGTCTGTGATACTGGTTGTCAGGACCTTAAGGGTGGGCTGAGCAAAATCTAGGGTTAGACATGGTTAGTAGGTGGTAACATTGCATTGTGGGTGGTGGGGGAAGCTGGATGGCGGGGGGACAGTGCTGAGGTTCAGTCAGGGGGTGGGTGTGGCGAGATGGTTTCTAGCTTTCAGCACCTGCAGCTGGAATGCACTATCAGCGCAGGCCCTACATCAGAGTTGTGAGGCGGTGGGCGTCAACACAGCAAACCAAGGTGTGTGGAAACAGTCTGTTTACAAGGCTCATCGGGATGGGGCATAACTAAGGGTCAACTAGAGGGGACGACTCAAAACAGAGGGGCGCCACAGAAAGATGAGGGCAGCAGTTAAGTTAATATCTTTCAAAAGAAAAGATGCTGAAATTTGTAGTCTGTGGATTCTGCCTCTGGCACTTTTGCTTGCTCTTGGCTCATGTCTGGATCATGTCTGGTCCAAAGTCTGGGGTGTGTGCATGTCACTGAGGTCAAATCTGTCGATAGAGACAATAAGCAGTGAAACATATGCAAGTCTTGTGTTCACATGCATGCCAGTGTTTGTGCGTGTGCTTGCTGGTGCTGAGGGGGAGAGTGACTGAGAGAATGAACAGCTAAAATAACACTGTGCTGTGTGTGTGAGGCCCTTCTTTATCTGAATGAATGGTCAGTCTTCTGATCCCTGCGCTCTCTGCCCTTATCTGGGAGGAAGGAAGTGACTGGGCTTATCCAAGACACACGTGTCGTTGTGATATCTGTGATAGCTGCCAGGCCCGAGGACCACAAACAAAAACCAACTACACAACTGCAAATCTGTGGAATTCGCATCTGCTCTTAAGACGGAATCGCTGTCAAAGCACACTGAATGAAAGCAAGACTAATGTGACGATGCCTGATTATTTTGTTTCTTGATGTGAACACAGCTATTAGCCCTATCAGTCTCCTCTGTTTCAGCAAGGCTTGCACATGAACTGATAGGTGTTACTCACTATCATTCACACAATAGCTCTGGTGCTTAAGGAGTAAAATGAACAATCTCACTTGTTCAACCAAAGTTTGGTTGTGTCCCATTTCTCCTTAATAGGGAAAGAGGCTGTAATGAGTACACTATTTGCTTCTGTTATTTATTGGTTGTTGAGGCCTGTGTAATCTATTCACATTCTAAGTGTTGACCCTTCACCCCTATGAAATTAGAAAGGTTACTCATATGTTTTCACTTGAGTAAAAACCCTGAGTAAAATTTACTTTGAGTACCGTCATTTCCGGACTATTGAGCGCACCTGAATATAAGACGCACCCACTAAATTTAAAAAGAAAAAAAGAAATTGTACATATATAGGCTGCACTTGTCTATAAGCCGCAGGTGTCTATGTTGTAACATGAGATATTTACACAGAAGAGATGAGATATATTTACACAGAAAGATTTTTTTTAACTTTTAATTAAATAAATGTTTTTTTTCCGAACAGTGCCTGTAACACAGCAGTAACACGGCAGTAACATGGCAGTAGAACGGTTGGTAAAAAAAATAAAATTATATAATATTTCCTTTTTCAACAGCTAGATCGATTGCTTTTAGCTAAAACGCTGCATCATATCCATTTCTTTTTGTATTTTCCATGATGACGGTGTGCGCACGAAGCGCAAAATGAGCGATCTGAAGAATTTAGCGCGGGTGCGTTTGATTTAATTCAAACAGTTTCATTGGTCCACTGTGACCTGTGACCGGTAGTTTCATTGGTCTGATGTGACGAGGCTAAATGTTTTGGCTGCATGAAGCTCGTTAGCCCGTAAAAATCTATAAATTAGCCGCATCACTGTTTAAGCCACAGGGTTCAAAGTGTGTGAAAAAAGTAGCGGCTTATAGTCCGGAAATTACGGTAAATGTTATGTGTTACTGCACATTATCAGTATGCTATTTGTTGGTTGTTAGGCCATAGCTTCTGGTGTGAAACTTTATTTTGTGTGATGGCGTTTCCATTTTGAATATGAGACTGTGCTCATGCTTCACAGTGTCTCACTTTACCTGTCTCACACATCTGTCAGAGGTTTATTTTTCAAAGTCCAGTAGAGGGAACAATGTCGGCGGTACATTGTGTTACCTGTCTCTCCATGTCTGTCTTTGCTGATGTCTGTCTGTCAAGGCAGACAGCAGGGTTTCTGCCATCTCCCTCCGTCCCTCGCCTGCTCTGCCCTCCTCCTCCACTGTAGCCAGGAAGAGCATGGTCTGCAAAAAGAAGCACAAAATATGGCATCACATGGAACTAAATAAAAAGATGTGCAAACTGCCTTCTTAAAACAGATGATGATACAGACTGTTTCACATCCCACTACATACTTGAGTAAGACACATCAGTACTACTTGGCTCTATGCAATCTTTCCCTAAATATTAAACTGCGTGGAATTGAGGGGAAGGTCTACCTGAAGCACTTCCCTCCATCCATGAGCTTCTATCCTCAGTTTAGAAATTACTCAGCTCTGAGCCAAGACTCCATTATAACATCCCTGGGACGGCGACATACAGTAAGTCTAGTATAAAGTCAGTTTCACATCAGAGGATGGGCAAATTACACCCAATATTAGAGTGTGAGTCAATTAATCACGTCCTGCACAGCACAGTGTAATGTGTGAGTATCCCCCTGTTGAACATGAATTACAGGCCGGCTTAAAGTGTGACGTGGCACATCAGTGCTAATCTGAGACATCCTGGCAAACCTTCGCCTCCAAGTCCTCCGCAGCCTCTAAGCTGGTTGAGAGGGAGTCAAATGAAAAAGGATCTGGCAGCCCAAATTAAATGCAGTGCTGTCAGCCACACTCAAATCCCTCTTTCCCCTTACCGTCTCCCTCTTCTTCTCTACCCTTCACAAACTCTCTCCCTCTCTGAATATCCTTAAATCCCCCCCCCC
>JBBMJY010000001.1:8151519-8177236 GCA_037833715.1 Toxotes lorentzi | reverse complement strand
CCCCCTCATCTCCCCACTCTTCTCCTAGCCTCTGAGAAGTGATGGATCTATAACTCTGACTGACTCTGACGCCTTGTTAAGAACAGTCTCTTCCTGTCACATCCACCAGTCAAGCGCGTTCATTTCTTCCCATTAACAGTCACTCGCCTCCCTAGTCATCCAACCCTCTTTTCAAAAAATCCACAATGTAAGCGAACCTTCATTTCTTCTCCTCTCCCTCTTTTTTAATCCCTCTCTGACAATCCACCTGTCTGTCTTAATTCATGTGAAGATAGGTCTGATTGCCTGCGTGCATGTTTCCAAAGGAGAGCAGTGTGATTTGCCGACAGAGTAATATGCTTACTTCCTGCACACCACACAGGACAGGTGTCAAAACATGTGGTGGTGTGTGACTGATTACACCTGACTCTGAGGAGACACCAAAGATTACAGTGACCAGGAGGAAGCAGGGCTGGCTGTACCGCCTATGGAAACTGTACCTTTCGGTTTGGATCAAACCCTGTCCCTCCTGGGATGAGTGACAGGCTGAGAAAGTGCCAGAAAGTGCATTCAAACTGTATCACCTTCTCAGCTGGTAGACATCATATTGCCATGCTGGTCGTGTAGCACAGTTTCAGGGGTTCAAGCACAGCGCTGAAGAGCAAGTGTTCGTGGTTGATCTGAAACCTGCTGTGACGTACTTCTGAGCCTGTGCCAGCTCTTCCCAAAGCTAGCCTGGGAACAGAACAAGTGGCAAGAAAGGAAAGACAGTGCAGTCCAGTGAGCTTAACCGTGCTAAAGCACAATTAAAACGCAGCCAGTAAAATAATCATCACCTTGTTTTGTGTTAGAGCTGGTAAATTAACAGCCAAAATGCATCAACAAGGTTTTTGTCCCGACTCAATGATGATGACGGAAGACACCAAAATAGATCCTGATGCCTGCCAACACAATGAAGTCTGTGCACCTCCTCTTCCATTAAACAAAAAGGTGACAACTTGTGCTTTGGGGGAGTGTGTGTACATTTGTGGGTGTGTACGCAAAAGCCTCTGTTTGTTCTCGGCTAAATTTTGTGAGGACAGGCGTGCCTCTAGTGATGTGAATGTGTGTTACCAAACCTCCCGTCCATAAAAAATGGGTGCATGTGTGTTTGCATGCCAGAGTGTGTGCGCTTATGTGTGTGTGTGTGTGTGTTTAGAAGTCCGGGCGCTGAGAGAGGCCTTCAGGTTTAGCCCCAGGCCGATCCCCAAGCTATTTAGACACCCCACTGGTTGTTTACTGGTCAAGCCCGGCCTCAGTCAGCTATGGCCAGTCCACAGCCCTTTGTCTCTGGGTCTGTGTTAGCACTAATCTGCCCTCTCTTTCCTGCTATTTACCCTTTGATGACAGTAGCTGTCCTCAGCCTGATAGTGACCACAGATGTCCCCCTGACCCAGGCCACATCCCGAGGTGAATGAGAGGACAAGGAGGACCTGGGTGTCCCCATCCCTGGTACCCAGAACCCCTTGTCTATTTTACGACAGATAGGTATAGACATTTCCGGCCCTGTGCAGAAGCAGGGTAGGTAAACAAACACACAGCTAGGCTAAGGTGATATTTTAGTTGGTGGGGAGCTGGAGTGATGATAGTGTTCCAAGCGAAGGCTGGCTGGAGGGCAGCCTGGGGCGGCTCACTAACACCTCAAACCAGGACTGTATCCTAACACCAACAAGCATCTGTCTATTCTATCACATAACAACATGTCACTCATTCAACACAGAATAACAGAATGGGAGGATCATTGCTGCCCAAAGTGCGGTATGGTGTACATGTCTTAAAACGTCATATAATAGCTGTCACGGGTCACATATTTGCTAAGAAGCAAATGCTCAGAGGGAGGAGGGTTAAAAAAAGATGCATGCAGAACTGAAGGTTTACACTCCATAAAACAGAGCTACTAGCTGACCACCAGAGCGTCTGAGAAACTGTTAACACCCCATGAAATGTCTTAGCTGACTTTAGACCAGTACTTTCAGGGGACCCAGAGCACTCTTAAGCTCACTGGCACTCGCTTATATAGGAAACCTTTTACGTCTACAGGCCGCAAACGATTTCAAATCCCAAAATTTACCTCCTTTATTAAATATTTCAACTGACAGGAGTGATATCTATACCAGAGCAGACCATCCAAATAGTGGATGCTTCCCTAAAAAGGCAGGAGGTAAACAAACTCATCAGTAACACCAAGCACTGCCCAGGTTTTGGCAACTAAAGTCAATTTGTCACCATGGTGCCTCCCTTCTTAGAGTAAGTGCACCTCTGTCTGTCAGACTGGCAACATCCACGCCTGTCTCTCTGCCATTAGCATGTGTAACAGGCCCAACAACAGGCCAACAGACTCCCCTGTCTTTATGTGTGCCAACACGTCTGCAATGTCCATATGGAGGCAGGCGTGGCCCTAACTAGTAATCCATTCTACTGTTTGTGACTGTTGAGCCGCCACAGCTTAACTCACAGTACTAGAATGCAAGAACTTAAAACCTCCACAAATACAGTCAATACATTCAATATTAAAAATTACATTTACTGCATTAAGGAGCCAATCTAATCAAGACAGACTTACTCTAGAGCGAGTGAGCCACATTTTTGGAAAAAATACCTTTCAGCTACAGAAGAGTGTGTTAACTTTCTGGCCATGGACCAATTGCATGATATGCAACTCTAAATCCAAATGGACTTTGCTATGTAGTACAGATATTGTTTGTAAAACCTAAACTTTAACTAAAAAAATCCTCGACTGACAACCTTTTCTATAATCTATATCATGTCAGATGTATTCTGTCAGGCGCCCTTTAAGATTTAACACTTCATGTGATGAAAAAATGGTTTTCATTTCATTCATCAGCTAAAAGACAGTTTAAAACCTGAGAATAACACCAGTTGAATGATTTTGGGAAATACCCTAATACCCTAGACAAAGAACCACTTTTCAGATCATAGCAGTTACATCAGATTGTTAAAATTAACGATGTATACCTTGTCTAACACCGTCTGCTGTCATTCATGCCGACTTCCCCTGCCCATCTACATGGCTAGCACATAAGCAATGTATCTCAGGCTGTATGGTTGAACCCTTTTCTCCACATCTCCAGACACTCCACTGACGTTTGCCATAGTCTAGGCAGTCTAAGCTCAGCTGCTCTGACATCTGATTTCATAGGCCTTAGGAGTGGGAGTTTGGCAGACTCTTAGCTGTCTCCATCCCCTTCTAATACAAGAAACCAATATCACTTTGACCGCTGGTGGAAAAAGGCATCAGGCACCTTGCTCGGGGTAATGGATAGCTTCTGCTCGCTGATATAAACAACTGGGGAGCTGTGATCCTGCCAGGGCCAGTTCCAGTCTGGACAAGGGATCTGTGTGTGTTTGCTGCTGCATGCCACCACTGAGTTACTTTGCTCTTGGGTGGGGGGTGGTGGTGGGGACTCTCCACCAGTGGAAAAATTATATTAGCCCAGGAAGAAATAAGCCCAGACCACGTTTGCTTTTCTGTGACATCACACTTTAAGTCATAAAGTGTGTGTGTATGTGTGTGTGTGTGGTTTTTTTCCTGCTGTCTGCCTGCTGTCACATGATTACAGATGGCTCAAAATCGAGGCATATCTGAAATTAAATTTGCTCAGTTTCCATTATGTAAGATTGGCTGATAACGTGTGTGTGTGGGTTTCTGTGTTTGTGTGTGTACATGACTTTCTATGGTTGTGTGGACAAATTCTGGTTTGGAAACATCGTTGTGAGGGTATTTTCGTGTGTCTGAGGATCTTTTGACCAGTCCTCACAAACTTAAAGGGCTGTTTGAGGGTAAAGACCTGGTTTTAGGGTTCAAGTTAAAATTGGGTTTAGTTAAGGGTTTGGGTAAGGGTTGGGGTTAGGCATTCAGTTATGTCCACGAGTGTCTTCACAAAGACAGTAACACAAGAATATATATTGTGTGTTCAGCAGAAGAGTGGGAGGTGACAACATTGCTGGTCCCAGTTGTCTCCCAGACTTTTGAACCACAACCTTTTGGTCAAAGAGGAAACAGGGAAGAAAATGAGAGAAGCAAGTTTTATTAAAAAAAAAAAAAAAACTTCATTAAATAATCTCAAAGATTATTTACCTCTTTACATCTAAAAGAATTATATTCTATCCTGTCTATATAGATGTTTATGCAATGGCAGAAGATACTTGAAAATTTCTTAAAATTACATATAGAGATCCCTAATGTGTGTGAGCATTTGCGTGCGGGTGTGTTAATGTGTTCTCGCGATCTCCGTGGTGATAGAAACCAAGGCCTTTCTGCCAGATTGACCCTTGCAAGGTTGCGGGCACCATCAATTATGTCAGCCAGTAAAATGGGCTTCGCTACGCACAGCAGATTATATGGAGTGTAAAACATTAGAAAAATGTGTCTGAAACATCAGAGTAACATGTTTGAAGTGACAAAGGGCTGGGGGTGGGGAGGAACCTCCCAAAAAGGGAAGACTCCTGACAAGTGATTTTGTTTGAAGGCATTGTAACACACTGAAGTGGGCTGGGATGCTTTCTATGGCCCCTGTGGCAGTCCATCTTCTGCGCAGAATACGAGCGGGATGGAAGGACATATGCTTTCCACGGGGTCAAATGAAGCAGAACTCACAGGCTTTTTGTGGTGCTCCCTTTTGGTGGCAAGAAGAAAAGGAAAATCTGTTGTTGGGTCGTAGTCCAGTGGGCCCACAAATATCACATAAAAATTCACCGGCCTGTTTCTTGCAAGGCTTTTGTCTCTGTCTCGTGATAAGGAGTGTGGATCCAGTTGGCCTTAATGGCTAAACCACATAGTTCTTAGTCTGAATGAGCTCTCCAGCAGGCTGGGACACAGGACACACACACACTTGTACAAGCTCCTCACTGGCGTGGCAAGAATGCATCATCCATCCATCACAGGAAAGCTTTGAGAGGCGCTTTGACTAATTCAGGACAATGAAGACAGAGCTGGACAGAGATGTTTGCGATGAGCGCGACACTAAAGCACCTTCTGCTCTGTTAAAACTCCCTTTCTCTCTTTCAGTATATGAAAGCTGAGTCTAGATTCTAGCTAGATAGCAGATTGTGATCAGCACCTCACTCTCCTGCCAGTAAAAAGCTTTTTGCTGACTGGGGCCAAAGCCAGCCTTTCTAAGCCCCGGAGTTACAGTGTTACGCACACTGCACCATACTTCAGGTCTTCAAAAATGCTAAACCAATAAAAAGGGTTTCCATCCATCTAGACACGCTCGCTTAGAGCAGTTTTGTTTTAGAGGAGGGGGTCTGCCTTCAGGGGCTGAAATGCGCTGCTAACAAAGTTTTGATTGACTACAAAAAGTCTGAAGTGAAGTGATTCTCTCAATTTTGCATCTGGCTGAAGGCTGCTGCACTGAAACTAAAACAAGCTCTGTTATATGTCTAGCCTGACATCAAATATGAATTACCCACAGAAAAAGACTACGTCTAAAGTAGGACAGATTACGATCTCCAAAACTCCAGGTTCCGTACCATAAAATGCTATTTACTTTAGTAAAGGCCATAAGGTCAGTGTAGTATCAGCGATCAGACAAACCCTTAGCTGATGAATAAACATGAGAAACTATTTTTTACATCAGTCTTGTTTGTTTGTGATATTATTCCAGATTTCAATTATGTGAGCTAAATTAGAAGAATTGGAGATAATCAATATATTCTCTCTTGCATCATTCTACCTCAAGTTCCAGTACCGGTAATTCAAACCACTATACATGATGTGACCTGTGTGTGTGTGTGTGTTTAATCTGCTGCTTCTCTGTGGATAAAGACTGGCAGCCCTTTTGCTCTATACAGTTCTCTCCACACTACATGGCAATACATTAACAGACAATGGCCCACACCATGAAGCAGTAATATATAACTGGATTATGGACTCACATACTACGTAAAATGCTGTCTACTTCAATCTGGCAAATAAGTCACAGACACCAGCAGCTTTTATATTTAACACTGCATGTTCAACACAAAACATACATGCTCAAAGATGAATTCCACTGTGGAGTACTGTATATCGATATGATCTAATAAATTAAATGGAATTAAAGGTGGATACACTGTATTTCAGATTGGGTCACATCTCGTATCTGATAATTGTAATAAATCACAAACCTATATTGCACTGTATTCAAACATTTTTCCATGACATTTATTTCTGATTATCATTTGTGTTTTAGGCTAAATCAAACATTTTAAACAAAACAGCCCCTAATTGCATTGCTTTGTATTATTTTGTGTTGAAACTTTGGATCAATATTTGAAGACAAGCCCCTGATGACTTTTCAGATAATCTGTACATTCAAATATCTTACTATTAAGGAAGAAAAATAGATTCATTATCTATTTTATTTGACTGTACTGAAAGGAACAAAAAACAGGTAATTCTAAAAATCTAATATGCATAATCTCTGGTAAATGTTCAGCAGTATTGCTGGGAATATAAACAATGTGTGGTAAACATGGAAACCCCTCTACAAACATTGGTATGAATGTTTAAACGTAGAGTTTATTTCAAAACTTTTTTAATACATGATGCTGATATGGTGTAATTACAGGCTAGCTGCTGGTAAAAAGTATGAAAAGAAAAGGAGATATGATAAAGTTACTCAACTGTTTCTAAACACAGATGATTTCCCCCTCACCCACCCATTACGTGCTATATGTGTATGTGTGATTGCTCCCCACCCAGGGAGGCTGATGAGAGCGGCTAAAGGGTGTTTATGAGACTGTTAGCCAGGAGAGAATGCAGCTCTCACCCAAATAAAAGAGCCATTTATTACATCCAACATGACCCTCTCATTACACACAAATAGGAATTAATGAGCGCTATATCGGGCGCTCCCAGCGGAGCGAGGCGGGGCCCACTAAAGGACTAGCGTTAATTACACTGTCCTACATCTCACCCATTTAACACCACCCATCAGATCGCTCTATCTGCAAGGGAAGGATGGGAAGGTACAAGAATTTCACTTCCTGCAAGGGCGGCCACTCTCTGAGTCACCAGAGGGGTAAAGCCCGAAAATTTGCTTCATTATTTGTAAAAAAAAAGTTAAAGCTGATTCTGTCTTTCTGACTGACACTCCGGTATCTCCTGTGACCTGACCATGAGTAAAATGTTCTACATTCTATTTGCTTTGTGTCTACTTTCCAAATAAACTCCTCTAAAATTAAATATTAAAAATCATATGTCATGTTTTTATGTCATTGTTGTTTTCTTTCTTTTTTTACTGCCTGAGTCATTCCTGTTGAAAGGTCAAAGAAACACAGGTAGGAATGGCTTTACAATAGAGTAGACAGAGCAGCTATGTATGTGAGTGGTCAGACAGGTTTTAAACAAGTCCAGTGACAACAAAGGAGAAAATTAAAGTTATTACACAAACAGTCATCTGTAAAAGCCCATTAGATCTTGCACAGTAACTTCTTGGTTTCTTTAAGTTACCATGAATAGTTTTGCATTCATATTTACACAGTTCAACAACGCAATGGACAATTATAACAGACACTTTGGTTGTGTATGCTTCTACTTTAAAAAAAATAATTAAAACACCTACAGTACAACAATTTGGGGATTTGTCTGAACAGCAGCGTTTCCTGTCCTATAGTACTACCATGTTACTATTACCAGTGTTGGGATCTCGGCAGTGAACATAATCATTAGTATTAATGGTCAAAACTACAAAAACAGACACAGGTTGTAAAAAAAAAAAAAAGAAAAAAGAAAAAAAGAATGGGATTTTCATTTCAGGCCTCACATGGGAGAAAATCTGCTTTACCAGAAAACAGACATATCAGGTTTGATCTCTGTTGGGTTATCCTCTTTATACTGTACATGCCTTGTTTTGAAAGGTGCACAGACCAAAAAAAAAAAAAAAAAAAAAAACAAGGCATGGAACTTCCCAGAATACTCCCAGGACTTGTACTTCCTCCTGACTGTGCTCACATCCCCTTGTCTACAGCCTCAGCTTTTCATTTCTTTCTCGTTTCCCTCGCATGCTCTGAGCTTAAATCTTTACTGTTATCTCTCTATTCCCCTCACCTCTGAAAATGCCACCCCTCCCACAATTTATTTTCTCTGTTCCACCTCCCCAAAGAAATGATATAATTATCATCAACAATCATTTCCCATATATCTTCCTTTTCTTAGCGTTTCTTCAAGCGAATCAAACAATTTTACACTGTCTTCCCATCAGTATCACCCCATTCTCCCCACTCACTGTTTTCAAAGAGGGCTTTATGTACTTCAAAACCCCAACACGATAGCTGCTCCGGTGATTCTGGAGCATTGGAGAGGTACTGAGGTATTAAGTGGTTTCTATTTTTCTGCACTAGTTGTAACATTTTGAACAAAAAGCTGATTGTGGATCAAATCGTCGACACATTGGAGACCTGGTGCCTGAGACTTTCTCCAAGACATGTAAAGTGTAAAAACTTTGTAGCTTTGGGCCCTTTTTGTTTTGTTTTGTCTGTTGTATGTAGAGCATACAGAACAAACATTTTACACTGAGGTTTTTCACCACACCTTTGTGGTCAATATTTTCTGAAGGTATCACCTATTTTTGTCTCTATTTAAGTACAGGATGGGATTTTTTTAGTTCAGTTGAGGATCTATAGTTGGGGCGGGCTGTTTTCATTTTCATTAATCAGTTTTCACTAATGTTTCACTGTGTGGGCGATATGAAGCCCTCAGAGACTATGACTGTGATTTGGGGCTGTACAAATAAATGTGAAATGAACCTGAGTTGACGTGCAGATAAACAATAATAAGGACATCAACCACAGGATCCAGGATCCAGATCCAGATTCAAATCATGTTATTAAAAGTGCGTACTCAGGGTTCAGAGTATGAGGGCTCTGTTTTTATTCTCTCCAATTTACAGAGATCAGCACATCTCAGTGTGTGTATTACTATTTCTGAACATGAGAAATACTGAACAGGTGATAGACAAGCTCTGGCCATATGCTCAATATTCAGTGAGATTAATTTCACACTAAAACAACATAAACTGAACAGCAGTTTGAGTTACTTCAGTTGTTGTTAGTGACAAATCAATGTGTTTTCTCGTGGCTCTGGTGTTTCCTTTTGCTCCACCACTTTGACATGATTGCCTGCAAAAGTAAACAATTACACCTGGATCAAAGTAGTGGAATAATTATATGTCAAACTCTGGTTGGTAGTAATGTCTCTAGTCAGCTATAAGAGGGGCAGGCTTTGCTATGTGATGCTCTGAAATCTCTCTTTCATCTTTTTATACTTTCTCCCCCGTCAAGGCACTTTTCAACACACACACACACACACATTCCCTCCTTGCATCTCTCTCTCTGTTGGTATGACACAGGAAGAAGCTGGGCCCTGCAGCCAACCCCGCCGTCCGCACTGAATGCGATTAAGCTGAGCAGTGATTAATCTGGGCTGCCCCATAATTCCTCTTTACCACTTTAATGGATGTTATCTCCCCTCCTCTGAAGGCTTATCTTGCTGATCGGGGCCAAGGATGAAGACAGGGAGAGGAAGAGGAGGGGGTTGCCACGAGTAGAGGGAGAGAAATCAAACCAAATCCATACAGAGGTAAGTAAATGAATAAGTAAGTAAATAAGTACGTAAATAAATAAACGCAGGGATTGAAGGAGCTGCTAAGCGGATAAGGCAGATCAGTCTCTGTAAAGTGCTCATTTGTTTTCTAAGAAGACGAGACAAGCCGCCTTCAAAGCCTGCTCATACAGTAAAAAACGCTGTCAACATCACAATTCACAGACAAACAAAATAAATTATCCAAACCACTGTCAATAAAAACTCCCCACCCCCCTACTGTAAAGATGAGGTGTACTCCAGTCACGAGCACAAAGACAAAAGAAAAGAGGTATTTTACGATGGGCTCATTTTCTTTCACAAATGCGAGTAAAACAATGCCACTGATTCATCTGCGGTTTCCACAGTGCGCCATACACTCAATAATGGCTAAGTTCCTCTAATACCTTCCAAATTCAGTCATCCACAGCCCCGAGACAAGTTTGCTCAGGTCAGAGTCTATTGTGGTAATCAAAACGCAACAGCTCTCCCCACCTAAAGTTTCGGGACAGAGCGGTAAATCCTGTTACTGGAAAATAATTACACACCTATATGAGGAATCATTTTAAACATTTTAAATGACAAAGTGCTCAACAACTAATTGTACTCAAGAAGAAAAAGTGAACTGTTACACTATGAACTATGACAGCATGAGTAATTATGATTGGCAGCCCAGTGAGCTTGTCTGTTTGCGTATGATTGTGTATATTTGTGCACTTGAGCACATTTGAATGAGCCACGTTTATTCTACTAGGAGACAAGATTTTCAGTATTACTCTCCATTTCAAACCGTTACTTCCATGTGTTAACTGAAGACACCACAAAGTTTCATTTAAACTTCCCAGTTGTACATGTAAGTATGTGTGTGTTTACTAGTTTGTCTCTGTCTCTTTTTTGTCCTTCAAGGTCTTTGTTCACGTACAAGCATTTGTGAAATGCCGCCTGAGGAGTGACAGGGTTAAACCTGTTCATATCTCTTTTTTTTTCTCCCCGCACTGGCTTACAGCGATGTTGCAGCGAGATTCTGTCATAGACAAACCTCTGTGGGATTCCATTCACTGCTAGTGTACATCTTTAGGTACAAAGCTGCGGGCTGCATTGGCTCCAGGTAACATAAACGCTCCCTTCAAGCCACCGCGTATCTGCCCATGAAAATTCTCTAAAGGGCTTTAAGCATTTACGCAGAACACTATCAGGCACTGCTGAAAATTCAGCTTACCCTGTTGAATAGGGACTTCAAAGAGAATTGCAAATACCTTTACACCGCTACATTTTCTCCCTTCTCTCTTTCTGCCTCTCTCCCTCTCTCTGTCGCTTCCTGCTTCTTTTCATTTTATATTTCCAAACACAAGCTGCTGTGTGATGTAAAATGTATTATCAGCCATATATTTCCTCTTTAAATGAATAATAACAATAATCTTTGAGTAATTTCTTTTTTATACAGCTCCGTCTAAATAGGGCAAAGCAAGCCAGCTAATATAGAGCCGCGGGTAAACAAGGCCGTGCAATAATGAACGTGTGGATTAGGCCTCTAGTCTATGTTGTGTGATAAGAAAAAACAGCTGCTACTATCCAGGTAACAGCACGTATTGACTGTCAATGAAGGATAAACTACTGTGCAGCTCCACATTTACTTCCCGCACTCACACTGTGGACATGCTACGCACACACACACATAAAGACTCATGGACACAAACCCACACACAAGCAAACCTACATGCATACACACAAACACAACCATACACACACTGTATATATGCATGAGAACCGCAAAGAATTGGAATATAATAAATATATAAGCCTATTTGCCAAGTGCAGAGCTTAAAATGCAAAACAATATGCTGCATAAACACAGTGTGATTTAATGTAAGAGATAATAAATGGCTTCATAATGAGCAATAAAAATGGTCTTTAAACAGTTTACTGCTTAGTTCACACTTATAATTAATCTGGGTTCCATGTGTGCATATAAAGTGGGAATAAAACTCTGCCCGACTGTGCGAGTAAAACGGCAAGCGAAAGAGAAAAATGAGTGCTGGTAAACATCTGCAACAGGATTCAGCTCTGGCCTAGCTTTCCAAATATGCTGCCTTTTCCCCGCAGCTGGACCGGTGTGGCAAGCTCTCCAAATAATACATTACAAAAAATTGCTCCCTGAAATTATTTACGGTGAAACGCACAACAGAAACCATAACATTTATAATGTTTTACAAAGCCATCAAATAAGTGGAGAGGGGATTAATTGCCCCGGCCCGACCTTAAAATAATTATTTTGAGCGGTGCAACTCTAAACTCCAATGAAATTGATACACTTTGATAATTAGATTCTTGGCACTGACCCGCTGAAGTCAATAAAGGTTATTAAGGCCAATTGCTGTCTAAACGCATTACGGGCAGGGTAAACTGTCCATCGGAGGCCCCTGCTACTCCAGCGCCAATATGATAATCCATTCTCCGTCCTGGGGGTTTCTTCCCTAGCGCCTGTGTCTCCACTCTGCCATACA
The DNA here is from genome assembly GCA_037833715.1 of Toxotes lorentzi. Classification (NCBI taxonomy): domain Eukaryota; kingdom Metazoa; phylum Chordata; class Actinopteri; family Toxotidae; genus Toxotes; species Toxotes lorentzi. The sequence goes on along the minus strand of JBBMJY010000001.1, from coordinate 8,165,131 downwards.
AAACCAGATTGGATTCGCTTAACCTTTCCAGGACTTTGATCAAATGAGCTCACACAGCAATAACATTTACATTGACCCCCCACCCCTCCTCCCCCCAACACACACAACCTCTCCCTCTCTTTTTTTTTTCTGCCTTCCCCTCTGCCTCTGCCTGTCTCTACAGTCTCTCCCTACAGCTCACTACCTTCCATCCCTCCCTGCCCGGCCGCCTCCTGAGCACCCACCCTCCACACGCTAGGTCAATAACCTAATCAGCTATCGATGGTGACCGGGCCAAGCTGTGCACGGTTGCTGTGCAACCCTACTCAGCAGCCCAGACTGTATCCAAAGACTGTTATTAAAGTGAGGGGAGAAGATGAAATGGTCACCAAGTGCATCCCTGCACACACCAACACACACAGGTATGTATGAAAAATCCAACCTCTGTTATGAATCAGAGGAGGTAAATTTGGTCACACAATGAGAAAAAAAGAGTGTGTGTACTACATATATATATATATATATATATGTGTGTGTGTGTGTGTGTGAGAGACCAAACCACTGGAAAACAGAGAGTGACAGGCTGGGTGAATGGAGTAGAGAGAGACATGGCCCCGATACCACTTCCTGTTTTGTACATCTTGAAGTATACAAATGTATTCAACTGAGTGGATCCCATTTATTATGAAAGTAGATTAATTTCCTTGATACGTGTTGAAAAGATTTCCATCTACAAGGCTCGTTCTCCTGTCAAATAACGGGGAAAGTGTGAGAAAGAGACAGAGCTATGGCGAGATAGTGGGAGCGAGAGAGGGAGAGAACAAGAGAAAGAAAGAACATAGAGAGAGAGAGAGAGAGAGAGAGAGAGAGAGAGAGGGAGTTGGAGTGCACTGAAATCTCTTTGCATCCGTGGTGGCTTTTGAAGTTGCGAGATGAGCAGCCACAGAAGTCAGGAAAGTGACAAATTAGGGAAAAAGCTGTACTGTGCAAGCCGAGCTGCTAAATCAATTAAAGTCATGCCGAGTGCATACATTAACATCAATGGTGCACACATACACACACTCGCACAATCACACATGCACAGGACAGGGGGAGCAAAAATAAATAAATAAAAGGGAGATCTTGTGGGTGCTTGTGGGTGCTTGTGGGCTCGTCGCTGTCACTTCTCCCCCACAGTGAAAAGAGGAAAGATAAAAAAAAAATACCACACCGGTATTTAAAATATTCTGCATAAAGACTCTCTGTCTATTGTCAGTCAGACGGAAGCTATTCATTGTTGCTAGTTTAAGGAAATGTCACTACTGTATGATAGCCATGATAGCAGAGCTCCTGAGGGAACATAAGGCTGCGAGCCAGGCAGGTCTAAAAGGACTTCAGCACCCTGGATCACAAGGGAATGTAAAACCTTTAGGTTAATGTCCTTTTTCCATCCTCCAGAAACAACCTTTACCTGAAATGGACTACCTCCCCCCCATTTGCTGTACATTTGCTGTACGTTCACATACACATTCCTACAACTGAAGTTCATTCAGCAGCCCGTCTCTTTGTTTCTATTAAGGAACCACATAAATTCATGAGGTACCAAAAAGAGGAGAGCAAGCAAGTGGACTTGTTTTGTTCGGTTCTTTATATATTTATTTATGTATTTTATCAGTGTGTCATTCAAATGGAGGGATAAGCATTTGCATGACAACAGGCTGAGGAGCAGAGAGAGGGAGCCCCAGGGAGAGACAGTATCCATAAACAGGAGCTAGTCCCCCCACATTGCAATATTCTTCATACAGACTAACAAACGCATACACAGCACTGCACATCCCACAACACTGTGTGCTAAATATGACAATAAAGAGAGGAAGGCTGGCTGTTTGTATTGCTATTTTAGCAGGATAAAACAATAGGCTGTTTTATTGCTACAGCACAGTGTATAAAACAACACAGTGTCATTTTATAAACCCTATTTAAAGAGACATATATTTGTTATTTTAAAATACCCATGGTGATATCAAATTTGACAAAAATAATGCTGTATTAAAATATACTATGCAGGCAAGAACTGAAAAATCTAAATAAATAAATGGCAAACCGCATCTGCACACAGTAGGTCACTCATATTTCACTAAATTACACTATGCTGTCAATTTCCAGCTTCAAAATGTAAAATATTTGCAATAAAGAAATGTAGGGGGGGTCCACATAATTTAAATAACCCAAAGTAATTTAGAGAAATGTGTTTTAATCTAACTGCAGAAAAGCCAAAGCTATCAAAACCTCCAAAAGAAAAATCTATAAGTCACATCCATAAAGTGCTTTTCATCAGCATATCAGAGGTCGATGCATGTATGTAAATATTGCTTGCCAGAGCAATAATGTTGTCTTTCATCACAATAGTGAATCATTACATTTATGCGCTCACCAATGTATTATTTTTGCATAGGTTCAATATGCATTTCTGCAGAAGACATACTTGCTTTTGTGTGATTGTGTGACTCTATGTAATTAATAATTTAGTCAAAGAAATTAGACTATATGAAGAATGTTGCCATAAACAAACATCAGTTATTTGAAATGTAAACTATAAAACATAATACATACAATTATATATATATATATATATATATATATATATATATAGGGCATATTCAAGTGTTCTTATACTTCATAAACTCATTATTTTTTCCTAGCAGTGGTTCACAATTTTATTTGATGTAAGGTACAAAATCTGATGCTAAATTTCCACTGCATGACAGAAATCCACATGTTGACACACACACACACACACACAAACACACACAGTGGATATGCTTTGCTTGTCCATTTGAGAGAGACGGAGACACAGCAACAGACAGAGAGAAAGACCTCACATTTCACTGATGCCCTTTTCTAAATACAGGTCCAAATCACACACTTCATCTGGACCCAGAGGTGGAGCTCTAGATGAGTTTAGCCCCTGTCTACTAACTCCCCCACACCCACCCGCCCTCTGCCAGGCTGTTTGACTGTGTGAGAGAGAGAGAGAGGGAGAGAGAGAGACTACAACTAGAGCCGGGCAGAGTCAGCAGCAGCAGCAGCAGCAGCAGCAGCAGTACTGTTCTCCTCCAGCCCCTGTCTTTATCCCCGCCTGAGCATTAGATGTGATTACTGCTCAGCACTCGACACTGACAGAGACAGAGAGCTCCCAGAGACAGCAGGAGCGGGTGAGAGACATAAAGAGACAGAGAAAAAGAGAGAGAGAGAGAGAGGGGTAGCAGGGAGGAAAAAAGAAGCACAGCTCTTTCGTTCCCTTTGCTGCTGCTACAGTGATACAAGAGTGCCCCCTGCTGCTTCTGGTGTCTGTGTGTTAAATACGCACACACACATACATGAACACACATGAACACAATCTAGCTATGAGAGAAGGACTGCGTAGAACCTGTGGGGAGAGAGAGAAAGCAAGACCAAGCATGTATCTGTGTGTGTTTGTGTGCTGTATATCTACAGTGTGTGTGTATATGTGCAGCACATATGTACAGTACGGAGCTGTGAGTAAGTTGACTTAATTATGAGTCTGACATTACTAAGTGATTCCTTCCTAACCAATAGCTGCGTGCCCACGTTCGCCTCTAATAAAACTTCTGTGAGGCTACGACAAACACATGACACATCCTTAATAATGCACCGTGGTGAGAAGTTAGACAATCCATCATGTAATTTTAAACACACCCTCCCTTGTGGGGAGCATTATTGGACAGCAGATCACTTATTTAATTTGTTTAAAAAGCACAAGCAGAGGCATGTTGAGCATTTAGAAAGGTGAAAACCCTTATTATTAAATAACAGAGTGAGACTAAACTAATAATGAAGCTGCTCCCATATCTGGGAAGTGGAAAAATGCTTATTCATTTTTATTATTATTTACTTTTAAAAATATTTTGATAGTTGATGTTTTTGTTACATACAGCATTGAAGTATTATTAAAATCAGTGCCAATAAATATGGTTTTCTGTTTTCTCATACAAAACAGGTTTAGCATTTATTATTTAAAAAAAAAAATTACACCTTTTTTTGCATCTATTTTCTAAAATAGGAACAGCATCAGTGTTAAGCCTTGGACTGAGGATAGAGTGCCTGTAAACCTGAATTTGAGGAGAAAAATGAGTTTAGTGCTACAGAAACAGGCTGCAAATTACGATGGAAATACATTTAATTTAACTACTGATGGATTAGTGAATGTAATGTGAGTGACACTGAGTTGATGACACACTCAGTAAACTACACAGGCTAATACGCCAGGCTAAGACGTGCTGGTCACAGGCTAAGATGTGGCAGCTGCATCTGAGCGGCCTTACCATGGTCTCCATGAGCTTCCAGTCCTTCTCCAGCTGCTCCATCGGTCTCGTCCACCAGCTGCAAAAGCGGGCGTAGCGCTGGCCCTGAAACCAGTACTGCCTCAGCCACTCAAACTCCACCTGCGAGCACACACACAAACACAGAATAAAAATGCTACTTCAAACAGAAAAATTCCCCTTAGCTTCACCTAATCTGAGAAAAAAAACAGTAAAACATTAGACATTTACAGTGTAATATTTAATTTAATGTAGAGGAAAAACATTTTTATACGTTATATTTAAATGGCAAAATTATCATATGAAGAATTTACAAATGAGTCACACAAATCCATAAAAATACACAGAGAATAGCTTTTTAGCCTCATTTGACAGTTTTATTCCAAAATGATGTCAACTAAGAACAATTATCAAGTCAAAATATATGTATGTTGTAACTTAAGAATGCAATGTGATTTACAAGTTATTTACCCCCCTTAAAAAAAGCATGACATATGTTACAAAATATTACAGTTTAGAGTTTTTTATTTCAGTTAGTACATTTTTTTACTGAAAGAGACATACTTTAGTATACAGTATTTAGGATACCTTTTTTCTATCCAATAACATTTCAATTTCTAATAGGAATTCTAATGAATTTAAAAAATTTTACAAAAATGTCCCTGCACCCAGTGAGAAATCTTTACATATGGGGAATGAAGGAAATTAATTTAGCCATTGGAAAAGTATACATTGCTTTGAATTGTTGCATATATTGTATGTAAAATAATTTTAAAGTGCATTCGGTCCTTTGTATGAGGTCTGTGAAAAGAACAACGCGGTGAAGACACATTTTTTAGTGATATGTGTGAAAAATAGTCCGACCACAAATAGTACAAATAGTAGTCACACCCTTACCAAACACAGACACACGGACAACACACACACACTACATTCACACACAGATATGAATATGTCTGTTCACACACAAACACACGTACACACACACACACACACCTTCCAGTCAGCACACCTGAAAACTCCACCCTCTTCTTCCTCTCCTCATTCTCCTCCCTCCATCCCCTCCTCTCCCGCTTCCTCGCTCCGTCTGGAGATGACAGTCTCGGCTGCCGAGGCGCTCCCCTCTCCTCCGCTGGGAGTGTTTTTCTATCCTGCTCTTTTGAAGTGCTGATTTAATCCTCGCAAGGATGCTTAATGTAGCCAGGTGTAGCCTATCTATTTCTAAGTGTGTCTTTCTGTGTGCACGTTTGTGTGTTTGTACTTGCATGAGGATCAGTGTGTTTGTGCCCTTGCCTGAATCTGTCTACACAGGTGTGTTGGTGGCTTTGTGAACGTCTGTGCATACAACTGCCGTTGTGAGTGTGTATGTCAAAGATTGGCCCAATTGCCGCCAACATAAACGTAAGACGCTGTGAGTTGCCCTCCCCCAAAACGCCTTACAAAGCATCAACCACCCAAAACAATGCACGCTCTATTACATTTTTTAGGCAGACAACTGTACAATACAGAATGTAGTTGCATACAAAGGAGCCTCATATCAGATGGGACTGAGAGAGCTACTGTTCCAATTCTGAAAACAATTTTGTTTATTGTTCTGCTAACACAGTATTAGCCAATGTATACAGTGCCCACAAAGAGTCGCTACGAGCTTTGAGCACATTAGTCCTCCCCAAAAGATCTCAGGCCTCAAAAGGTCCATATGAATATGAATTTCCTGTATTTTTTTTTCCTGGATATTTTCACCGATGCATCTTGCACATATCATTCTATTCATATAGCATAGATTTTTGGATGAGCCAGTCATCAACTCTCATCTAGCCTTGTCTCCTACAAATTATGTTCATATACAACTAATTTGTACCGGCTAATGAGTTCAGACCAATTTTAGCACTGCATGAACAAACACAGCCCTCTCATTCATTTCAATGATGCCAGTCTGTCGGTGCAGTGAGGGTGCCAACGGAGAGGGCTGTGGGGTCAAACAACCCACAGTCATCTGGCACTTCCCTGGTGGATAACTTTGTAGCGTTAATGCTGTGTTCTACTGTTTACCTCAAAGTCGCTGCAAGGAAAGATAGTGGCCACTGTGAAAACATTCCAGAGTTATAAAATCCAGTTTCATAGGATTATAAACCACTGTGCAGTGGTTTTGTTTTGGTTTTTTTGCATTCCCAAATCTTTTGCTCAAGCTGGATTTCCTGATTTGTTCAGATGTTGTGTCTGACCAGTACCTGAAGCAACACAGCACACTAACACAGCCCTCTGCGTTGTTTTAATGCAGGGCTGATTTCAGTCTGGGTGCCCACTGAATCTTGCAAATCTTCCTTCAAGTTTAACTAAATTGCAGCAGCAGTATTAAGATGAGTTACAGGTGCAGAGGAGGCTGTGGTACAAAAACCTACAACTACAGCTACAACTATAATTTGGAACCTAGGTCAAGTCCCCCAGTATCATTTTGTGTTAATAAAAGTGCTGTGGAGAAGTATGAAAACTGAGCTGCAATTGTAATTTTCAAGTGGTCACTGCTCTATATTATGAGGCAGGTCACCTACTATCCAGCCCCCCAAGCAAGTTAAAACAAAGGGCAAGAATTATTTGCACAAACAACTTGAGTGAGGTCTGCCTTGGGTAGAAGGTGCGCACAGAATCATCCTGCCATTTGCTTCCAAAAGGCTCTGATCACAGCAGGGATGACATGCAAGGACTGGGGCATGTCAGGGAGAATACACAGCCAGTGGCACTGCTCAGCAGCCTCTCAGTCACTCCATACAACCCACCCTTCAAAGAAATGTCATCCTTTATGGTCCCTTCAGCACCCTCCAAATCCACTCCCCTTCGATCACTACAGCTCAAACACACAACAAAGCCTCTGAGCACTGATATCGGACGTCCTTTTCTCTCTGTCTGTCCCTCCTTCCATCTCTCTGATTGTCTGCCTGTCCTTTAGTGAGAAGAAACCAACCTGTGTCTCCACTTTGAGCTGACATGGCTGCCTGTCCCCCACTGCGCAGGCCAGTGGCAGCCACAAAGCAGGCCATCTAAAGCAACTGAGGAGCACTGGCCAATGTGGCATTTGCAGTCTGGCCACCCAGCTGAGAGTTACCAAGAGGGGAACTCTGACTAAATGCCACCTATCCAGGCAGACACATCGAAGGTGTGTGCGAAAGAGAGAGTGGTTGTTAGGGCTAGTTTTTCTCTGAGTCGGCACGGGGGAGCGAGAGGGGAGCCGGTGGCTCCCCTGCGGCAGTCGCTGTCATCTCTGCTGGTGATGGACACACTAACTACACATTAGCCCCACATTAGTCGACCGGCCGCCCACCATGGCAACTCTGGAGTTAAAGCCAAATAGCCCCCTTTTTTCCCATTTAATGAGGCGCGATTTTTTCCACACCTTCACGGTACTCCCTGAGCGGGTCCAATCAATTTCCAGGCCAGGGCCCTGAGGTTGAAGCTGATGAGAGTGGGATCGATCCCACTCTGCCGTCCTCTGTTTACCTTTCCCGGCCTCCTCACACATTAGCCAGAACTGGCTCTCTTGAGCGACCAGGCACGCAATTTTCTGTAATCACACACTGACCACAGTGGTCATACAGAGGCTATGTTATACTGTGCATACACACACACACACATTGTTGTTTACATTTCCATTCCTATCTATATACATAAAATAATCAATTCAACAATCAAAAATTGTTCAATTCTTTAATTCTTTCCCAGGCCACAGAGGTAGGTTAAAGTGGTCCTGTGGTCTCGGCTGGAGAAGAACTCCTTCACATCAGTGTGGCTACTATCATTAAGTTACAGCTGAATTAGCTCATTAACTCACCCAAAAAAAAAAAAAAAAGATAAAATCATGATTTTACAGAAACTCAGAACAGGTGAAACATTCACTTTTAGAACATTTTATCCCTTGTGGGTAGATCTTTATTTGTGTAGCACTTTCAAAACAAACTTACAAAGTACAAAGACAGTAAAAACCCAAAAAAACTGCAGGATGAACGATAAAAATGTCTCATATGAATTAAAAACAGTGTTAACAGGTAATAAAACCCGTAAATACAGCAGGAATAACAAGCACAGACTACAAACTACTACTACTGATATTGCCACTGTAAGCCCCTCAGCTAAGGTTTCCCAAAGCCAAGCAAAGACCTGAGAGCCTGGGGACACATTCTGGCCTGGAAAACAGGACATGGGAAGGTCACACACTCCTGCTTCCACACAGTTTACTTTCTGTCAGAACATGTGTGGAACCTTGTCCCACCCTTCAATATTTACTGTGAGGGGACTAGCATCATTAGATGGGGTCCCTCAGGGCACTCTGTCACACACCCACCTGGGAAGTGACACAGTGGCTTTAAATGAGACAAGACGTTTGTGTCTGGGATTAGCATTTCAAAGCCAAACATGCACTAGGCGGCCGTGTGGCGATGCTATGTTAGACTACCCCCACCGCCACCCAAAACAGGAGGTAAGATTAAAAAGAGACGGTGAGAAGGACCGTGCTTAACAAACAGGTGGGAACTTCAGTTTTCCTCATTTCTCTTTCTGTCTCCCATCATCCCCTACTTCAACTCGACATCCCACCCTGTCCCCAAACACTCATACTCAGATGACAGACGCTCTGCTTCATCATTGTCAGACCCGCCTACAGCCTCTGACAAGTGTGAACCTCCACTCCCTCTCCCGTTGCACCATGCTGCACAATATCCATGACACATCAGCCGGTGCTAGCTTGCTGTTGAGCGCTTTTTAAGAAAAGGCCCATAAGGCACTGCTCAGGTCAGACTGCCTGCGAGTCTCAGGCTTGTTCACTCCTTGGTCGTCCATGTCAAACACGACCTGCGCAATATGCACGCGCCAACCGCCAAAGTGTGCCGCCATCATAAATAACTCCACCAACAATACATCATTTAAGTGGGTGTTCTGCTCTCGTGGGCAACTCCAAACAAATGGCCACATCGATCATTGCAAGTGCCAGGTAGGGTAGGCTTGAGCCCCCGAGAGCACCCCCCCCCTTTACTTAAGCAGTCACACATACACATGCATTCACATACACCTGCTATTTTATAAATGGCATCCTGTTTTCCTAAATAAACCTGCCTTGCCCTCGTGGTGGGGGCCTATGCTTGGTAATCCTGTGGCGCTATGCGGCAAACTAGCAGGTGCTGCTAGCTCAACTAGCGCAGCGCTCCTCCTGACAGAGACAGCCCTATTGTTTGGCAGTGCTGAATAATTAATATTGTCTACAACCTTTAAACAACCTTAAGTCAGACTCATCTGTCATGGCGTCCCGCTGAGGGGCCTGGGTGCTAGCGTTGACTAGGATGTGAACGTTGAGCCCAGGGGTGTGAAGGGGGAGAGGTGAAGTGCTATATTAACTGTTGGCCTGCGGCAAGCTAACACAGAAGGTCGGTGGCTCCACAGACGGCCCCGCGCGTTCTTCTTTTTTGACCTCGCTCCATCCCTCAATACCACAAGCCAGAATCACTCATTGTTGTGTGTTAAAAGGGGTTAGGGAGGGGAGCGGGGCATGACTCCATCTTTAGATAACATATGTTGCCTTACAATCCATCACAGGCTTGGACAAATGAGAACAACCTGGAATTCATATTGGAGGCATTTCCCTGAGTAGAAACAACAAGGTAAATAGAAGGTGGAAAGATCGCAAGCTCCCATTCTGTCGTTTACAGAGCTTTAACCTGTTTTCAGAGGACCGCCAGCACCGTCAGGAGCTCCCATGATGCAAGGAAAATGGAAAAGGCATACTTTCGATCACTGAGAGTTCAAGTCTTTAAATTAAATTACTCAGGACAGTGACAATGTAATATCAAAATTGAGGTCTAGACTATTATCCCATCAAAGATTAGTAGATAAACCAATTAGCATTTGCTCTGGTCTGTGTGCACAGGTGTGTAAATTCAGTACAAATGTAGGTTTGTTCAAATAAATTCAATTACTTAATTAGATTTTTATCTGTGTTCATAAAAAACGCCAAAATTTTAGGTAACTCAGACTCTCATTTCTTTATATTCCACGACAATTTCTGTGATCCTGTCCTGATGAAATCCTGGCATATTTGCAGATGGTTCTTGGACATTTTAACCTCCATGGTGTACCAGATGGGCGAGGATTAAAGCATCAGGATGAGTCAGATAGTGTCAGGCAGGTTCATGATCACAGAAAAATATGTGAAAACTTTCAAAGACTGGCATATTATTGTATGAACTTTTTTGGCACATAGTTTGTTGTCAGCTGCAGCAAACCTTGCTCAAACCTGGTGCACTACAAGGCCAAAACGTGCTTCAGATATTTCCAAACACTCACACACTCACAAATGAAATCATGCAACTACAGACAAATGTGTGGCCAATCATGTAAAGCGCACAGATATACAGAGACACACGCATGTGAAAATACGCCACAGTGTCCCCACCTCATTGTGAATCTCCTCACAGTGCTGTAGCGTTGCCGGCAGCAGGGCCAGCAGGCTGTGGGTGCCTGTCTCTGGGTCAGTGTGCAGGTTGGACAGGGCCTCTTTGCAGCGTGACTGGATGTAGGTCAGGGTCCCACTGGAACACTGGTAGTACAGGGACAAACCCAGTGTTATACAAATAACTGCCATGCAGGGCATACCTAAAGCCTTAAACCCGTGTAACATGTAAAAATAACCACACGGTTAAAGAGGTCTTGATGACTAACCTTCAAATTTGACTTGTCATAATCCCAATGATTGTGCTTGTCAGCATTACAGTTTTTAAATCAAAGAATAAAAGGTTGTATCCATGTACATTTAAATATATGTACATTTGTTTTTAAAAAATTGTACAGGTCTTATTTAACTGATCATAACCAATGTAAACACCTTTCAAATATTCTTTTCTGTTTCTCAGTGGATTCTAAGATGATAGGTTTATGTATTTTGTTGGAAAATGACAGATTCCTTTCCACATAAGATATCGGAGAAATCTTTCCATTTGACTGAAAACATTGACTTTTGGAATTTTGTCTTTGTTGTTTACCAGACACAGACTTAAAGGTTTTCATTTCACGCAGCTTTTCCCTAAAATAGCGTTTAAGCGCCAGCAGCAGTCCTTACTGAAGCCAAAGGGGACAGCTGGCACACTACACAGCATTTTCATGACAAATCAGAAACTCAGTGTTTTCTCCTTCAGGCCTGTTTGCCTCTCACCTCGGCCACTCTGTGCGTGGAGCTGAAGCGTGCAGAGTGTCCAGCCAGGACACAGTGCTGGTGTGTACTGTTCAGGTCATCTGGTAAATACAGGGAAGAGAAAACTATCAGAACACACTATCAATACAAACAATAGTCATCAAAAGAGCAGCAAAGAACAGTAAACAAGAGAGCGGTCCAGCAAAGAATATTTGTCCAGAAAAGAAATAACCATTATATAAAACATTACAGAACCCAAAAGAGCAGCTAGCAGAATATAATAAGAGTTAAGATTTTAGATTTTTGATCATGTGGTTTAAATTAATTGTAATAAAGAATAGAAGAGGCCGTAAAAAGAAAAAGAACAGATTACATCAGAAAAACAGATGAAAAGCGGAGCGTGAAGGAACATGACAACTAAATCATCTTGTACTCTCAGACAGATTGCGCTTGGTCCAGCACCGAATCAAATAGAATGAGCAGCATTGTACTATAATTTTAATTACCAAACAAAACCAGATCGTGCTCAATCTGTCAAGATGGAAGAGCCATACTAACAAACATTTGTCCAATATCACAGGAGCTTTACAAAGAGGCCTTACTGCTGTTTCCTGTGTATCCCTCCATGTGTTTCTTTGTGTGCATAGATGTTTCTCAGCTCTGCCGTTATTTGCCTCATACCAATAATTAATTTAGCCATGACAGAGCTGTCATTCACAGCACATGTGCATATTTACACCCGCCTTGAGCAAGAGTACACCGGCTAATGCCTGTGATTTGAAAGTCAAACAGCCAAATGCTTTGGGAGAAAGATATTATTGTTTGGTGGGAGAAAAAAAAAGATGGTGACAAACAAAACAACTTGCCGGTGTTTTCTTCACCCTGATGAGATTGTGAAGGATTAGGTCTCTGGGCAGAATTACTCTGCGTCTTTAAAACTGTTTATATCCAATAACAAATTATCTCCATCAATCTGTTCTTTTCTTGGCGCGTCTGATGCGTCAGTGGGATCAGGAGGGAGTAGAGGCAAACTCGATAACTGTAATAAATATTTATCTTTCTTTCAACCCCTGCGCCTGCTGCCACTTGTCCTCCTTTTCCAGGAAGCAGGCTTTTAAATATATTGGGTCAACTCTTTTCTCCAGTCCCCCTGTGCATTGGGAGCTGGAAATCTGATTATTGAACAGGCCTGGTGTCAAGACTTGCATTGTTCTTTTTTAACCACTGAAATTCCATTTGGGTGGAAATGATGGTGATTCAATTTGCCTCCAGCAGCTCAGACATTAGCAGTTCAAAAGGGCCAGCCGGCGACAAATGGCGCTGAAAAGACATTATGGTGTCTGTGGTTATACAGCACTGTTTTCTTTTAACCACAAATCTTTTTACCACAAAACTACTTATCATATGGTGTATGTCACTAAAACACTGGTACAATATATTTTAACACTTGGTTTAGTGGTGATCTCGCGTGTCGGTGTGGACGTGTGTGTGTTTGAAATGGTAGGGGAGGCGTATCCTGCCTTCAATAAGCAGGGGACTGCATTCTTTACATGTGTGAGAACATTTATTTTTGTGCATGTGAGTTGTGCGAATTTATAGGTGCGTGCATATGTTCGCGCACTGTGCCAAGTATTTCATGCAGGTAGACCGACAAGGCGGCAGACGGCCAAGGACTGTGCGAGCTGCTATCGTTGCGCAGCAGTTGGCCTCTCAAGGGCGTACTCACCAAGTGGAGCATAAATCCCCACTGATCCGCGACAGTCAAGTCCCATTAGAATGGTCTGCACAACAGCCCATCACTCTATTATCATGGCTGGCCTGAAACTGACTGTTCTATTGTAAATCTTATCCAGCTAAAGGAGGTCGGCTTCAAGCCCTTTCAAGCTGAATATTAGGCACAGACATCGCTGCTCTCAGATGAAAACATAGCAGCTTCAAAGAGTCAACTTCAGGAATTCATTAAAACCTTCCTATTCCTTACTTGCAAAAGAATGACAAACACTTACTAGTGGGATATTTGAAAGCTGCTCTAGTCACTCTAATATAACATATATATATATATATATATATATATATACATATATATATATAATATAGACACAACAGACAATCAACAGGTGATCTAATATTCATTTTGATA
>JBBMJY010000001.1:8116430-8151419 GCA_037833715.1 Toxotes lorentzi | reverse complement strand
CTAATATAACATATATATATATATATATATATATATATATATATATATATATAATATAGACACAATAGACAATCAATAGGTAATCTAATGTTCAGTTTGATACAGCGGCCTCACTTTTTGCACACAATTTTGTGTTGCAGATTTGATTGTCAATGAATAAAACTGCAATTTTTTTCCCATCAATCAACACTGGACAACCCATGATGACAAAATAAAAATGCTTTTAGAAATTTTTGAAAATGTATTACAAAAAAACTGAAATCTCTCATGTACAAAAGTATTTGTAGAAGCCCCTCAGGCAGCAATTACATCCAGGTTTTCTTGGATAAATCTCTACAACTTTTTCATACCTGGATTTGGGCAGTTTATCCCATTCTTCATGGCACATTCTCTCAAGCTCTGTCAGATTGGATGGGAAGAGAATTTGACTGCACTCACCTCAACCCTGGCCAGTCTCATGGTCTGCTGCTGAGAAGACTCCCTGCCACCACCAGGCTTCACCATACCATACAGGTTCAATTTTTGTCTCATCAGGCCAGAGAATCTATTTTCTCATGGCCCCAGATACCACTTGGCAAACTCCAAGCAGGCTGTCATATGCCTTTTAGTCAAAGTGGATTCCATCTATCCACTTCACCATAAAAATGGTGCTGAGATGTTCATACTTCCAGTAGGTTCTCCCATCTTTGAGGAGGATAGAGCTTCAGAAGTCTGCTCCTGGGAACACGCAAAGCTTTAGAAATGGTACCCCACCACGACTGGATCGTAGAGGTCTACAGAGAGTTCCTTGGACGTATGGTTTGGTTTTTATCCAGACATGCAGTATAAATTGTGGGACTTACTACACAGGTTTCCTTTCGTTTCCTTTCTAAACTACATCCAGTCAATTCAGTTTGCCACAGATGGACTCCAGTCAAGTTCTAGACAAATCTCTAGGATAACTAAGGCAAAGAGAATGTATCCGACCACAATCTGAGGAGTTACAGTACACGTTTGTAGATAAAGATTTGAGTGTTTGATTTTTAATAAATTCGCAAACATTTCTAGAAACATGTTTTCACTTTGTCATTATAGATTATTATATTGTATTATCAGTACTGCATACACTTCTCAGAACCAATTTTGTATCTAACCCAAACTTCTTCTGTAAAGATATTATCATAGATTTACAATGGGCTCTATTGCTAAAAAACAAAGTCAAACTCAAAAAGTCCAAAAAAGAAAACTTAATATGGAGCAGTTCTCTAAAAATGTATCTGCTTTAGGCCGTAGCTTATGTCATTATTACATCCTCCTGGATGTTGAAAGCTGCTATAAATCTTAGCAGCGTATTTATGATTTCGACATTAACACAGAGCGCACAGGTAGGGGTTCAGTCTCATCATAAAAAACACTGACAGCATATGTGATTGTATACCAGATGGATATACATATTTGTTGCTGAAGGGATCGAAACAGTGATCTTTTAATCACATGAAAGCCTCTCTAATCACAAGGTCAAATACATATGCGATAATAAATCGCATATGTATTTGACTACTGTAGATGACTACCAGATTAGATAGCAAAATAATAATAAAAAAATCCTTTGGTGTATTGATTTTGACATAATTATCCTGTACAGTTGTGCTGTTAGAAATGTGAGGCAGTTTTAGAGCACAGTGTATATCAGAGGAGACACATGTCTGTCTACACCCACCATGGGCCAACAGTTAGTAACAACAAGGATTGCATTTAAGAATTACACAAACCAAACTGGAGGACAAAAATAGCAAAAAAAAAAGAAAAAAAAAAGAAAAGATGATGATTTGGTATGTCAGCATGGGTTAGATGAAATATTAAATTTTGAAATAAAAATTGCAGTAATCCATTGAGCACAGAAAGGGGAGGACAGACTCAAGATTTTACTGTTTGTCTATTTTTATATACATATGAAAGCAGAGTGCTCTGAAACAATAATAAATCCCCCATCCATCAAACCAGGTATCCTAACTTCTTGTACAGCTGAACACAAGCTCCTGCTGTGATGTGGATAAATGTCCTCACACTCAGAAAATATGAGAAAGCTTGGAAGGGCCCACAAGGCCAAAAGGAGGAGGGTGGAGGTGTCTCTGCTGCAGCCAAAAGCATTAAGCTATGATTTACACCCCCGTGGCTCGCTGTCTGTCCTCTCCATAGAGACATAGTCAGCACTGGGTCACAAGACTTTAAAAAATAACATTTGGTTTTCCTAACCTCTCTAATGCACACAATTTCATGGAACCTTAAAGCTCCGTGTTCGGGCCAAGTAACCCCACTCACTCACACACACTCACACACACACACACACACACACCTCAGCTCCATTTCTCCTGCAGAGAGCGGGTTAGAAGAAGAGAACAGAGCAATGGAGTGAGAGTGAAGTGCATCCTGCTGGCAAGGGTCATTTGGGACAAAGCACAAGAAACACTAAAACACAGGGTAATAAAAGTGTTCCTTCCTCCAAACTCTGACATGGTGGTGAATGTGGCTGAGATGTGATAGCAACATGTTTACATGTGCATGTTTTAGCGTGTGTGTGTCTGTGTATTATTTTTAGAGCAAGATTTAGTACCTCTCATGTAATAGCAGTCTCCAGACTCCAGTGGCAGCATCAGCCCAGGTGTGTGGATGTCCCAGGCTACCTTGAGCCCAATCCTCCAGCACGCCTTCTCACCACTGCCTCCCTCACTGGTCTCACCTGTCAGTCATACACAACCCAACTCACTGTCACATTTGCATTTTACATTTATATTCACATTCAGCTGAGTAACATAAACTAAGTTTAAGTATGAAATTCACTTAAATGCATATTTCTCACATTGTTATGGAAATGCATGTGTTTCATTACTTAACAAATCAACTGATTAAATACAGTATTATTTTTATTAATTCATTTAACTATTGTGCCACATTTGCAACTCAAAATACATTAAAAATACAGTGACAGCGCCAACTGAAATCTGGGTAATGCAGTGCCCATTTAACAATGGCCATTTATCAGCAAAGCTATAGCCCAAAAAAGAGCAAAATTAAAGAAAATAAAGGATCACCACTTTAACCAGCAAGGAGTGCAATGATTAAATCCATACCACCAAAACAGTGGACGTAAGATGTATGCCTTTGTCTCCAGAAAGTAAGAATCTCTTAAAAGCTGAGCAAAGGAAGTATGTGTTGCTGTGGTCATATCGGCTGTTAGCACAGGTTCTTTATGCTATCATTATGCTGTGCAAGAGGAAATAGTTGGATAAAAGCCCTTGATGTTGTTTAGTGTGTGTGAGAGTGTGTTATTAGACAGTCGGTATCCTATGATATTCCTGTTTCTGAACCTATTCGCTGTAACCACCTCCCCTGTTCTTCTCTTTCCCTCCATTCTTACATGGCATACTAAGAAAACAAGATTTGGCTTGGCTGGCCAACACCCTTCAGCAAAATCAATACTAAAGTCTTTCTGGGCCTCTCTGCCCCACAGCTGCCTTTTCCTTTGCTCAGCACGGATAAATAGTAACTTAATTTCCAGCCATTGTGCTCTGAGAGCCAGCTAATGACAGCACTCCCCAAGGCCTCAGGAATGGTGGAAGATCATCCTCTGTGCTGGAAAACACTCAGTCGTGGCAGATTCCTTTGGATCAGCGCAGCTGGGAAAAACACAGCTCAAAACACTTCTCTGGCTGAAGCAAAAAAAAAAAATTACAAGGTGAGGCTGCTCAGAGAGAAAAAAAGCCTCTTGAAGGAAGCGGGTGTGACACAAAACATCTAGTCTGTGTAAATCTAAGATATCTAATGTGCTGTTTTGCTTTCTTCTCTAAAAGCGCCGCATTCCTCAAGGTAACAATTTCATTAGCTGGTTCTGGGAGCCCTCAGAACCAGCAACTGGAATATATCTCTTTGCCGCTCTGCTCAGACTTTCCTCTCTAAAGTCTGGAGCTGTGGGGTCACAGAGAACTAGAAAAGACACAGCTGCTGAGCACGGCAAGGTGTTACGGCATAGTGTTTGAAGCCCGTGTTCACAGGGTCAGAGTTGAAATGGCTTAAAACAAATCATCAGAGCAGACCTCAAGAGCAGGTGTTTCTGGTTAAGAAACCCCAATGAAGAAAGCCCAGCTGCAAAGCGTGTTGGGATGTCAGAGAAGCTGGCACTACACCTGCGTGATACTGTAAAATAACAGTTTCAAGACACAGATGCAGACCATGTAGAGCTCTCACCTTTGATGGTGCAGTCCATGTACAGTGTGTTTGCTGAACAACAGCTGCACGTTTACCTCCACACACAACACGAAATCATCTAATCAGTGGCATCAGACTTTTATTTTAAAATCCACTCATGTGGTTTGATGGTAAAGGGTTCAAAAAGTGAAGCACGAAGAGAAGCTTCATTATTCATTAGTGTTCTGTGTATCATTTTTATTATTTTAAAACAATAAAACGAGACATACAAATGACAATTACCTTATTTTAAGTAAAGATTTTTCATGCTGTGGTACCGTCTTCCATTATACTGTTTTGCATATCTAGAAAGCAAAGTTCTCCTCACAATGAGATTCTCTATCAACTCGATCAGGAAAATACGATCAGCTCTGGAAAGAGCGTGCGTTCCATAATTAGGAGACGATGTATCATCCATACAGTACAGCCAGGAACACTTTTCAAAGCATGGCTCATTTTACCATATCAGATAATTGCACATCGATCATTTCTTGGGGAAATGATTTAGATGAGATGCAGTGTGTGTGATAAGGCCTGTTTGTTAGACTGCACCATCAAGTGTGTGTTAAGAGCTCAGATCCAAATGTCTGTGATCTCCCAGCGCACAGTCGCCGATAAGACTGTCAGCAGCAACCCGGTGATGACATTTGATAATGCCCTGACACTATCGCATAGATGGATCTGATGGTTGCCTCACCAGAGGCTATGTCTACAGCCGCTACAGCGCAGCTGTAGGGCCATAATACACAAGGTTAACTGCATCTGATCCACCATAAAGAAACTGAGATAAGTTGATGGGATATTGAAGTGAAAGAGAAAAAAGAATCTTAATTTAATTTAACAGAATACCAAGGACTAGCATGATGCGCTTTGGATTAAAGTGTTAAATTAAATATTCTCAAGTGTTAAATCTATGGTTTTTAATGTTCGAGGTACACTATTTTAGATTTGACCCTTACCTTTGTCATCGTAACAACTGTAGCTGTAAACAGCCACTGGCGAATGAGTGATCAGGTTCTCATCGTGGTGCCAGCCAACCGCCATTTTCCCCATGCCGTAGTATGGCTCCTCTTTCAGCTGGCTCATAGCTGCCGGGTCCATATAGTTGAGTAAAGTGACATTGAACTTGACGGGACCGCTGCATACCTGTGGTGGACTGGGCTGGGAACAACCCTGCCCGCTTGCCTGTTCCTCCTTGTCCTCAATGTGGTAACCTGACAGGCTGTACTTTAGTTCGGCCACAGGTTTCCCCTGGGCCCCTAGTCCCACAGGTTGGGTCTCTGCGCCACTGATGGCCTTAGGCGCCCAGCCAGGACATTTTCCTTCGCTCTGTTCTGACCCAGCTTCAGCACTGGTTTCACTTGGTTTGACCTGGGACGACTCTCCCTCCTCACTGCTGTGTTTGGATTCAGTCTCCCACTCCCCTTCTTGTTTTGACCCAGAGCAGCCTTCTTCACTGTGTTTTGACTCAATGTCCCACTCCTCGCTGTGCTTGGACTCTGTGTCCCCCTCCTCACTTTGTCTGGACTCTGAGTCCCCTCCCTCACTGTTCTTGGAGTCTTCACTGTGTTTAGACTCTGTGTCCCCCTCTTTACCCTGTTTGGCCTCTACCTCGCCCTTTGCGCATTGTGCGAGCCTGTCTCCTTCCTTCAGCTGAGACACGTCGGAGCAGAAGAAGGTGTTAAGCTCCCACAATGCCTTGCATGCAGCTCTCAAGTCAGGGTCACAACAGTTTTGTCCTTTGACCTCAGTGTCCTCGCTGTGCCAGGGGATGGCAAAGAGCCGTGTGTCCAGATAGCGATAGGTGTGGCCCGGCTCACCCAGCAGAGCCCGTGACACGGCGGTGAAAACATCTCGGTCGCGGACACGAACCAGATCCCTCAGGAGGCAGCCCTTGCTTCGCAGGGTGAGCAGAGCTGCCTGCACCCGGCCATGGAGCTCAGCAGGCAGCGAGCAGGATCTCCTCAGAACCAGTCCAGAGTAACTGGAGTCCCACTGCGAAACAGAAGTCATTTTCTATCATAATGACATGGCAGCAAAAATTCAAAAACATCTGTTTGAAATCTGACTGAGAAGACTTATAGGTTCAGAGATTATTAGCATTATCTGGAACTGTGGTGGACTCACCAGTTGCTGAAAGCCCCGGTCTGAAGGTCCCAGAAAGGGGATCTTCTGGTCTCCCAAATCCTGCAGTAACTTCCGCCTCTGTGGAACAGAACACAGTAGAATAGGCTGATGAGCAGCTGAAGGAACTTACTGTATTTAGCTATTGTGTGTTTTTTATATGTTTACTTTAATGTCTAACAAGGACCTTAACTTTTCTATTCTAATCAAATACATGCAGTGTACAGCTTTTTGGGAGGGGGAGGAGGTGGTGTGAGGGGGGAATGTGCATGACTGAAGTGAGGTTAACTACACAGAACAGAGCTTAGGTTTAAAAATACAGATTCACTAAGTACCTCAAAATTTTTTTAATTTACCTGAGCCTTAAATTTCTGAAATGATCACACGCCTAGCTCTGTATAGCCTACATATGTTAATTCATCAAAACATTATCTGTGAAAAACATTACTTGTTAATGAACATGTTATTAGAGAAAATACCAGATCTGGTTCTAATGCCTCTTCTACTTGGGCACTTAAAGTACAAGACTGCAATATCCTAGCAGAATTTGCTGACCCTAATACATCTCCAACCATCTTACATTAAATACATTCACTCTAATAGTGTGAAATGTACAATAACTGACCATCTGTGCTGACTAAAATCAAATCGTACAAACGACTGATGCATTCAAAACTGGCGTCTCACGTCTCACATTTTTATGATTTTGTGAAGGCTGCCGTGGGGTTCCTCACAACCTTATAAAAGATGCCCTGTGCCATACAGAGCTCCTCCAATAAAACCGTCAACCCGGAGGAGGGATCAAAGTACCTTTCATTGGGCCACATTCCATTCTGACCTGTAAATCCAATGGCAACTGGCATAAAAACTATATGCCCAAATAAATTTCACAACTGTTTCCCTGCCCTGCCTCTTTCTTCCCCTCTGGTACGTGCTTGTGTGAATGTAAGTGTACGTTCACACAAGTGTTCGGTCTGTGGTCTCATGACCTCATATTCATTCCCCACAGGTGCACACACACACACATGCGGCCTCCGGATAGTGTCTCAGCAGAAGGAGAAGGAGAAATGTCACCGATATGCCACTGTCTTTTTACATCTCTTAAAGTTCTGGGGCGAACGGCCTTTGGATTAACGGCCAAGCGGTTGTGACAGCTTAAGGAGAGTCAACCCTGTGTATATTTCTGAGACATTTACAACAAATATTTCAAACATTTCTTCTGCCCTAATAATGCCAAAGACCTTATGTGGCACGCTGCAGGGAATATGGGAAGCGGCTGCCAAAATATGTCCTGACTTTTAGAGGGAAATAAAACGTCCTGTTAATAACACTGAAGTGCTAAGATAAAAAGATGTGTCTCCTGACTCAAAGGGGGGGCTGGATCAAAAAGAGTGCAAGTGGTGAAACTATGTGCATTAAAGACAGGAGACAGGAAAACAGATCCCAGAAACAGAGGCAGAAGAAATGGGAGGCCATCAGATCTGAGGCAGTGTGGTGAATTTACCTTCCGGGCTGAATCTTTACCTTAGGCTAAACAACACAACACCCGCTGAAAGTTTTCTTAAAGGATGCACATGAGTGTACAGGCCTTCCAAGTTATTCTGGAGCCAAAAAAAAAAAAAACAGACTTGCAGACAGTTGGAATCTAAAAAACAAAACAACATGCACTATTCATGGCCAGACTGCATTCAAAGGCTGTTGGAAGAAATTGACAACCTGACACATTCATTGGTGTCAAATTCTAACTCATGACAGAAGCTCAAGATATCAAGGTGAGGCTCTGGGCTAGTGTTGCATGTGCACACATCCGTGTATATCCGTGTGAGTGTGTCTGTGTGTGTATATATCTCTGGCATCAATCTACTGCAGATGTGTGCATGTGCGCACATAAGTATCAGAGTATCAGATCATTACAGTCTGCTTTATTCAGAGTGCGCAAAGCACTGCTCTGTACACAAGCACAGAAGTGTGCCTACATGCTGTACGTGTGTGTGCGTGTGTGTGTGTGTGTGTGTGTGTGTGTGTGTGTGTGTGTGTGTGTGTAAGGCTCCCATGCACAGACATACATGTCCTTCCTGAAAAACGCACAGCCGGGGTAGCGAGCGTGATGCCTCAACCCCAAACCAGGGCTGTCACACACGTGTCAAATATATCAAGTTACTCAGAAATTCCACAGAAAAAAAGAAAGACAAGAAGTTACCGGAGCCCTCTGAAGCAGATGGACTCTTGCAGTATCAGAGAGCCGCCGTGTCTGTCTTCCTGTCTCTGTGTCTGCGCCTGATTCCATGAGGCACAAAAAAAAAAGGTCTGAGCTTCCACTCAGACCCAAGAAACGAGATTACCAATCCCATAATAACGCAGATACTTCACGGTAGCCGTGCCAACCGTCTGCACTGAGTGATATATCTGATGCTGTTTTTAATCTCTCTCTTCCTTGATGGGATTATTCCCTCAGACGGACTGTTTATCACAGAAAAACACATTAGGTAGAATAGAACTCAATTGGTTTGCTTTGATCTTGGCCTATAATAGATATCAAACTGTGTACCATATATTTATTAATTTCATTTATTTCCCATCTGTGACACTTCAACGGACACTTTCTTCAAAGCGTTCTTTGCAGAGTAGATTAATGTCCAGCGCTAAGCATCAATAGCTCAAAATAGCCAGATAACTCCGCTGCTGCGGGGATAAAAGCACTTCTAGTCTAGCTTGTGTCTGCCCCAGAGGTTCTATTGGAACGTAGTGTATGTGGCACGACTGCTGAAGGAGGACACATGAATCTCAGCGGGCTTGTCTAGATTTGGCTAATGCATCATAACTGCAGATCAAAACGACAATGTAGAGTAAGCCCTGAGGAGGGCTTAATAAGTGAAACTGTCACCCCATGTAGTGGCACTTGTTTTTCAAAGCACACTTTTTGGTCCTTTAGGTCTCTTGTCTCTTAAGACAAAAATTGGGTTCCTTTTTTGGGGTTTACCTATTATGACAATATGTTCTTCTTAGTCTATTTTGTGAGACAAGAGGTACAGTATATTTTATTCAAAAGCCCCAGCCAGAGGAGGACAGCACCTCCATCAATATGGTGCCTCAGAGTGCAGACAGATAGACAGACAACCTTGGATCTCAAACAGGTCAACTCAACTGCGATGAGAGATAGCTGTGTAACAGAGCTCTGTGTTTAAGCAGCAGGCCATTGGTACTTGTGTGACACCCGTTTCAGAACTGGTCTTCTTCTGCAAAAGTGATGGTGAATCAACAGTTTTGACAAGCCGGCTGTAAAACGTCGGACTCAAACAGACAGACTACCCGTGTGCATCAAAGGCGCTTCCGACCTGCTCCATTTGGCACCGGATCGAAGAATGTAGGAAGCTTGTGCAAAGCGACAGAGGGCGCAGAGAAGGGCAGGGCGTGCCCACTCCACCAGGACAATTGTGTTTGAATGTCTGATGAATAAAAAGTTTATAGAAGCTTTGAATTCAGTTTTCAATGTGAAATGAGGAAAAAAAAACATGGGAGAGGAATTTCAGAAATGAAAAACCCAAGACCCTTCAGTTAATGATATTCATGTTTGTTCCATAAAGGTCTGTATAGGTCAAGGTCTACCTCATCTTCAGAGTATGTCCCTTACTTGAACTATAGTGAGATAACACAGCACCCAGGTGCCATCACACACAAAATACCTACACAAGCACACACACATACACACACACACACACACAAACACAACCACATACACAGGGAGAGGTTCCACTTTTGTTACGGTGCTTCCTAATGCAGAGTTTTATCATTTATGACACTTTTTTAGAACATGTATCTAAAATATATCCATGCTAGCAAATACACTAACTGAAAAACAGCAGCTCCAGCAGTAGTTACAGTGTGGGAAAAGGCCCTTTTCAACTATTTTCACCTATTATGCTTCTTCATTTCATGCATGCCACACTAAAAAAAAAATTAACCATTTCTCACTTCTGACATTTTGTTTACAGCCACTCGTGGCATTCATTTATTTTAAGAATACCAGCTCGAAGTTGTGACTCAGTGTGATGGCTAACTGGGCAGACTGGTAAATGGCTAACTGGAATGTGTGGGACGTCAGTAATGTGTAACCCCGTGTCTGCACACTCCTGCTCAGGACCAGTCCCATGAATATGAATTGGACTGTGAGAGCCAGAGGTCAGTCAGGAGGATGTTGCCAGGAACATCTAAAACATGGGCTTTCAGCTACTTTTTTGTTGACACCAAATTTTTTTCTGGATAATCTGTATTACCCTGAGATGTATTTACAGACTCAGTTTGGCAAGTAGGTCTAGCCCAGATTTGCAAATCATGTTTAATGCAAGTTAGTCCATTCTAGCTCATGCAAACACAATGGATCAAATGTTTATGTCAGTTGTTAAGAACATAATCCTCAACATGTTTTTCACATAGACACACTGTGGATACAATTCATAAAGTGCAGAAACTCTTTTTTCAGATTTTGGATTTCTTTCATTCAACATTGGCAACAAAAAAGGAAAGAAATAAACAGAAATAATCAGAAATAACGGAGGATGAATGCTTCGCCATTAACCACTGCATATTTTTTTTCAAATCAGCGACGGGAACATTGTGTATATATCGACAGACACGTTCAGCATGTGTTCAGAGGGGGGTCCACAGGTGGGGTAAGTGATGACAAATGGCAGACAGGCCGGCTCTGGCCCGTTAATTGTTGTTGGAGGCTGAAGGCTGCGTTGTTCATTTCACCTCGCGACAGGTCAGCGGGGGAACGTGATCATTAATAATAGAACATTTCCATCCATCTACCTGAACAAGCGGCCAGTCATTTAAAGGGCTGGCGCTGGGCAGACCTTTCACGCCCTGTTTATAACACTGATCTAAGCACATTACCAGAGCTGTGGGGGACCTCTGCCAGTCATTAATTAGATTCACACACACACACACAATGTGACCCACCTTTATTGGGGCCTAGTTGCGTTTGAAAAATGTCACATTTGCGGGATAAGGTAAACTAACAGACACCCGGTATGCCAGTTTAACTGAACATCAAAAGGCCTGTCCGATTCTCTCTATTTGTGAGCCGTGCGTACACTTTCTCACACACATACTTACTTAAAGCTACTTTTCAGGTCTTCCCAGGGTACATGTAATTCTGTCAGGTGGAGAGTGTGTGTGCATGAGAGAGAAAAAGGGATGAGAGGGGGGGTATTGGATCTCATCTGTTTTTTGAACTCTCCCACTCTCCACCTCTCTCACTGCACCTGACAGGCTTACAGAGAGACCCAGGTCTCCAGATCAATCATTCAAAAGTATTTACAAATGCACAAATCCAGACACAGAAAGGTTGGCACATGGCCACTCTGTTTAAGTGCTTTTCAATGTGTCTGTGGTGTCAACTTCTATTTCACACTTATCTACACCTCAAAGGGGGAAAAAAAGATGTTTCTGTGACCTTTAGCAAGTGTCAAATCTGGAGAGAAGGAAAGAGGGAAAGAAGAGAAAAAGAGAAGGGCGATTTAAGAGATCTGTCGATGTATGCCTTACATAACCTTTTTATTTGTCCGGGAGAGATTGACTGAGCATGCTCTTTATCAGAAACATACTAGCTGCTTCACACTCTCATACCTACACAATTTCATACACAGGAGCTGCCCAGTACATCTAAAGATTTCCGCTAGACAATAAAAAGTTTCTCTAGTCTTCACCAGAGCAACTGGGGTTTAAATGTCTTGTTCAAGGGTATCTTGAGCTTTACACGCAGCGCAGGATGCGAACTAGCAGCCTTGTCATCTCAAGAGACAATGTCCTATTTCTATCAACTCCCGGCCAACACCACCAACTGCCTTAATTGTTAGTTTGCTGCCGGGCCATAATGTTTCCATTAAGATTATGTCGATCGAGAAAAGCTTTTTAGTTTTCTCCTTCAAATTACAACATGCTTTCATGAGGTCAGCTGTTTTCCATGTGGAATGGCCGGTTTTAATGCAGACACAGTCCCTTGGTATTCAGGCGCAGTCCAGTTCAGCAAGGGGAAAGTCGGGGGAAAGAGTGAGAAAATGAGAAAGGGAGAGAGATGGAGGGAGGGAGGAAGGAGAGGAGAGGAGAGGAAGGACAGCGTTGATTGAAAGACTGTGATTAGCAGTTTTCAGCAGGGCACTAGGGCCATTGAGTTGTTCTAACAGGGTTGTCGCGTCTCGAGGTGCAGTCAAGGAGAAGTCAGTGCTTTAGAAAGCTCCCTCGATTTCTCCATTTCCCCCTCCCTCCCTCGTTTACTCTCACCACCCAGCCACACTTTTCCTGCCCCTCCAAAAAATCAATATGGCTGTGCAAAGTGCAGCTTGGCCCAGGGGGAGGGCCGGCTAGTTGTAGGGGCTAGATGTGGGGCTTACCGGGAGGACAAGAGGCGTCCTCCAGGCCTGTCCCACAGGCAGTGTCAAGGACAGACCTGAGGACCAGAGGACTGAGGCCCCCACATTGTCATTCCCCTCTGCATCATGCCTTCTCTCTCTCCCTCCCTCTCTCTCTCTGTCTGTCTCTCTTTCTCTCTCTCTCTCTCTCTATGTAGCCCGAGCCTGGCTGGCTCAGCAGGGCAGAAGAGATCGATAAGCAGGTGGAGCGTTTAAAATCCCCAGCTCCAGAGGCTGACGTTACACTCCTCAGAGCCCAGCAGACCAACACATCGCTCAGGGTAGAGCAGCTGGACGGATGGATGTGTGGGTGTACGCTGGTCGCACCTGGTCATTGAAAGGCTTGTGATTTGTGACAATAAACAATTCAATAGCACTTAGCCATACACAGTGTCGGAAGGGTGTAGGGCCAGACTCTTCACACACACTGCCATTGTCTCAACATGTCACAGATCAGTCGCATTCAGGCAGGTCAGCCAGCTATAGACCAACACAGCCTGGTGCTGTATTTAACTCTAAGGCAGAACCTCTATTATGGAAGCTATGGTATACCATTAGTTATAGAATAAAACATCAAAAATGTCATTAAAAAAAAAAAACTGGCATGTACTATCATTGTCAACAGCAGTGTTCCTCATTTCCATACAGTAGGCTTGACGAAGAAGGCTGTACATGATGTGGATGAAGTGTGCAAGGAGGATTTCAGTCCTGCTGCGTGTCTCTGTGTGTGAGTGACTGATCACAGTAGAAGTGGCTTGTGTCTCTAATCCAGTACCACTGTTAGACAGTGCAAAGACCCGGCTCTGTGTACCACAGCACGGGCTGATCAAACCCATCATGTGACAAGCAACCTCTTCAAATGACGATGATTTCCCAGCTCTGTGTCCTTTCGGCTCCATATTAGATCATCTTCTGACATTACCGAGTCTGGTACTTCATCTGGGATAAAGATGATGTGCAATCCGACCCAAGGGGTTGGGAGTCAAGGGCAAACAAGGGGCTAAGACAAGGGTACTGTGCTGAATTGGCTGACAGCTGTGACAATTATCATGTGGTATATTATAACCTGCTAAACATCAGATTTGATACCGTGTGTTGCTTGACAAAACACTTCAAGGATATTTTACCATCAACTCGACTGTATGTCACACTCACTACAACAGAAAATGAGCCATTTTGGAGGGAAAAAAAATCAGAAGATCATACAACGTATGAAAAATAGAGTGGATTCTGTACGCCTCAATTCCAAGCACAGGCCTAAGTTGCCATCCATCAAAATGTGATGAGCTGTTTCTCTTTTCTGAAATCAACTGGATCACGTACTCTTCTACAGACAACTAGGACAGCTTCTTGAATTAATTGCTGAGATGTATTTGTAGAATCTGATTTTTGAACATGGTATTATCAACAAGCCAGGGCAGTGGTCTAGGTTTAAACACAGACAATCACCTAAGCCACCAGAAAGACATATGGCACAAAACAGATGTGGACTGAACATCTAGGACAGGTCCAATTCTCAGTCATGTCGTCTTTGACCCAGATAAACTGGCATTATGATGTGACCTCAGATTAATATTGAATTAAGGGCTGGATATCATGTGGGGCTGTTTACACGACCGTCACCCTGTCTTCCTGGAATCCTGAAGCAGATAAGTTTGCTGTAATGGCATTAACCAAATCCTGAAGTACAGCAGGCGGCACTTGTCTTGCTTGAGAAGCCACCTCATATCTTTATTTATTTTTCCTTCACTCATTCTGAACAAAGGAAAATATTCTACCAGGAATTGAATAGCTTAATCCTCTTCCCAGTAGCTTGAATGGTGACAGATTAACATCCTGGAGGTTTACAAACCCAGCCATTTGAAAATGTAATTGCTGGCGCCACACCACATGCATGTGTTTAAGTGTAGGGTTAATATTAAAGCTCAAAATATACACACTGCACTGGAGTCAGCAAGGATGTGGCCAGACCCGGGCCACTTGAACCAAGGCAGGACGGACCGTTCTGTCACGTACGTATCAGGGAGTTCGCAAGCGGTCCCAAACCTTCGCTCAGCGCCATAGTTACTGTTCACTTCTGCTAATTATTACAGCCAATCAGAGGGGTTAACGGGGCGGAGCCTGGCCAGACCATGTTCTGGGGCATTTAACAGCTGGCAGGAACGGAGGTGAATGCATTACACACTGCCCTCATCCAATAAAAATAAAACACCCTGACATCTGAGGTGTACTTAGCACAGAGTGGAGGGAGGAAGCGAGGGAAGAAAGGAGGTAGGAAAGAGGGAGGGGTAGAGGCTGGTGGTGGGGTGAAGGGGGGGAGCATCTGATAACATGATGTCCAAGTGCCACCTAGTGACAACTTTCCAGCTTCTCTGCTCCTTAAGGCGCCAGAGCATCAGAGGTGGTGTGGTGAACAGATGAAGTGACCCCTGAGATATTCAATATCAGTAGCATATTGCTCTATTCTGTCAAGGACATCTCGGGGTGCACAAATTCTTTCCAAAGAACAACCTAAACCATTAAAGTTTCAAGTCAAATTTGAGCATACACTCAAATCACGACATTCAAAAAAATTATGTAGATTTTAAACAGTTTTTTGCATCCAAAACCCAATCAAGCAAAACACAGCACCAGCCTTCCTCAAGTGACCCCACTGTCTCTTCAGTTAGGGGAGTAAGCCCATCACACTGCACTGGTGGGCTGGTGGCCCTGGGCTCCTAGGTCCCCTCCCCTCATTAGCCCAGGTATAAATCACACTCTGCCGGTGCCCAGAGGTGAGAGGGATGAGAGCTGAGGTGAGCTTGAAATAATGCTTATGTCACGGCAGGTCAGCCCTCCATTATGGCCGTTTCAAAAACTATTAATCTTGCTTGTAGTCAGTGGCCTAGAAATAATTACTTCATCTAACCCATGTAATACAGCATGACCAGCAGTCGAGCCTGGTCAATTTGAGGCTGGGGAGGGGTTGGGGGGGGGCACAAATTACCAGGCCCCCCTGTCTCCTGCTACTGGGTGACTGATGTCCTGCTCACTTCAGCTGTGGTCTTTTACACTCTCAACACTGATTTAGATAGATACACACACACACACGCTTTGAGAGGCAGATCATGTACAAGCACACATATGTACGCACATTAATGCATGATTAAATACACACACGCTTTGACAGAGGAACACACAGTATTATTTTAAACAACGGCTCCTTCAGACTCACAAGAGGTAATACAGAATTAAATTTATCGTAGTCACTGTGCAAAACTGACCCTAATAAAATTAGACCATCCACCGGCTGCTGCTAAAAACTACAATACTAGGTAAAATTGATCATGTTTTGTTTTAATGCCATAGTAATGCAAATTAATTTCATATCCTACGTATCCTACCTACGTGAGCGTCGAAATTTAATTTTGCAATTTTGAAAGCAAAGAAAAAAATGACAAATATATATGGAAAATCATTTCAGTTAAAATAAAGAAGTAAAAACACACAGGAATTCACACCATGACATACGAGACGATTTAGTGATGTATGTCCATCTTCCTCCCCTCTTTGCTGCTCAACAGTGCCCCCTGGAGTGGCTCCCCGTCTGCAGATACAATCACCTGTCTCCACAGTGGAGGACAAAGCTAACCCCCAACATCATGGCAGATAGAAACACAATAAAGACAGCCATTGGAGAAACCCACACTGTGGGTAAACAGAGCAGCTCGGGCAAACTCAGCCTCCATGAGCGTCACAGGAAGTATGTATGGAGTGACATAAATAAATGCAGCCTTCCAGTGGCTGTCACAGCTGGCATTGCAGGTGCAAATTTAATTAGTCAAGGTGAAGTCTCCCTTGTTGTCTGAGAAGGAGGGGGTCCTCGCCATGCACGACTGTAAACATGCGCTATATCCTAATCAGGTGTCACCATAGTGTTTGATCAGCCCGCGAAAACTTGTCACGAATCCCCGCCAGAGAGTGGGCCGAGGGGGAGAACAAAGGAAAAGAGCTGTCATGAGAGAACAGGGTGGTGGTGGTGATGGCAGTAGCGGTGGATGAAGAGAGTTTGCCCATTAGCAGTCTCTGTCGCCTATCTCTCTCCCACTCCCCTTAACATCTCTCCTCCTCCAGTTTTCTTTCTTTCTCCATGTGGCTACCTATGGTATGCACTTTACTGTATCCCGTTGCAGCTCTGTGCCGGAAGATCTCAACCACAACTGTCATACTTATGCTTCACAACTGCCAACAAAGCCTCCAAAAGAAAACCACAAAGTCGTACACTACTTTTGTTTACCTCCCAAAAATCCACACATGTACAGAGATACAAGCTGTGCTCATTTTGTTTTTATCAAGTACCATTCCAAGTAGTTGGGTCCTCCTGAAAAGCCTGCAGAACTAGAGGCAGACATGCTGTTCTTCTCCCGCCCAGCGCCTCCAGGCAATATTGAGGCAGTGCGGGAACACGCACAACATTAGATACAGTTTACCTTTCAGTTTGGGTGATATTGAATACATTAGCCGATTGAACCTCATAAGAAACACAGGCGAGTGACAAGGCCCAATCGTCTTTGCGACTACCATGGTAACTGAGATTACAGGCTAACAAAGAGCAGACAGGGGGAAAAAATATTTAAAACCCGAATAGTGATACATAAATTAATTAAAGGACAAAAAAACAAGTGGAGAATTAAAGTTGGAACATCTGTCAGCGACTTAGCTTCCCAACGTAATACCAGTGTTAGAACATTTATACCCTTGAAGTTAATGATCCCCTCTTTAATTGACAGTCAAGGAAAACTGGATGCGGCAGCATCCTGCCGAGACTCCGATAAGAGCCCCCCCCACCCCCCCTCCCAAAAATAAAATAAAAAAAAAAAAACAGTTTAAAGAACCTTGGCACTAATCCCTATTGTCATCCCAGTGCAGCAGAAGGACTTACAAACACAGATAACTCTGCTGAAGCTGTCTATTTCTCAGGAGTTATGGGGACAGCCGAGCCGCTGCGCGCCTCGAATCAGTCACTCAGATTAGCCCAATCCCTCTGTGCTGTCAGTCAGCCGAGACACTAGCCTGTCATCGCATTTACATGAGTCCATCTCCTATGTGACAATGCCCCCTATATACGACAATGGATGTGGGGAAGGGGTCCACTCACTCGCAGATAGCGGGTGTACAGTATGGCAGACGGGCTCTTGTTGGATTAAGCTCATGGTGTGTGCTGTGCTCATGTCTTCGCTGACACTCCAACAACAAGTTTAAGGAGTCTTAACCATTGCTGTTTTTCTATACTGGAGAGAATGTGGGAGATGTATGTCAGATGAGGCGCACACATACACCTACAATGACAAACACAGATACACACACACACACACACACACACACACACACAGTGGGATAAACTTCAAAAAACTTGGAAGCACAGAATGACTGTTTAAAAAAAAAAAACACAGCTTACCTAGTGTATGTCTTACCAAAGTTGGCTTCAAGCATGACTTTAATCCACCTACTTCATTTAACATGATGAAGCTCAAAGAACAAAAGAGAAAAAAAAACAACACAAACTAAGTATGTGCTATAGAAAACATCTGGATCAGTCTCCATCTTCAATACACAGCAATGATGGAGATTAAAAGGCCCACCCTGAAAAATATCTCTAAAAAAAAGCCAAAGTAGAAGAGACACAAACTTTTGAGCGTCAAATTAATATAGCATTAGTTCCTGCAGAATAGAGTTTGTACTTTTAAATGGATGTGTGGTACTTGAAAGCACCTGAGAACTCACAGTGTGCTGACTGTTTTTTATGCTTCCGTGGCTCACTCCACTTCAAACAGTCCTGCAACAAATGACAGTGGATGCCCTCTACATAACAGGGCCAGGGCAAGCATGACACAGGGGTTGACAACTGAACCCTCAAACTCCCTAACCCCTACCCCTGCCATGGCACTCGTACACACACACACACACAAGTAGCCCTGAAAGCAGCCCTGACATGACCGCTCGGCAGCCCTTCCTAACCCCTCCTTGTGTTTTTTCTCTCTCCATCTCACTGGAGACAACCCTCAATTCAAGACCGTTTTAGCAAGGCAAGTGGATGTGACCCGCTGCCCCCCAGTCAGGCTCATCTGAATAAACAGAGTTGAAGAAACAGGCAGAGGAGGGGAAATCTGCCTACATTATGATAGGAAGGGAGAGGATGGGATTCAGCCAAGGGGCTCCTTTCTTTATGCACGTTTGATCAAGTGCTTGACAGCGCCAGTGGATGGAATTACGGACTGCTGAACAAAAAGTTGAGGTGTGGGTGTAAGCGTGCGCAGGCATCAGTGTGTGTATGCAATTCAGTCTGGACAGCTGGGTTTCTGTGGCCTGACAGTGTTAGGCTTGTGACAAGCCTGCAGCACCACACCACCACCACATACTGAGCGCAACCCGCCCACCAGCCTTCGCAGTCCATCACTCAGGATGGCCGAGGGAAGTGCCGTGAGGAGAGGTCAGACGTGGAGGAAAGAGGGAGGGGAGAGGAGAGGAAAAGAGGATGAAGACGAAGAGGAAGAAGGGAGGGCTGGTCAGGGGTTAAGTGTGGAGAAGACAGCGCTGAAAGGCAACTGTCATGCACCAGTGCTCACCCAGGAGCACCTGTCTCAAGAAGAACATGCAAAGTGTGCCGGTCACGTCCTGACAATACCCCCACTTTTCTACAAAGACACATAGATCAACACACACACACACATATAAGCGCTCAGAAAAGGGCTGATGCTCCACCACTGGAAAGGCATCGCCTATCTGACAGCATGCCAGTCAAGCTGTCGTTGGCTCCTTCGCATATGCAAGGAAAAGTTAGGCTGATGAAGAAAAAAACAACACAAGGGCTCAGAGGAAGAATCACTGAGACATGAACAGACTACCTGAAGTGAGCAGACACTTCTCAAAGACTTGATGCTGAGTAAATGCTGGAACGAGCAATACAAAGAGCTCCATGAAAGCAAACCCAGGGCAACCGAGACACCTACTCCACACTGCAAGTTGATGTAGCTACTGAAGTCCGCAGGTGGAAGCAGTTACATAAATAAATATCAATTCTCAAAGTATTTTTGGTATGTTTGTTTAGCTAATTTTGTATTTGAGTAGTTTTGCTCTGCATTTTTAACCTTGGCAATGCTCTCTCTCTCTCGCTCTCTCTCTCTCTCTCACTCTCTCCATATATATACACACACAGACACTGTCTATACTTGTGGAGTATATGTGTTTGTCTTCATATAAACTGCCTGTGTTATTTTATTAATGGCGGTCTGCAGAGGAGGCACCTCCAGCTGGCTAAGCTAACCACAATGCTAAAACCTGGCTCTGGCTAAAGGATGCACTTCTTATGTTCAGCCTCTACAAAGCAGTAAGCTAAAGGCCAGGTATTTTAACACTTTTTCATTACTCACATTTATGGAAACGAACTTATGATGTACAAATTAACAGTTACTATTTACAGCACCTTGTGAACCTGGTCTCCTGCAGCTTTTGTGAACGAAGGGTTCTGGGCTTTCCATTGAAACCAGATGTTGGGCAGCACCGTAAGCAGTAGGCACTTTTATTGGAAAGGTGAGTCATCACAAAAGAAAATAAATTCACAAATAAACAGCATGAAGACGGCTCTGTCCTATGCAGGTGGCTTTGCATAGTGAAATCATTTTTATTGGAGTTAGCTAAAATTAGTAACAACCAGGGCAGCTAGGATGCATTCTGGGTGGCACTGATTATTACTGACATTTTTTTTCCTTTGGAGGTTGAGACTGAATGAGTATGATGCAGTATTACCTCTGTAACGGTCAATTTTTCCAATATCCGTAGTGCTAAACAAGCTTATTGAGGATTTTTAACACTTACGTGTTGTGTTCTCTTAGCATTCACACCAATAGCAGCCTCAACACACACACATATGGAGAAGAGTGTGTGCACACACACAACCATTCATTCAAAGACGCACACAAACCCACACCTAACGCTTACACATCGACCTACACAAAACCCCACAAATAGTGCACATTCAAACACACACACACACACCACTAGAATGCCAAACAAACAGAAATGGAAAATAACGACTCATCCGGATCATAGCACCGAGTGGCTAATGAACTCCCTGGAGGCTCTAGCCTCTGTGTATGAGGTGAGAGGGTCATTCGCATGTTTATTCAGCACCAGTCCAATGAGCCACCACCATCTATTGATTGAACTGATTATTCTGTGTCTCTCTGGTGACGGGACACATGCATGACAGATGAACCCTGCTTGGGCAGGTCACATTCAGTGTAATCTCATTGAATCTGACGGCTGATCTCATCGGCCAGTTTGCATGATCCACATCGCGGCCTTGTTTGCGAATATGCTGACATCTGTGGCTAATGCCTCAACACTAATGTGAGGTGCTCGGTAGGGGCTGTCAGACACATAAGCTGTCAGTGGCTGTTTGGACAATCCTGGTGACAGCTTCCATAGGAGAAAACCAACCACATGGTAAACACTGAACACAGCAATATACCAAAGCTTTGCAGCCTTGAGTGGTGATTTACTGGCAGATTATTTGTTATATGTTTTTAAATGTCATTTTCTTTTGTATTTTGAAGAATGTTATACGGACTAAGGCTGCCAAAGGATAGCAGCTGGTGGTTGGAGGAAACCTCTAGACATGACCCTTTCACCTACAGTATAACTCATTACAGCATTCAATCCCACAGTCACACCAAGCTGTAATGCCTAGCATTCCACTATCTCTGTTATTCTATTTAATGATGTATGTATAGTATGATCACAGGTCCACAAGCACATATGGTAGTCCACAGCAGGTCATCTTGGCCATGTACCCTGAGACAATGCAGGCAGGGCCGTAAAAGTTGATATCCTTCCAGATGCAAACCAAATGCAGACATTGTGCACATATAAAATGTCATGCATTCAGTACAGACTGCTATAAAAAAAAAATTTAAAAAGTGGTAGGAAGTGAGGGAACGATGTGCAGGGTTTCTCACATTGATCATGAGAAGTTAACCTCTGTATGGCTGATAACAGAAAGTAACTGGTAACTTAATGCATCATTTTAACTTCAGGAAACAGCTCGCTTATGTTTTAAAGTCAGCACTCGTAGGACATATAATCAGTGAATTTAATCATGTTAAATTCATTTTAGAATAATAATTACATCACAGGTGAAGTGGGGCGACTCATACAACAATCGGTCCCATCCTCACATCACTGACATATTTAAATCTGACGCCTACCTTTCATTACACTTAATGCAGCACTCCAAAATTTAAGCTGAATAAGGTCAAATTAGAGTCTCTCCTACACTGTCAAATTTACACAAAAGAATCTGCCTATTCCTCCAAGACTAAACAATACAATACAAAGCAATACAGCAAATCTCAGCAAATGCATTGCAACTCATATCTCATATCTTACTTCAGTTTCACTCTAAAGTTATTATAGTCCTACACCAAACTGGAACATAAATAGGTTACACTTTTTTGTGTTGCCTGAATTAGTTTAAAGAGAGGCTTCACTAACCATGCTGATCTATAAACACCTCAGTCCTAATACATGAGCCAAAGATCAAATAGGCAAAACAAGGTAAAGAGATGTAGAGGAAAAGCTCAGCAGCAGACTAATCAGCCGCCTCTAACACTCACATAGCAGATCAATGAAAGACCCGGGGCCTTGGGCCTGCACTATATTACACACCAAAACTTCATATTCATTCATTGATTTTACTTTTCAGAATAGTATATCACTGAACTCCAATGGGAGCGAAAAATACACGCTGGGGCTGAGGTCAACCCTCATGTGGACGGATGTTTGCACAATATTGATAGCGCACGCAGAAAGAAATGACTAAATATCTGGATCAATAGCTAGTTTCCCTAGCCACGACAGGTTGTTCCAGATGGAAATATATAAATACTTCTTTATGGCAACTGGAGTGGCCCTAACAACCAGGGCTAAATGTCCCCCTTAAGGTAAACTCTTTGATTAGCTAAGGCCAGAGGTGACAAGAGGGGTGTGCTGATGCTAGGATGCCACGTTTCCAATGGCCCTGAGATGCTAATGCACACAGGGGCCCAGTAAAGGGGGCCAAGGACATAACAGGTCACAAGCCCTGGGCAAAGTGCTCTGTGATACCTGACCCTCTTATTCATTTGTAATGATGATGGTCCAGACTACCCTATTCTCAGTCATGTTCAAATAAGGTATA
This sequence comes from Toxotes lorentzi, assembly GCA_037833715.1. Lineage (NCBI taxonomy): Eukaryota > Metazoa > Chordata > Actinopteri > Toxotidae > Toxotes > Toxotes lorentzi. Next base: position 8,128,442 of record JBBMJY010000001.1, on the reverse strand, counting down.
CCATGAATAATTTAGAGATCTCTTTTCGTTTATAGTAATATTTTTTCTTCATTTTTCTCATAAAGTCATGATTCTAATTGTAATAATCAGAACTGGAAATGGTAGGTTCATTATACATAGGTGAATGAAGTACAGTTTAATACTATACGTGGAGCGCTGTGTAATCTAATCAGTCCAATGACCTGGTGAAAATCATGCTTCCTGCTGCTGCTGATGGCACAAGGGCTTCCTGTTCTTATTTACAGCACAACACAATTACTGAGAATAACACCCAACCTCACAGTTTCCCCTGCTTCACAGTGGCCAATGGGGCCATAAAGAGGGAGGAACCACATCATTGCCTGCTCCTTAATTAAATGAAAGCTGTTAGATTCATTTGCCTTCTTTTATTTTTTTTTATTTATTTTTTTTTTTTACACATTGAACTGGCCAGCCCACCGCTGAAGACCTCCCAGACGCCATCCCTGCTTGGCCCTAAATCATGACTGCATAAACGGCCCAGTGGGTCCCTGCTGGACACACAGCAGCCGCCCAACGGCAAGGCCAGAGCAGGGCATGAGGTGGATTGACACCTAGCCTGCGATAAGTAATTCTGTAGAGGATTAGCAGCATGATAGCCTGATCAATACTGTGTGCTCAGGCCATTAGGAATGCAGCGAGGAAATGACCCCCTCCGGTAATAAAGCAGGGCATCTGGGTTCTCCTTCATTTGCCAACTCCATTAGTGTAATGGTATCATTATCTGCCACAGCCGTATGTTTCTGAGGCCTTGGCTTTTCCACAGCTCGACTGGCGGGGGTCTGATGAAGCTGTGAGAGCCCCCATGCCGTGTTCCCCTTTCGAACCATTCTACACAGAGCCTAGGTGTAAATCTAGCTCTGTTGGAGCTACCCTGCCTTAGGTATCCATACCCATGTTTTATGTCAGCACCCAACCCTATTTCTCCATTATTGGCTCATTAATAGAGCAAGCAGCATGTTGCTTGGTTTAAGAGCGAGAAAAAGATGGCCAGCAGAGCACAAAGCTGCTGAATGTGCTGAATGTGACACCCCCCTCTTGCTAAAACACCAGGCCTGACATGACAGGACGTCGGCATTAGTCACCATAAATCGTTTCCTTTACACTAATTCACTAGCAAACATTTTGCGGGGGAGAATTGATTAACCATGTCTGGATGTGTGGCCACATAATCAGCTTTTACCTCGCTAGTTGTTAATTTAACAGAAATACCAAGGGAAACACAAACCATTTTAATGAGTGTTCAGAAATTAAATACCCTAAACAGCTTGCACTAGGTGACACAACCAGAGCAAACCAATGAGGCTGATCTAAGCAATGGGCTGGGCTCAGCCCAGGACCTCACAACATCTGGTGACCCTGTGTGATCATTACTTAGCCTGCAGTTCACACACACACACACACACACACTTCCTGTTTCGACACAGCACTCTATACTTGTCATCGCTGTCCAAATGGCGAGCCTGCATCAAAGACAGCATTAGAACATCGGGTTAAGGGACAGGGTCAGTGCTGTTTTCACACTTGCCAAGGCATGAGTGGAAATTCATCCTGTGATGACAACACTGATAAAACAAAATGAAATGTTTTCAATTCATTAGGGTACAAGGCGAGTTGAATGTTGCCATGTGGAGGAAATTCGTGAATTTGTTGCTACTTGAGAACACAGGACAATGCACAAACACACAGAGTCTGCGATTTTTCTAGTTGAAACAGCAAAGAAAACAGTTAGTGAGTCAAACACTGTCTGATGAATCCAGCCTCTAGTCTAAGTGATGAAATAAGCATAATTATTTCAGATTTTTGAACAGAAATAAATGTGAATTACTGTGCGTGGGGTGTGGCTACTCCCCATGGGCAGTCAGGCCAATGTCCTATTCTATTTCACCTAAAAATATATGCATAGACTAAGGCATCCCACCTGTCAGTATGTTATACTGACTTGCTGCAGTGGGAATTGCTAAGGAGATTGTGTATTCATTTGGTACTCATCTGTTGGTGCTTACATTCTCTAACGCAGAATGACAGTGAACCCATCACAGTGCATCTCTCACTTTGTGCAGCATTGCAAACACACTTGCTTACTGGATGAGGCAACCATCATGTTCAAGTTATTAGTTATCATAATAACTGTATCATTATAAAAACCACCGATATTATAAAAACTGGCCACTATTCATGCAGCTCCTTCCTTGGCTGCTCCACAGTCGTACAGTCATTTTGCAATTACAATTCCTCTTGCTCATCCTTTTATTTATCTAAAGAGAAAGGAAGCTAAGCCATTAGGTCTGTGCAGAGCTGCCTGACTGCCTGAGGGCCAGCTGGAATGAGTTCTCTCTCTGAGCCACTCATCTGGCCGCCATGGCTGCTTTCATAAACAGGAGGAACCGCGTCCTACATAGTTTCACTGCTGTCTAACATGATCCAAACACATGTGCCACAGCAGACGGCATCCAAGTCAGGAGATAAGAGGAGAAACAGACAGAGGTAGACAGACAGACTCTATGGCTATTGGCAAAATACAGCTCAATGTGCCTTAGGCACAGCAGAGTCCTTTCCTTCCTTTCCCTTAGCATCTTAACAAACCGCAGAAGTCATGCAGCATGTGAAAGCCTGATTAAGCCCAGGTCAGCACGAAACGCAGCTTAATGCACCGGCACACAAAACAGTTGGTCCTCACATGTTAAAAAGGCACCCATCTCAGTTCCCATCGTGAACATAATCCTGCACACATCTCACTTTTATCCCTTAGCAGGTTCTACAGATGGCCTATTAACAGAGGTTAGCCTATGATTAACAGTAAGCTCAACATTAGGTCAGTAAGTTATCATTTCTACTGTACATCAGAGCACTATATTATCCACTGCATTTACTGTAAAGCCACAAGCAGCTGTAGACTGCTGGCCTGGCACCTTGCCAGATCTGAAATACACTGCACACCAACTTTACCATTTGTTTTCCCTGTTGCACTGAGCTGCTCCCTATACTATACAATTAACACCTGATTCATTGTTCATTCCTCACACCACAATTAGACCCAAACTGAGCTTTGGGGTTGTCTCTTTTATGCTTTTTTTGGTTTTTGGTTTTTGCCTAACTGTTGATAACTAACCTATGGAGCAGTTAAGACTTTTACAGTTTTCTCACGAATATCCTGCGGTCTATAATTCATATCCTATTTCCCACTTGATGCGGGACGTTGCCAAGACGTTACTCTGCAAGCTACGGCTTTATATCAGCAGTGTATTTACGTGATACAACACCGTTTTAATGTAACTGTAAATTCTTCATTGTGGTAGATTGGGGGGGGAAAAATGGAAAACACAATAAAGGAAACAGGCAAGGTGAGGTATGCGCTGACATTCGCGGCTTTCTAGCCTTCAAAATGCAGCCAGCAGCATCACATCAGGAGCATTAGATATTCAACGAGCGACAGGGCTTAGAAATATGCCAGACCTAACGGAGAAAAACGCTATCAATACCTTTCTTCTCTTCTCCCCCTCACTGTCACCCGATCTTTTCATGTTCCTGGAGTTGTGTTTACACTGCCTCGCTTTCATTAGGGGCGACGTTGGTTATTGTAGTGCGCGAGTGCATGGTCGCTCAATCTGTTACCGCGTTAGAAGGGGCGCGTGCAAGAGCAGCCTTTGAGGCTTTTTCACTCAGAGCCCCACTCTCAATGTTTTCAGGGTTAGAATTATGTTTTGTGGTGAGAATCTTGCAACAGATGCCTGAAGCGTGGCGAAGAGAACTACAAGTCCCAGAGCTGCCGTGTCCTCGCGGCGGAAGCAGTTTCGGCACGCTCTAGATGTTGCGCTGCGCAGGTTCAGCGCAGGTACAGAACTACAAATACACATTCACAGATATGCTGATCAACATGGTTGTAAGTCGGTGAAGGTTTACAGCCCCTTTAAAATGGCTGTGACAAATCAACAAAAAATATGTAGACTACAACACATTATTATTATTATTATTATTATTATTATTATTATTATTATTATTAGCAGTAATTATTGCAGTGCATTAATATTTTTGAAAAGTTTTGTTTAGTTTTGTTTTAACTAACTTTAAATATTTTTCTTCAGAATATCCTGGTCCTCAGCATAGATGTTCCATATGCTTTCCCCCTTTTTTCTAAATCAAAAGCAGTGCCACTTTCATCTCAGACTATGTGTAAAAATAGCAATCATGCTTTGAACGTGCTCCAGTTCAAGTCCAGCCAGCCTTCTTTCAACTCTTGCATGCGTCTCAAATCCAGGTGCTTTTCTGCCGGTGTGGGCTTCAACCACGTCAGCCCCCTCACAACTCACCACCGATCATGAAAGGGCGCCGTAAACACACAGCGACTGTGTGGCTGCCTATTGTGTATCAGCCACAGTTAAAGTGCTCTCCGAGGGTTCATCCAGATTGCTCATAACATGTCTTGAATAGTGCTGAAATGTGTTTTGTCCATTGTTCCTATCAAAGCACATGTGAAATAGATGAGAGAGTTTCACGGATGGAGCAGCAGTGGTGGGAGGGTGGTGCAAGCAGGGGCGAATTGCAGGGGTCTGAAACACCTGCTACATATTACCATTACAGACTTTGATCAGTGTCTTCATTAGTTTCCTTTGTAATCTCTCTTCTTTTATGGTAGAGCTGACCCAAGTGAGCCGGTTACAGTGATTTAACACACATGTTTCTTTCACCTGTCTTGTAAAATGCTCAAAAGCTCTACCACTTTCAAAGATGTCGGTGTCTCTCCCATCCCTTACCAATAAACGGAGGGGGGGTACATTTCCTCTCCTCCGTCCCAGTCTTCCAAGGGGAGAATACATTTGAAAAATATCCTTGGAATCGTTTTGTGAAAACTAAATCCATGTGCATGCATGTACGTTTTTTCACATGAACATATGTCAGCCTATAGTGTCTTTTTAGAGCTTGTTGTAAATAATTTATTTTTTTTATCTTGTAATGTCAAAATCTGCCTTCATCCAACCTCCATCACCCCGATTCATCATTACACAATGTTCCTTTTATGCGTCAAACTATCATTCACATATTCCCACTGTCAATCACCTTTATGGTTAACATTTCAAGGAACAGAGGGTTCGCTGCCTGACTTCCTTTGACTTTGAGTTTGTCAGGTTTGGGGCTCTTTGAGTGATCATAATGTACAGGCTCTTGTCCAACAATTCCTGCAGAGGCTTAGTTTTTAATTCCATCGCTGGTGGCCCGTTGGTGGAAATGGTGTCAAGAGTCTTCACAACCCCCATGTCTGAAGAAATATACTCTATGTGCACAGTGGGCCCTATTAAATTATTCACAAAGTGTATAAACCATTCAAATCATGTAGTCTGGTTCTCACTAATGGAGGTTTGTGGTATAATTTCATAGCCAGGATAGAGGGAATTGCTTTGATCATAATTAGCTGGATTTGCTTTAAAAAATGTACTTTAATACACTCTATGGTTACTTTATTAAAACTGTAATGCATTTCATGAGACAGGAAATCTAATTACTTTAAAGGAATATTTTGATATTTTGGGAAATGTGCTCATTTTCTTTGTTGCTGAGAGTTAAATGAGAAGGTCGATACCACTCTTACATCTGTTCAGTAAAAAATACAGTAAGGCTACAACCAGTCAGTGGTGCAGATGTTCTTATCTGTAAGTCTCAACAAGAAAAAGGTGTGTCCCAAAATGCTGAACCGTTAATTTACAGTTATTTTCAGAATATTGTCAGAATTTTTTAGGGGTTTATTTTGTTATGTTTAGAACACCAACCTTGTCTACAATGTTAGAAATGCTTTCTTTCTGTTCTGGTGATGTTAAAACTTTTATTAAAGCCACACCACTCCATCCAATACTTTAGAGAATGAGTCAAACCATCATTCACATTTTCACTGTCAGTCATTGTGACGGGGAACATGTCAGAGAGGGGAAAGTTCTCTGGATGTTTTTTGTTTGATGGTCAGACTTGAGGCTCTGTGAACAATCATAATGCACAGGCTCTTTACATGGAGACAAGCCAATTACCTTCCTCAACAATGCCTGTCATTTGTCCTACAGTGAACTGAGCTCTAAAGCAGGCACCTCTCCTCTCATGTCCGACCTGTGGGGTTCAGCGCAACGAAAGGTCACCCGTGTACACACTCTGATGTGGTATCATATGGGATGGAGAAAAGAAAATTCACTTTGAACTTCCTCTATCATCATATAGTCTCCTCTACTGATCTGGCCAATGTGTTTGTGCTCAGGGTGGGGGTATGTTTTCTGTTATTGTGAATTGCATCAGCTCCGGATGACCCCTTGACAAGGCTTCTTTTTGTGATATAATGAGCGTCTAAAAAAGCTGGGGAAGAATAAAAGATGGGGAGCGCATGGTGCCAGAATGTTCTAAAGCAAAGTAAAGGAAGACAGAGACCATTGTGTTTTGTCTGTATTAAAACCAGAGGACACAGACCGGCAATCATCTCTACCCCAACTATTGTATGGGCCCGAAAAATCAGAAATACAAGAGACAGGCCTCTTTGTGAATAATGATATCTTTCCGATGCAGGAGTTTCTACTGGGCCACCTAGATTTTATTATTGCGTTATCAAGTTAAGCTGTGGTGTCTGTATGAAAGAGAGGAAGCAAACTACTGGGAAAACTGAAAACAATACAGTCAAGCTTTGTCCCGCACCGAACGGGACCTCTGGTGAAGGTACTGTTAAGAATTGTAAACAGCATTTACTCACCACAACTCCGGCCAGGGACCATCCTCAGCACATTGTTCTGCCTCGGTGAAGACAAGCTCTTTTTTGATTTTTATTTATATCGAATGAGCATATGGAGCAAGTATGTGCCTCCCCTGCTTGCTAACCTTCAATGCTTAGCCTTAGGAAACTGTTATTTGTCAGTGCTATAAAGCAGATTGCTGCCCAGTGGTTTCAATTAACATCAAAGAGCTCTTCACAGGCAGTAATAGTTATATCAAAACCTGAAATGTATTATTTAGGTTATATGCTGGAGTCCTCCAAATGATTATGTCCTCGTTCAGAAGATGGTTTTCTTTTCTTGCTGACTTTTTCCATTCCATATACTCCACCGCCTTCACCTCGTTTCTTTGAAGCACCCCCACATCACTCCTGTACAGTCTCTTTGTAGCACCAGGGTACCTGTGTGGCTCATGCCAGGTGGCCTATTAGTTATCGGCCATAAAAAGTGGTACTACAATGGTGATGAAGAAGATTAAAAGTCCTGTGTAGCTAAGTAGGTAGATTCTAGCAGATTTTTCAAACTCTCCCATGTGTAGCTGTTCATTTCTCACTGGAAACCCAAATAATTTACGCACTGTTGGTCCTGTTACTTACATTATAAGGAAAAAAACTGCAAAATTCTAAAAAAGTGTAAAAGGTGCAAATTTGACACAGTGCTTTTATGAATTATTTAATAACAATAGTGTTTCATCTGTATTTTTGCCCTCACATGTAATTTCTACACCTATGGTCTTTGCTAAGCAACAACATGCTCACTTTTAGACTGCACCAAATCAAATAATAAGTTATAGTTTTGATTACAACAAAGAGCCCTTTTAAATATAGGCTATTTAAAATAGGTTAGGATAGTTAAACATTGCTAATGGGATTATTTAGCTGCAGGTCATGTGTATAAATGCCGTAATGGTCAGGCACCAGACTATTTACAGGTGTTAAAGCAATAGGCCTGGTCAAAAGAAATCAAACACATGGCTTTGGCTCAGATCCATTCAGTGTGTGGGGGCAAAGTTCAGAACAGCTTGTCTGATGATGTGAGATGCTCTGAATCTCTAAAACAGGCTTAAAAACGTTTTGTTAAAGGAATTAAAAAGAGGAAAGACAAGTGAATGCACTTTTTAAATTAACCAGTTGTATTTGTATCCTGTGTCATGCTTCAGTTTTATGCACAACCCCTTGTTATTATATATATATATATATTCTAGCAGGACTTTGCAAAATGATGACAGCATGTGTAGAATATTGCTTTGACCACCAGTTTAAACAGGCTGCCCTCTTTTTACATTTCATGAGTCTTTGACAGCATGCTGACTAATCAGCATTGTTATCAAAGAGGCCCAGACTGGATCAGTCTAAGTTACCTCAGACTTAAGTTTGCTATTCAAGCCCTACAGGTACAGAAATGTACTGGACGGAGTAGCACCTGCAGTCTAGCTAATGTAAATACCCTTTTTGAATTCACCTGGGAAAAAAGGAGGGTTCTTAAAGACCCTGTGAAAGCTGTGCAGGGACCGGAGCGTCTTTTTTTTTTTTTTTTTTTTGCCACAAGCCCTTAGCTGGAATATCATTAAAACTCTTGCAACCCCATGGCCAAGGTTTAAAGTGCACAGAGGGCCCTTTAAAATGGTTCAAAAAGTACATATACTATTCAATACATGTTGATTAAGCCTCAATAAATGATCATATAGCACCACAGAAAAGAACCCTTTGGTTAGCACACAGAAAGAGCGTGCAGCCTTAGTCTAAGATGTGGTACACCTCCTTGCCTGGGATCACTTCCAGACACCGAAATGAGGAAGCGCCTTCCTATTGCTGTGATTTGAATACCATGATCACTGAGCAGTTTTATAAGAAACCCATTAAAAGTGAGGTTTTGACATACAAAAGAGCCCCTGTTTAAATCTCACGCACAATGTCAGGCTGAAAGACATTATAAAACTCTATACGGAAGCATACATCCTCTGTGTGTGTCCTTGCGTCGTGCACCATCAGGGGGGAATATCTTTTGTAGAGGCAGAGATGACCTGTTTTCTGGAGAAGCCTGTGCCCTATCGCTCGGCACTGTGCTGCAGATTAATCACACATTAGTTCGGCACGATATGATCACCCCTCTCCGGACTTAATTTTTAACAAAGACGTCTGCATGAAATATGCTGATTTGTCAAAGTACTCCATGATCTAAGAAAATAAGTCGTTCTGAATGGGACCAGCTGAGGTGGGCACAATGGCCCAGTGTGACCCCTCGCACCACCTGCTCCTGACAGTGTTTATAAAGTGCCAACTCCTCTCATTAGTGTTCCTATTACCCCAGAGTTATAGCAGTCCTGCAGATCAAACGCAGCCTGAGCGAACAATGGTTGAAATGGCATTAATATGATATGTAAGAGTTCAACAAGTATTGGGAGGGATCTCTTTGATGGGGACTGTTTTATATTAGTGGCTTTTTATTAGGGCTTTTCTGGTCTTTAATGTGAATGTTTTCCCCTTGAGTCAGTGTTACCAGGTTTAGGTCTTGTTGTGTGACCGGTCGTTGAATTAAGTAGAAGACGCACATACGGCGCACATACGAATGCAATTGTTCTTACACACACAGGATATATGTTGGTAATACATTGGGAAAACAACAGTTTGGGGTCTTTTCATGTGCAAATCAAAATCTCCCTGCGTTAATAAAGATCCGTGCTATCGTATTCTATTTCCACTGGTGCATTGATGCTGCACACACATTCACTGAGTTAATCTGCCCATTCATCTGACAGCTCACACTGTGCCCAAACCCACCAGTTGACCGCTGAAACGTGTTTATTTATCCATGCACGTTTCTCCTCGTTTCTAAATTAGTTGACATTGTGGAGCGTGCATATGGTGACAGGTACATTTAACACTGGCGGAAAAGTTTAAATCACACCCAGCTTCCCATATACAGAGCTTCTTACATTCTCTCTGAGGCCGCCTTCACGTCTAATTACTGTACATCCAACTGAATGGCAGTTTGGTTTATAGTAGAACATAGGCACTTTACACTGCTCTCCCCAGCCCACCCTCAGAGGTTATAATAAGAATATATTAGAATGTGTGTTTTGTCCTTTTCAGTTTATTTCTCATTTGGATTCAGTGTTCCTCTTCTTTTCTTTCTTCTTTCCTAAAGGGATGGAAGTGCAGTTCATTACAGAGTGAGGGGGACCTGAATGCGAAAGGCAAATCCTGAAAAAAAAAAGGCGTCATCGCCGCAAAATAGATGAACTGTTTTCATTCAGCAACAGAAGCGCTGAGCTAGTTAAGTAATTTTTCAAGATTGTTAGCCATTTTTCCATTCAGTCACATGTCCCAAATGAGATGTTCCTTGCCACCGCCATAGGTTTGTGAAGGGGTGGGGGGCTCAGATTAGATGTAATGTAGCTATAATTCTCTGAGCAGTATTGAAAATCTTTTGGACTCAGTGCCACATGTGTTTGCATGTCTGTTTTATTTGGCCAGAAACTGACAGAAGCTTCTGGTTATCCAGAACCCATTAGATGCTTTGATCTCAAATGGGCCTTGTTTCCATTTGCTGAAAATAATGTTCTGTATTTGTGCTGCGGTACATGGATTGGACCTCTGTGATTTGTTTCTACGTGTTAAATATGATGTCTTGCAAGATCATTTTAAGATGCACAGGATTTCCGTCATCTTCATCATCCTCCTCCATGTTCTCATTTTCGTTATTACCGTCATCAGTAACCGATTCCACTGCTGAAATGGAACAAATAACGATCAGCTGTTTGAATGTTACCCTCTTAGGGACTTTCTGAGAATCGTAGGATAATTTATATTGCCTGTCAATTGACAATCTCTCAGAGATTCACTACACTCTGTGTAATTACTGATGTTTTGGTGATGTCAGTGTGTCAGGCTAACATTCTGACCTCTGAAAATCTGTATAACATTCATCACAGAAGTACCACACACCTAGAGGTAATACTTTCCATGCACCTCTGACACAAAAGCAGCCTCCAGCCATAGATTGAAGCCACTGAACAATTCTGCAAATTACGTTGTTTTGTGGAATATGCTTAAGGCAGAGTAATAAAGAATGTGTACTGCCTTGCTATAGGCTGAGGACAAGCAACTGTTGTTTTTTTTTTTTTTGCACATGTAGACCATATATGTCATGGAGCCAAGTCCCCATTTCAACACTGTGTCAAAGGCGGCTCTGGACCGCATCCCGAGCTCTTTGCTTGTTTGTCTTTTGTAAAAAAGGACAACTACCCCAGCAGTGCCAAAGCACCCCAGGCTCTTTGATATGTGAAAGCCTAACAGTGGGACTGCTCCCTGCTCAGCTGGTACGCAGATGTGTGTGTGTGCGCGAGTGTGTAGGGGGAGCCCGCTGTCTGAACCGAACACAGATTAGTGACTCCTTTTTTTTATTCCTAATAAATAAACCCCAGTGCATGCTGGGGTATGTGTGAGGGGAAAATAACATGCCACTAGCCAATCAGAAGCAGGTGGTAGGGCTTGGTGGCTACAGACCCTGCAGCTCTTATCATAAAACAACTGCACTTTTAACTTTAATTGTAGTTGTGGATAGATTTTGGGGTTTGGGTTAGAAGTGTTTTATTACTTCGGACTGGAATCAAAGCAACAGAAATATAATTATGTTAAAAGCAGGCAACAATTTTGCTGTAATGGATGGTAGCCAAGTTTCAGGCTGAACTCACTGATACAGTAAGGGTACTGCCACACTGTAAGTACATTTACTCAAGTACCATACATTCTGAGGTACTTGTAGACTATTTGAGCATCCCTATTCTGCTAATGTTGCGTTTTGTACTCCTCAACTTTTATCTGGCAGCTGTGGTTCCTAGCTGCATTTTAAACACATTTGATTTTACATACAAAACATATGATCAGATCACAAAACATATATTGCAGTTGTAGATTAAACTACCCAACAGTATATGAAGTAGTTAAAGTCTTTATTTGTTATGTGTGGGTGTTACACACCTACATCTACACTGTGATCGTGAAAGTTTTACCAAAGTAAAGGATCAAAGTATGTCTTTCACTATTGCTGTGTGTTGTATGGCAGAAAAGTCCATATGGCAGTATTCTCAAACGTAACACTGAACGTGACCTGCAAACTAAATCTGTATTGTGACTTTTTAGCATGAAGATTTATTTTCAAAATCAGTGTTCAACACAGCTTTGTGTGTGTGTGTGTGTGTGTGTGTGTGTGTGTGTGTGTGTGTGTGTGTGTGTGTGTGTGTGTGTGTGTG
>JBBMJY010000001.1:8066183-8098656 GCA_037833715.1 Toxotes lorentzi | reverse complement strand
CACACACACACACACACACACACACACACACATATATATATATATATATATATATATATATATATATATATATATATCACTCTTAAAAAACAGGGTTAAATTGCAAAACTTGGTGTTTCTTAACCTCCAACCTCCAAACAAAGATACCTACTTTCATGCTATAGTGTCCTGATGTTTTCTTTGTAGTCTTTTCCCCAGACCATCCATCCATCCATCCTATTGTCAGAGCTGTGGGCAAGAAGATCAAGGTTCAGCCTCATTTCATGCAAATACTCGATATCTCATTTCAGGATGAAACTGCAACATCTTGAATGTGACTCTGTGTATGGAAAACTCTGGAGCGGTGGTCCACATCTGACCTTAAGGATATGCTAACGCTGTGGCTTTGCAGAGATTTAACAGTTGTCATGAAAACATTAAATTGAGACCGCTGCATCTGGCAGTCAGACAATAACGCCGGTACATCACAGTGCTGCTTTTTAGTGCCAAGAAGCGGTGACTCATTTCTGATAAACATCTGCATCATAAAATAAAAGCGTGGCCTTGCTTGCGTCTCGGTAATGGTACAGTGAATACCAGTTATGCGAGCAAGCACTTTTTTTTTCACTGAATTATAGTTTATTCAAAGCATACAGCTGCATCTGATACAAAATATTGGGCACAGATTGAGTGTGCTCTGTCATGGTTTCCACATTTTACAAGGGATGATTAGTAAATTATCAGTATAATTACAGAATTTCTCTATTACGCAGTCCCATAAACACTCTTGCCATTGTCTAGGTTAGCAATGAATATGTTTGGATTTTATAAAATACTTAATTTCTTCCAAACATCTGAGCAGTATTTTTCTTCCTACAATCTAATAAGTTGTTGATCATGAAGCTGATGAGCATCTGCCCTTAATCAATGCGTAAACAGTGCATGACATTCTTGATATTTTTGTTTGTAAATGGTTTTACAGTCACATGTTTCATATACCTATGAGTCATGAATATATGTTCACCTCTCAAATCCAACTGAAATTCAGTTTACTCTTTGTGAGCTGTAGTCTTACCACCTAGTAACAGCTGTATAATGTCTTCGATGTCTCTGGGGGGAGATTTTGAAAGTTTGCGGGAATAACCCTGATGACAGCATCGGAGTTGTATTATGGGAAAATGGCAGTGTTTGAAACTTCTAACTAAAAGTCTGAATATCTCAGCTGATTCGCCGATTTGATTTCGACTGATCTATGTTTAATATGTCTTTCTGAGTCTTTCTGAGTTTCCAAATTGTTGGAAAAAGCCTTTTTGGGGTAGTAAAAGAATTTGATTGAATGGCATACCATATCCTCAAATATTGACCTGGGCCTTTATTTACATCAACTGCAGAGGGTAACAGGTCTTTATGAGAAGCAGGCTTATAATTAGAGGCAACGCTTAATTTCTAATCCTCTATTTTGATAAGCATAACAGGCTGTATGAGGCTGCGTTACGTTGTTAATGCAAACTCAACACTTCCTGTAACTGTTTCAGATTAAAAGCCTTCTGGGGTTTCAGTGGACAGAAGCCCATCATTTCTTAAAAGAGCTTTTATTGTGAAACATTGTACATTACTGCAAACTAAAGTTCTGCTGAGTTCTGAAGAGCTGGCGAACAATACCAGTTATTGCTTACCAAAAGTGTATACTTAAAAGTTTACTTATTATCAATGCCATATAAATCCACACAAAAGATCAATTTAACTTGTGTGTAGTGTGACCAGTCACGTTCCAGCATGCACATTATATGACAGGCATCAGGAGTTTATTCGCCCTTCGCCAGTTTAAGGGTGTCAGCCTTTTATTTGATCATATCGACCACTCGCCCGGCCATTAGTTGAGACCAAGCTTTTCAATGACTGCTGGTTTTTATTTGAGGAAATACAGTACTCACTTTACATTGCATGTTCCGCAATTTTGTATAAACTATCCATCCTATACTCGAGTGGGCTGCAGCAGAGCGTATTTTACAGTACATCCTCACAGAATATACATAAACCTTGGTATACCAATCTTAGTTTAGTATTACTACATATAGAACATTATACACATTTGGTAATATTGTCTGGGTTTGCTTTCATTAAGTGGATAGCAAAGTACAAATAAATCCCCATTGCACTTGATGTAAAAGGACAAAGATGGATTTCCCAGAGGAAATTAATGGGGCTTAGAGCATTAAAGGGACCCCTGGTGATTTTTTCCAAATCAATTCTGGCTACAAAAAAGTTAACTTAGATTGAGTGCATCTGCAGAAGTCAATAAGATCCCTTAAACACTGCTTGCTAAATGAGGACTGAGCTGCAGAAGACATGAACTTAATCTCAAGTTGTCCCTCCTCGCGCCAATGTCTGTTCCGTTAAGTGGTAAACACAATTAAAAAAAACTCTGCAAGCCAAGTGATAATCAATAGCTTTCTGTCTCCTGTTTAATCAGATATTTTTTAATTTGTTTGTTTGTTTGTTTCTCAGATACATGGCTTTATCTAGAATATTTATTTGCCCCAGAGGTTTCTCTTGCTTTGGTTTGAGTCAGCATTTTGCACCGTTAGCAGTCCCTGTGGAATTCTCTAATGACAGTCCCAATTTGGAGCTTTAATTCAGCGCTGAGCAGAAAACACTCTTCTCTTCAGCTCATCGCTGGCCAAAGCCATTGTTTTACAAGTGGAAACCCCAACAACAATTATGCCTTACTGGTTACGGTTTGGCCGGGTGAGATTGCAGAAGCCTTCTCCTCATAGTCCTACTCTCAGAATGTGGCTTTCCACAGTTAAGGCGAAACAAACAAACAAAAACAAACAAACAAAGAGACCAAAAGCTGAACAAACCAGCGGGGATGACATCGGCAAAGACTCAACGACACGGCTGAGAGTTTCCCGAGCTGTCACTCCAGTGAGTTCTAGAGACCCAGTAATGCACATAAATGAAGGATTAGTGGTCAACCTTGGAAACACATGTGCTGAAAGCAAAGGAAGTGGAGTAGAGAAGGAAGTTTGGCGCGTGCAGAAGCTGTGTGGTTGTAGGCACTGCAGGACTCTTTGATCTTCTGTACTCAGGTGTGACAGGACTTTGGCAGACGGCGAGCCTGGTGCAGACTGAGGCTGAGGCTGGACGGGCCCATATGGTCTCAGAGAGAGCGTGAGAAAGGGCACCTGCCATGGAGCAAAGCACAAGTCAACAAAGGGTTGAAACATTTCCCAACATTTCCCTGTGTGCAGACCTGGTCAGTTATGGTCTGAAGATCATTTTTTAGAGTTTGTTTGAAACTCTCTGGTGCTCCAGATGAACTGAACTGATAAAGCTGGACAGCATGAGGATGATTCGAAAGTAAATTTAGAAAATTGCATGAGACTGACGACTCATCTGACACTATCTAAATATTCCTGATGTGGTGAGCTCCACCCATGGCTTGTCTAAGTTGATTGCACTCACAGTAATCCTTTTGCACACTCTGCCAGTATTGCTGTGTACATCTTTTATAAACCGATTCCACTATAAAGGATGATTACCCCGGCATTAATGGTCCCAGGGCTGATTGCATCTCATATAGCAACTGTCATTGTGTTGACCCTTTCATCAGCAGTGATCAGCTAAGCTCCAAAGGAGCCTAATAGGCTGTGGTATAAAAAACATGGTGCCATCATCAACTCAGCAAATTCACAGTTCGTCTGGTAACCCGTCTTAAGGTCTTTCAATAAATCAGTCCAAGCAAGGATTTATGAAAATGACTGAGTGAACCCAGAGGTCACAGGCGGTTTAATTTGATACTTGGCAGTAAATCCTCTAATTGTTTTTCAATGCGCCTTTACAGTTGTACAATAATACCACAAGAATACTAGCTTGCATATCTGGATACATAAAAGGAAACAAAATATCATTTTTTATGAGCTGTCTGCTGGACACACCTATGTTTAATAAAATTTTGCATTTGATTTTGCCCTATAAACCTTGTCTGAAAAATAGGAAATTAGCCTGTTACCCTGATGCTTAATGAGTTGCATGTCTTTTAGGAATCCAAGTGAACCGTTACTGCCATTTTGTCATGATTTGGCGGGCTGTGTTTCAGTCCTGGGCTCTATTATTTCTTATAGGCTAATTAAGACATTAGCCATTATAGAAATTCCTCCACACTCTTTGTGGAGTTAAACCGTAGTCTTTTGACTCGTTCCAGCTCCCTCTGTGCCTGAGCAGAGCTTAGGTCTGTGGTTTTCTCCTTCTGCAGCTGTGATTTCTGGAGCAGAGACAGGAGTTAGTGACCACTGTGACCTCTCCGACCCCGTCAGCGTCCGTCCAACACAACAACCTGAGGACTCAGACAGATAAAACGTTGAGTTCTCTCCTTGTATCCTGAGCATCAAGGCCCCTCGCTCTGTTCTAGTTTCCATTGCGCCCTGACTGGAGTTTGTTAACTCTGTCATTTGCAGGGAGACTTTACAAAGGTCACTGTCTGTGTATTTTTCATTAACAACCCAGCGCAGCTCACTCCTCAGCTGGATAATGAGAACCATCGCCTCGGCAGATCGGGAGAAACATTTTTGGTGTCAGCAAATGTCGCAGCTTGATGGCATATAAATGTAATTTATCAGCGTGTTTATGTTGCCGGTTTAGTAGGACATTTTTATGCCCCACTAGAGCAGGGATGCTGTGTCAGTGCATAATGACAATGTCACTTGCAATAACAGACAGATTTGGTATTTGTGGCGTCATCTCATAAAGTAGCTCTGCACTGTTTGTGAACTGTGACAACTTTATTATTGTATTTTATTCTCTTTAGGATAACTTTTCTATATGAACACAGGACCCTGTCACTTGAGAAAGAACTAAGAATAAACTGGACTTCAGACAAGACTAGAATAACCTTTTGTTCCTTAACTATTCTTGTACTGTATGTATGCACTGTGCCCATGAATTATAAAGTTTTGCTTTGAAAATAATGTACAAAGGTGTAATTTAAACAGTACCAACTGTGAATGTGTTGGACTAAAATTCATAGGAGGCAGGCCCGAATGCCATTGGCCATTTTAATACGAAGGCTATGTTACCCCATATGCACATTTGGTAAATGCACATAAAGATACAGTAATCTTCAAACAATATGAGGGATAGAAGTTCTCCACCTCTCACATTGTGTCTCCGATGGAAGGGACACTTTTATGGCACCACTAAAAGAAGCTGGCTGAACTTCCATGTTTGATCCTCCCAGGGAGTAGAAAAAAGAAAAAAAAGGTAACACTTTAATCAGTTCAATACCTTTTGTTCTTTTTGCATGAACTTCACAACACTGTCATGAAGTAACTGTCAGACTAATTTTGCCTTTTAACCCAACTTCCTTGCAGATTCAGAAATTTCCAAAGCCTCGTCTTCATCGCATTTTGTGGGCATGTCCCAAGTGTCGAGGGCCAAACTGTGTTGTCAATGATAATTATACAGACTGACGGCTACAAAGAAGAAGGAGGCTCCTTAATAACTTGTAAACAAGTTGCAAAATGGAAAAGAATAGTACACTAGTACACACTACTACACACTGTCACAGTATTGGTTATTACTGATCAAAGAGTTTGTGCTATTGGATAATGGCCACGCTCACAGTCCAGCCATTGGCAAGCCATTGTGGAGGAGCTTGATAACAGAGCTCATTTGAATTTAGCCTTCTTGCTACAGAGGTTTTGCATGCCAGCTTATTAATGAGGTGCGCATTCCCCATTTCTGCTGTCATCGCTGGTGAGAAGGATTTCATATGGATGACTGCCACTATATCAGAACCAGACCAGCCGATCAATTATCACTTTTTCAAACTGATTGCTTACGCTTTCTTTCAAGGGAATGGCACCAAATTGTAAAACAAAAAGAAAAGAAAAGGAAAAAAAAGTTTTAAAATATCATAAGAGGAAAAACATGAACACAGAAACAGAGAGTGTGCAATGGCAAGCAGAAGACCCATAAATTCTTTCCTGGGTTTGAGACTAATCAACAAGCCTTTTTTTTTTCATTTACTTGCTGCTGCCAGATTTGATTGATAGGTCAGCCATTTTTCATGGATCATTTCACTTCCAGTAAATATGTGCACAATCACGCTGCCTCTCTGAAATGAGAAAAAGAAACAAGATTTCTCTTTGTTTTCAATCTTGTAAACCACAACATTTGTATGTTGTCCAGTAATGACAATGTCAGACAGAACGAGCCCCAGAGGGCTTTCTGGGCTTGAGTTCTGAAGGCCACAGGCTGACAGATACATGTAGGAGAACAAGGCAGAGAGGAAGCCTCATCGTGCATTTGTGCAACCACCACCCTGGCCCCTCATAGCCAAGACTTCTTCAGTGACCGGGATAGCATAACCTCAAGTGGATGACATATTCTGATGGCAGACGCTCACAGGAAAACAATGTTTTTGTACAAGGGTGTAACTGCCATTTTTTAGCACCAGCAATTGCACAGACTACAATCAATCAATCTCTAAATCACAGCTGTGGTGAAATGGTGAAATCCATAACCACGAGTCTGCTGTTTGAACTGGATTTAAAGATTAAATGGTCATTTGAGTCTTGATACCATTACCTCAGCACAGATACATATTGGCCATCAAGGACCAGTTTAATTTCTGTAACACAAAGGTATCATGATCTAAGGTAGTGCATACATTTACGGCTTGTGTTAGTGTTTGTTGACACCTTGTTGAATTTAGTGGTCTGAAATATATGTAGTAGTAAACTAAGGTTTTAAAGGGCAAATCCACCATGACTTTTGTGTTTCCCTTATTGTTAGCCAAGGTAGCGCAGCAGCTCCAAAGATGAAAATGTCTGTCTCTTGGTCAGTTGGTTCACCACTGTGATCCAGTGATCCATGATGACAGTTTGTATGGAGATTCATGGTCTCCAGAGGATGAATCATACTTTGACTTTGCCCCATTTTTGGATTTGGTTTGCCAGATTTTGCCATTCTGATCAATGTTTTAAAGGCCTAATGCCTCTGTAGTAAGAACACCTTTACAAATATTCGAATGAAATTGTTTAATTTTGTCTCCATTCTTTTATTTTCACAATGAACAATTGAATTGACTGACATTTAATATGCAGAGTTGAAAAAAAGTGGAAAAATTGAAAATACCAGATCATGTTGGAAGGCAAAGTGGCTTGGTAGTTTGTGCAACTGCATTGACCAATAGTGTTCTGGGTTCTGGGCTTAAACCTGATCTGGATGTTCAGTTCCTTTTGGAGTTCTAATCTTTTCACCATGTCTGCAACAACAACACAGTACTGGGGGAAAAGGAGATAGAGGAGAAAGCCAACAGCAACTTCCTGACTTCAAAGATGTTTGATACCACACTCTATACACAGTATATTAGTGTAACAGAGTGTGATGAGTGTGATGTTTCCCTGGGACAGACTAATCAACAAGGGGGAGGCTGTGATCATTTTCCTGATTCAATTTGTTGAATACACTCAGGCTGTGAAGCACACATGCACATGAACTGACCCACACTTGTTAAAAAAAATGGCTGGAGCCACTGAAATGAAAGAAAGAATGTCTTCCATTTGAAACATAACACACTGATATATACTTTTTACTTTTATAACATTTCTACATGCTTGTTTCTTGAAACAAACGCACAGACTGAGTATGTGCAGAGCAGGAACTGTCAAAGTTTCCTCTGAGACTCGCACCGATCCACTCCGGCCCAGTGTGGATTATACCTGTGTCAAAATGCTCAACACATCTTCACAAGTCCTTCACAAGTGCAAGTTCTGTATAACAGTGAGATTTCAAAGAGTTACACCACGAGCTGTGATAGTACACACGACTGCCTGTGTAAGTGACGAATCTTTACAAAGAGGCCTTCAGAGTCCCAGGAGATGTCCTCATCTTCGCGGAGAAAGGTAACACAGAGGACACACCATACCAGATACTGCAACTATCTCTCTAATGTATATTTATAGCACTTCACTTGCATTTAAAAAGTTTAAAAACCTATCTTAGAATGCTAAATATCTTTGATCTCCTTCTGAGCATAATGCAAACGGATAATTATGTTTACTTTTTTCTGCCCATTGATATATACACAGTTTTCCTTCTGAATATAACAGACAGTATCAAAGATAAGCCTGTTCCTACAAGGAAGCTTTGTGACTGCTCTCTTTTCTGCAATTTGTCAGCGTGATATTTATATTCACTTTCATATCTCTACTGGCACTAATGGCTTGTGGTCTGATAAACACACAGAGGAAACTGTGATATGAATTAATCTACTGGTTTCGCTATCGTCTTCTTTCTTGTTGTCTCTCCTTATTTTTTGTTTTCTCATAAAGTTGGAAATGGTCCGCAGGTGGGTTCACATCCAGGTTAGCAAGCCTGTTTTCCCTTGTTGAACTCAAAGCTGTGAATTATTGATCTATTAACACTTTAAATGCTAAGCTTTCAGGTATAAGCAGCCATCAGTGGCGCTGCCACTCTGTCTGTCTCCTCCTGTTTGAAGATAAAATCAACTTGAGTTTATTTCAAGTTCATTCCGTGTCATAATACATTTTACACATTCAAATTTGACAAAGAAAAGCAAGCAAAGAGCTTACAATCATAACAGGCATTCAAATATAATAGAGGACAGTATGGAGTCGCTTTACCTGACAGCTGATCAGTCGCGCTCCTTCTCTTGAGTTGGATCGGCTCTTGCTCCATGCTAGTCAATCATCAGGAACGATAAACCAAATAGCTGCAGGCGTGACGGCATGGAGAGCGGAGAGGAGCATGGTGGCTATTCGTCAGACTAATTAACCATACAGACAGGGCCCAGCACCATAACCCAAGACAATTCCAATCTGAGGGGCTGTAATTGAAGTGACAAGTTAATTACAGGCTGATATTATCGTGCGTTCCTTGTAACACCCCTCTCGAACCCCCTCCCCACTTCTTCTTCTTTCCTCTTGTCTCAGACTCTTTTCCGTTCTCTGGAACCTGCCCTACCTCCCATCCTCAGATGTGTTAATTAACAACGGGTAGCCCAACAGGTTTTGAGCGTGCGCACATGCCCTCCTATACCCCTAACCTTTTCACCTGTGCTGGATGTATAATTAAACGGAAATAAGTCCACTTTGTCTCATTTTCATTTACAACATTTATGAGCTGCACTTTGTAGACTTGAAACTCCCACCAGCTATGGCGGCGGCACTGCCGCCACAAGCCCCACGGCTCAGCCCTCTCCACCCGATCCCACCCAACACCTCTGTGCACCTCTGTAATTAGCATTAGCATCTTCTTTAAACAAGCTACATAAAGTTTAGTGGCGGGATTAAATCAGATCATTACCATAATATGGCTGTGCAATTTGCCCCTATCTCTCTGCTTTTCCGCCACATCAAAGCCCAGTGGAGCACTGGTGTAATTGGGCCATGCCGCCTTGTCAAGATGATTCAGCCTGATGGCTGCTCCTCTCCCTGAAAAACCTCCTGGGCATGATAATTAATGGAGAAGAAAGTCAAGTCAACATGAAGAGAAGAAGAAGGAGGAGAGAAAAGGAACAAAAAAAAAAAACTTTGGACAGCTCCACATGAATATTTCACACCTTTGACTTATTCAAAATTAACATTATCAATTTGATGTATAATGGATATTAACTTTGTCAACGCTGTTTCCTTTTAATCCAGCTATGTTTTTCATGATGTTCCTCAATCTGATTCCTTATGCTGTGACCTTATGAGTGGCTCTAATGATGTAAGTGAAGTGAAATCAAAGTTTGTTTGGCTCATTGTATCCCTCTTAGATCAATGTTGTCATTTCCGATGAGGTGTCGACATGAGGACAGCTGC
The DNA here is from genome assembly GCA_037833715.1 of Toxotes lorentzi. NCBI lineage: Eukaryota > Metazoa > Chordata > Actinopteri > Toxotidae > Toxotes > Toxotes lorentzi. The sequence continues at coordinate 8,088,844 of JBBMJY010000001.1, read as the reverse complement.
CATTCAATGAGTTCACATTCAGATGATTTTGAAGCTGATTTCCCTTTGGAGTTAAGGTAACAAACAGTGCCTTGTGTATCTATTATAATTCCCTTTTCAAATAGTCTCGTGAGACCAACGCCAATGGCATTACAACAGCCTCGGCGTCTTACACAAAATCAGTTTTCTTTGATAATTTACATCATTATGTCACCTTGTAGGAAGAATGCAAATTATAGGCCTGCTGTGCCTTTGTTGACACTCTTTGCCAACACACTTTGGTAATGAATAAGGCAAAGCTTCAAACATAGACAGGTGCTGGGCGTCTAGTAACTCTCACTATGAATATCTGGAGTAGAAAGTCAGCCTGGGTCACTGTTGATTTGTTGCAAATTAACACCATATGTTTTATCTCTGCGTTTACATATGAATGACTGAAAACACAGAAAGGGAGGCTGGAGGTGGGCGAGGGGATGAATATCGATGGAAGGGAGAGATGAGTGGGGGGGAGGATGCCTGCCATTCAAATGTCCGTCATCTGTTCAGCCAGTGAGGGAGGAGAGACAATGCTGGTGACAGTTGGTGACAGAGACAGCTGGTTGTCCCACTAGCCCCTGCCTGTGATCCACTGTGAGGTGACACGTTGCCCAAAAAAAGAAAAGGAAAGAGGGAAAAAAACACATCTTTGACTAATCAAAACAGCAGGCCAGACGCCCTGCCTGCGCCAACAGAAGACCAGTGCCACGAGGACGCCCGGCTGGCACGTCAGACAATACCTTCTCTGTCACTGCGCCCCACTACTCCTTCTTCCTCCTTCCATCTGCCCTTCTTCAAGTCTTCACCCACCAGCATTGGGGCACTGGGGGTTGTCAACTAAACCAAGTAACCTTTACGTTCTTTCATTTCTTCCACCCCAAATTTGAATATGAAAAGGGACTCACTCTTACCCAGTCAAAGACCATCACTTTAATGACATTTGGCAGTCATTTGATTTATTAGGTTTTAGAGGGAGGGGAGAAGAAATCCACTAAATATTTCATATGCCATGCTAATCCTTGTAATATTGCCATCTGAAGCCATGTACCTGCACCGCTAAGACGTGAGGCACATGGATTTCTCGCAGTCAGATGGCTGGAAATGCCTGTGAGTCTACTGAATAATAAAATAGCTGTATTGAAATATTTAGACTTTGATTCCCATTAAAGGAATCTTTAAAACATGAGATTTACGTTTCGGGAAGAAAAGAATAGTGATAGTAGAGACAGCAATCACAACACACTCACACAGAAAAATCTGCAGCCAGTCGGAATAACAGTGTCTCCCTCTGTACTCCCCTCTAAAAAGTAGATTTGGGGAGAAACAGACGACATAGGTTCAAACAAAGAGCACACTACCACGGCAGAACAAATGGCTCACAAGAAGCAGTTTGCGTGATAGCATGTGTTGTGTTTCTCCGGTTGATGTCGGGTGAAAAGCACAAGTGATGAGAGATAGGGCCTACACATATATAAAACATTCTGTGACAAAAGTAGCTTCAGAACTGGGAATGAAAGGAAATGAGGTGTCAGCAGTTTCATCCCACTCGCAACACTTCTCTCATCTCAGCCCTGTTTGACATTTCCACAGCTGCTCCGAGCAGTAAGCGTCGCACTGAGGATACCAATGCTCCCTTTGTTCACGGAGCACTTTGTCCATTTGACTGCGTTCCAGATAGACCGAGAGAAGAGACAAAGAGTGACAGAGACATAAACAGAAGCATGTGGTTGACTATTCGTGTCCCCGGACCTCGTGGCCTACAGTTGGCTGACAGTATACAGGCCTGATGTACAGGCGTGTAGGCAAATGTGCCACATGGTGCCTTCTTGCCTTCCATCTCAGGACATTTCTGGTTAAATTTGTCTCTCCCCACAAGTTCTTGGCAGCCGCTTCTCCCTCTTTCATATTTGACATTGACCTTGCTGTGACATCACCCCCTCTGGGCACTGTGGCATCACTGAGAGATATGATGAAAGCATCCAACGGCAGGCCACCATGACTACACACAAAACAGACACCGCTTTGAACTCACTCTCTCCTTTTGTTTTCGCTGCAGTTTAAGAGCAGGGGTGGTCACAGGCCAGCGCAGTTCGTCGTAATGTGCGGCTCACATGTGGCCAGAGCCTGAGTAATGCTGTTTCTTTGGTCGGGCCATGTCGAGAGACGCGCCACAAATATCCACAGACTGAAATAACAACAACTGTACGACAGTAAACGCTACAGATCTAACATTTCATTTTTAACCAACCAAAACCAGCGTGCTTTTCTATTCTGTTCCACATAACTGCACTGCTGTAGGCTATTTGCAATATGCAATACCCAAAGGCTTTGGAGCTGGTAAGATGAGAATTCGCTGTGTTGACTAGAGAAGAAACTGTGATCTCTCCATTCCCAGCAGATTCTTTTACTTTGGGAATATGTGTCACAGTGGCATGTGTCACATATTAGTATTGTTTGTAAATGTGATATCTATGCTCACCCGCATTGTCTTCAAGAAGCCATGATGCGTCTTGCATGTGATGTGAAATATATACATACAGTATATATAGCTTGTCACTTATAAGGTGATCGCCGCTTTCAGCTTATTGTGGAGCACAATGAAGTCCCCCTCCGCATCTGCAGCGAGGGGGATTGTGGGTAACGAAGCGGATGAGGCCGTGTCTATCTGTTTTTGCTTGTGTTGTGCATAGTATGCATATGCACGTGCATGCTCTTCGTGTGCATGTGCACGGGTGATCACGCTGGAGCTGCTGGTTTTACATGCTAATCACAACTACTGGGTGTGTAATTGGACATAACAGGCGTCACTTGGGTGGGGTGGGCGGGTAGAGGCAGTGTGGCTCCTTGAAGGCCCAGCTAGCTAATTTGCACACAGTGATATTCCCGCATTGACAACTGGAGGCAAATAAATGAGCTGGGGAAAGGCAGCCAGACGATATGCCACCACGCACCCGCTGCTTGATTTGCCACCAGGGCTTCGGCACCCAGGTAGCACAATTACTGCCCATCCTTTCTCCCTAAATTGTGAAGCGGAAGAGAAGTGACACCCATAAGGCGTGCATCACTGTAATCGAATCTAAATGAAGGCTGTGCATAACCAGAGCTCCCACCTGAGACAGTTGGAGAGATGTGACCGCGGCAGCCTGTCAACATCGTGTCAACACACCCGTTCACAGCCCCGTCCGCATGCATAATCACACCAATCATTACAGTGTCAATGATGATAATGTAAATATAAAGAGTGGAGACAGGAAAGAAGAGGAAGAGGATGGCAGCAGGGAACGACGGGCAAAGCTTCAATTTAGAGAGTAGAAATAGTGATTGTGAGCACAAACAATATAGCAGTGGGAGGAAATATGTTCATTACATTTACACTGAGGTCACTTTACATCAGGTGGCAGGAAGAGCACACACCACACCAGAGTGAACATCATGTAATATTTTATGCTCGGTGTAACTTTTAGAAAACATGTCCAGCATCAGATGATGGCAAGAGTTGGTTAAATGCCAGAAATGTAGTACGTCTTCTCATGAGTCTGCCCTCTCATTCTCTTTGCAAATAAGTCATGTTTTGGTGATGCCATTATGGCCGTGCCATTGAGAATTCAACATACTGCCCTTAATGAATGGATATTTATTACCTTGTCACTGGTATCATTAAGCTAATATTAGTTTAGCAGTGCCAGATAGTTTTCAGCAATTGACAGAAAAAGTAGCTTAATAAGTCAAATACATTCACAGCTTATTGAGGTGTAGTGTGACAGCCTAATGTTGAGTTGTAATTGGACTTTTTTTTTTTTTTTACAACACCACTGAATTGTATGTTACAATTTGAAATAATGAGCTATGTGCATAAAATGGCTCCTGGTTTGACATGCTTAGACTGTGACATGTGTAGCACAGGTCATTGCACATGGTTGTATCTGAAAACTGGTTTGCAAGGTAGCTTGTTAGCACAAAAATGCTGCACAAAAATGGAACACAGCTGTCACTAAGCCAATTACTCTTATTGAAATCTATCCAAAAGAGCCATCACATTGATACCCTCAATGTTCTTGCTGGTGGGAAGTTGCAGTATGTCAGAGCTAGCTAGCTTAGCATTGGGCAAAGCACGGTGAGACAGTAGTACAGTTTAGTTGTACTGCAGAAGCATGTATGACAAATTCAGGCTGCAAAAACCTTTTTACACATGCATATGACATTTTAGAAAAAAAAACTTCTGTTTGGTTGTTTCACTTCCCTGTTATCCTTTTTTTTTTTACATTATTTTGGTTTTATGTTATGAATCAAGCAATAATAAGTTTAGAACTACTACCATATCCTCTGGGGACAATAATGCAACCACTCTTCCTAGTAGGCGACTATGAAGCCTTTATCAGTGATAAAATATCTACAGTATGTACTGGTTGTATGTTTTTGTGTGTGTGTGTTCATGTTGTAGGATGTCTTCTTTTTCTTTTTTCTTTTTTTGCTGCAGTATCACTGTGTCCATGCATGGCTTCTTCATGAGGATTTAAATGGCTTGACATTTTAATGGTTTTAACCATGATGACCCAGGTTTATAGTTGAAAACCAGATTATTGGTTGGACCTGGCAAATCTGTTGATTGATGTGTGCCGTCCTTGTAAAAACACATAAAGAAGACAATAGGTTATGTGAGGCGTCATTTGGACATAATTGTGTGTGCAGGCCTGTCTGCCTCTGTGTGTGTGTGTGTGTGTGTGTGTGTGTGTGTGTGTGTGTGTGTGTGTGTGTGTGTATGAACTTGCTCACCATTGCATGAGTTTAAATCATTGCTGATGTCAGAAGGGACACGCTCCATGCCACCCAGCATCATTATCAGTACTTCCTGGTGCCAAAGGGGAAGCATTAAATCCTCTCCACCACCCCAGCGATAGAGACTGTCACTGTCATTAACCTGAGGTGACGTCGGTGCAGGCCACTCAGCCTGTTAGCCTCGATCCCCATTGACATCTACACACTGCTAACCTGCCAGCAACAGAGACGTATGTCTGTATAATGCCCAAGTCTGAAACCAGCTTCTTTCTATCACTGCTGCCTCTTGAGCTAAACCTTTCTCTGTTCCTTAGTGGAAACTAGTATAAGCCAGACCCTATAGGAGTTACTGGCAATGATCTCACAGAGGAAGGAGAAGTTGAAGGTAGTGTAAGTAGAGGGTTTTTTTTTCTTTTAAATGGGACACCTGATTCAAATGAACACGATCAGGAGTGTCCTCTCTGGTCTTTCATTTTGGTTCCAATAAATGGCGTTAAAATTGTTGTCAGCGTTCTTTGACCCTTGCACCACAGCTAAAGGGACCAGCTAACTGCATAGCATCTGTACTGTAAATATGTTAAATATACTGTAATCTGAACAAATGTTCCAGGACTATCAGTTGCCAAGTGTGACATCTGCCCACTCAAAAAATAGCTTGTGAAGAAGTAAAGACCTAAATGAGTTGTTGATATAGACAGTGGCTTTTTGATATCTGAAAATTATTACATTTTAAGTGTTTTACTTTGGGGGAAAAATACATATTATTATGCAAATAAATCAGTGAATATCACTGTAACAGTTCAGGAAAATCTTACTTGTCATCTCATAGTGTTTTCCTTGACATCATCTCTGTAGCCCAGCAGTAAGGTGCTAAATTTGGTTTTCCATGTTTTCGTTCCATACTCCCATCATTCCTGTTTCAGTCATCCCACTGGCTGCAACAGTCTCCTCAGTGAGCGATTTCCTTTCCTGTCATGAACACCAGTGGGGAAAAAAACACACACACACAAAAAAAAAAAACAATCGACAGCATGGCTCTGGTCAAAGTGAGGATGGCGACACCCTGTTTAACGACGGCGTGTACTTTGTGCTGTAAGCATAACACGTGATTTACAGTACAGTGGATTTTATTTTAAGGGATCCAACTCCCTTCTTGGGTGATGATGAAGTGGCAGCGCTGGGATATAGGAAGTCGGCCAGTCTCTGGAGGCTTTGACCAGACATGTTTTCCTCTTTCTTTAGCCCACAATTAGAAGCGATAGTCTCCCACTCCTACGATGGCTCCCTCTCCTCAGCAGAGATATATTTATCTGAGGATAATTGGCCATTAAATCCTCACTTGACAACTGTGAAAATGCCACCCCAAGAGTAATCTGGCTGCCAGAAAATGACAACGGTTGGCAGAGCTGTCGACTGCTGGGAGCCACATCAGGAATAGATGGATCTATTCCACACACTCACATCCATACACGTGCACACATACACATCGAACAGAGCTGGCTGTCCTAATCAAATTCTGTCCTGTTTGTAGACTTGTGATTTTTATGTTTTTTCTGTTCTGTTCTTTTTTTTTTTCGATAAAGAAAACCCCTCATTATGATCCTTATTAAAAGACAGGTCTCAGCACTAAGGATAACACAGCATCTTCTTAAACCCTTCTGTCACTAAAGAGAAATGCACGTTTTAGCTTTATTTATTTTCATTAACTTTGCAAGCTCCCTGCTTTGATCACTCTATCAGGGTACTCTATATTCAATTACAGATGTCGCACTTCTTTGAAAGCCCTTATGTAAAATTGGATTCTTCTTAGCCTAGCGTCTGTCCGACTTGAGCTGATCCTTATCACATACGGTTCAAAGTATCTGAGCTTCCCAGCTTTTTCGAGGCTGTCGAAAGCCTGGCCAAGGCAAATGAAAAGACAAGCATTGCGCTATAAATTTCTGTCCTTTTCGTCCAAGTGCCTTGGCTGTCTCTCAAGCTGCTAACACGAATCAGACTGAGCAGCAGATACAGTAAGTATAATTATTCGCAAAGGATGAAGAGAAGACCAGGTCTTTGATAGTGTTTCAAATACTGGCCATAGTTAGCCCCTGGGTGAACATTTTCCTCTATGTGTTTTCCTTCTCTCTGATCAAAACCAGACTTTTTCTTACATTTGAAACATTTCCATTTTGAGATTTAAACATGAACCTTGATGAGAACTTTGTGGGAAAGGTGGTAACAAAAGTGGATCATGACTTTTTTTTTTTGTTATTGACATTTTGGATCACCTTACAGCGTTTGTCTGTTTTATTGTCTGGCAAGAAACTACTGGTCATGACAGAGTGGTTGTCATAGGAATGTACATATTATCTCTCACAGAAGAGGTCGAGTTGTTTCCCTCTCGCTCTTTATCAGGTAAACGTGTTGAAAATAGAAGGCTGATTGAAATACTGTATTTGCAGGGGAAGCGTGAGGTTATGGCAGGAGGACAAGAGCCTTTTAAAGCTGCCATAAATTTATGGCGGGCCAAAGAGCCTGTTCTGTCTGTGTCCACTGCAGTGAAAGATCTCTGGATGAGAATGAATCCACTCTGCTCCTGATCTATGCCAGAGCTCAGACATTTACAGCACAGCGTTTGTGTATGGAGATGTCGCAGGCTTTCAGACCGAGGTAGCAGAGAGAATAGGGAAACTGTGTCTTTGAGTGTCTTTTCAGATGTCATTTGTGTTTCGGATTCAGGGGCTACTCAAATCACAGCACCCTGCCAGAGCATGTTTCAGGAAACACCCATCCCCGATTCCCGTCCAGGAAGTTGAGAGCTTTCTCTAATATCACTCAGATGGTCCCGGACAACTGGGAGATGATGAAAAAGTAATATTACTAATAATATGGCGAGTGGAAGGAAAAGGGTGGATTCTCCTCTAAGAGCTCCAGACTATGTTGTTTATTAATTCAAAATAGTGTTTCAGTTTCACAATCCATGTTATCAAAAATTCCAACAATGTCTTGAGTGCAATCTCATGTTGGAGTGACAATGGGACGGAAAGTACAGGAGAGGTGAATAGAAGGTACATAGCATAAACTATTCACCAGGGCGCATGAAATAGGAGGAGAGGGAGAGCGAGAAAGCAGTGTTTCTGTATTTCCATACCTCTACCCACCAGTGACAACACCCAAAACAGACACGCTCTACGTTTTAACAGTTTGTCAAAGAAGCTTTTGTTTGTTCCACTGTGTTTTTTTTCCCTCTGTTGTTTTTTTTACACCCCTCCTTTCACATCAGTCCTTTACTCTGGAGGCTGCCTCGCCGCTCACAAACAACAGCATTCTCCCAGTCGGCTCTGTTTGATGACCTACATTACATTCTCTTTGCATGGAGGTACAGCAAGCTTACATGTTGTGTGTGCATAAACTGCGGTGTAAATGACTCGAACAAAAGGGAGGAGCACCCGTACGGGGACGGAAATGAAAGTGCGTACCATTGTAGGGGACACATTGCATCAAGAGAGCTCAGTGTAGTCTAAACACCGCCACTGAGGGTTTGTGTCACCGATGATGGCTGGCACTGGTACGACGTGTGTGTGAACATGTTTTATGTGCATGGGTGTGAATGCATACATAAAGTACAGGACATGTTTGCTCATCATGAGTTCGTCCCTCACACATGAAACACAACTAACGCTCCTCTGGGACCGAGCAGGAGGCACTTCCTCCCTTGGGTTTGACAAGTTGTATGTAAAAATGATCCACAGCAGTGCATCTTCTACCTTTGGGGTTTGTTGTGGGAGTCTCAAATCAATGCGTATCTGTAGATCTCTTCTCAGGAAATCAGCCCAAATGAGTTTCATCTGGCTGGATGGTGAGCATATTGGATGTGCTTTGATCGTAAAGCAAGACCCAGCAGTGTGCAGGCCCTCCAGCGCCCCACATCATGGTAAAATCATGTACTCAAACTTCTATTGTTTGTACAGTGATTGTGCTCAACAACCCAGTGTGCCTCTTCATGCAAAACCACACATGTTCAGCATGGATGAAAAGTCAACTCCATTATGTTCATTCAGAAACAGCCCCTTTGATTACTGCATTTCAAGCTCAAAGAATTTCACCATCTGAAACCCACGTCTCTTCAGCGTCTCTCCTCCATACAAACACAGAATACACCCGTGGCACTGTTGCAACTTGTGTAATGTGTCATGTGAACGTCTGTTCACTTGGAAGTAAAAGCTCACTTCTGAAAGAGCCGTCACACAAATTAAGCCCCCCCACTCCCCCACCCCCCGCGCTTTCCAAAAACTAAAAGTTTTGGTGTTATCCCTGAGAGCAGCACTAAAGCAGAAAGCCAGTTAAGCCCCATTAGGAGCCTGTGCGCTGTGACGATCTCATTGGAAGTGCTGGATGAAAATTGCCCGGATTAATGTGTTAATCCACCTCTTTAAAATGCTAATGTCCATTTTATGCCCATTAAATCTCAGTGTGCGTTTTCTTTGATGCGTGCAATTGCTATCAATTAAACACAGAGGAGTGAAACAGGCAGGAGGGAGATTAGTTCCCTTGCTTCGAGCATGAATTTCTCCTTTTGGTTTCATATTTATCTTGAATGGGGGGGTTTGTGAAATACAGAAGGAGCAATGAGGGGATATGAAGACTTCTGGAAGCTGTGCGTGCCTTTCACAGAGCTTATAACAAACACTCAAACATCCACTAGCAAGAGCAAATATGTAAACATATTACTAAACTGATTTTTTTTTTTTACTTGAAGACTGTATATATTAAAAATAGCTTTAAAACCCCTTCATTCTTTTTCTTCTTTTTCATTCTCTTCTTTTTTATCTCTTACCTGATTTGACATAATCACATATTTACTCTGCATTCCACTGTAATATATTCATTTTTATATTGTTGACAATTGACAGGAAAAAAGCTGACCATTATACTGAGTACGGTGCTATCATTTATTTTATAAGACATCTGTTTATGTATGTGTTTTGTTGTTGCACTGAAGCTGTTTGACTGTTGACTGCAGTACCATCAACTAAATGCCATGCCGTAATTGCTTTCATGATTTCATATGCACTGCATTTTACAGTGATTAATAACTGTCTAAAGCAATTGTTTTCAGCACTATGACATATGTGGTATTTTGCATATGCTCTTACCCTATGCAAATTCCAGATATGTAACATAAGCTTTACTGTGATGTCTAAATAAATATTACAAGCCTACACTTGTAATGGAGGTTGTACCAGTAATATTCATGTAATAACCATTGTTAGTTAAAGCGTGGTTAGTTAAAGCTGCCCTAATTGATATTTTTATTTTAACAATGATCAGAAGTCATGTATTAAAGGTTTTGCTTGCATTGAACTCAAAGAGACACCCAACCCTGCTTTTCCCAGCATTTCTATGGGGCTTTATTGCATCTTTCAGCTCATTGTTTTGGTTTTCTGGAGCACAACTTTATTGCTTGGTTCAGTTTCACTGCAGTCGTCAACTTTGTTTCCTGATGAAGCCAACAACTAGTTTCAGCGAAATATTAGATGGCAGTAATCTTGAAAATTAAAATGAAGTCATTAGATTCCCTACAACACACAGCAGACAGACAAAGATACTCACTAGCTGATAAACTCAGTGGAGCTTTTAGCAGCTAAAGAGCCATTTATTTCCCTCTGGAGTTAGTGGAGACCAAAATGGAGCTAAGAGGAGGGTGGTAACAAGAAACACCACAGTAAATGAATGCCAATATCGCTCTGTGTCTGCTGGATGTGTGAATAAGCAACTGTTTGCTAACTTAATGTAGTAACAATATAGTCAGTGTTGTTGTCACACTGCCACCAAACAAACAAACAAAATAAAATAATCAATGCAAGTGCTAAGAAAGAAAATCAGAGTTCAGAATTTTAGTGAAAAATTGGTATGGGATTTTTTTCTTGAAGAGCTGAGCTTTCAGCCTGCAGTGAAAGCTTGACATCAGAAAAAGAGATGGGAAAGTTTATTACAACATTAGTAGAAGAGAGAATAGAGATGAAAGAGGAAACTAGGCAGTGAGCCAAATAGTAGTGGCCAATAGAGGTAAAAACAAAATCTGTCCTGGAGACAGTAGATAATGAGACAGTGGCTTTTGCTATCACTGAGCTAAAACTAGTGAATGTGCAGCCTGTGCCACAGGAGTACAGAGTGTCCTGTCCAAGTCATTCAGACAGCAAAATGATAAAGTTCACAGTTCACACGCTGTACTTCCCTGAGTGCATGACTCACAATGATATACACACATCCGAGCATAAGTGATGCGATTCAGAGCTATCGTCCTAAAACACTGACAAATCCATTTCCAGATTAGTCAGTGCGAAGCTCCAGAAAGCCATGGGTATCGATTATGGACCACAATCACAAATTATGGAGCTGAATCATGTGTCTGCAAGAGCCTGTGTACAGAATAAGCAGTTTGGATAGAAATGAACTGTGCGGTGAATCCTGTGGAATTTCTCATCCCACAAATGGCGGGATGACTCGCGGATGCCCTCGCTGTTGTGCAAAGTCTTTTAAGACCAGGAGTGACATAGCTTGTCCAATCACAGAGGCCTCTGTGGCTGACCATAAAATGCTTCCAGATTTGTCACACACAGACACACACACACACAGACTCATTGTTCAGAGTTAAAATGCTTCCAGTAAACTCACATTTATCATGTGAGCACTATTTTTGAGGTAGAACGCAAGGAATGATTTATGGAGGCATTTCGACTTCTCTCGCGCTCACCCTCCATCATGAGCAAAATATGCTGCCGTAAAAGTAAAATACACCCTGTGCTACATGGTGAAAATGTACTAACTCATATTTTATTTACTCAGGCATTGTGTGACAAGTTGCAGCGTGCCAATGGAAGGGCCAGTGGCTTTTTGGGAGGTCCAGGAAGCTATGAATATAGATTATTTAGATGTGGAGGTACCAGCCTGTGCAGTTCATTAAGATGACAGAAGATAAAGCCAAAGGCTTTAATTGCTCCTGTTTACAAGGACTCCAAAGTCACTGAGCAGCTAGGAAGTGCCGACATCCCTTGTTTTGCCGACATCCCTTGTTTGGGGCACAACCCAGCCAACCCACCCACCTACTCCTGTGCCACTCAATCCCAACCTCTAATACATGTATTAAAACAACTATACCACCGGCAAAACAGCCCCACCTCCACCGTAACCATATGTAGACTATTCAGTGGGATGGGTAATTTATTAAAATCGACCTAATTTTCCGTGATATATTAAATCTCTGCCCCAGTAATCGTGAGCCCCATTTTATTGAGTGAATTAGGTGCCCACTGCTCTGTGTGATCAGAGGTCTGGAAAATGAGGCCCGGACTGGTATTAGAGAGTGTTCACAGCCTGTTAATGGTCACGGGATGAAATAGATTACCACAACATTCATTACAGTTCAGCGACAAAGTTGAGCAGCCAAATATAAGCACACGGTCAGCAACATCATTACAGAGGCCTGTTTAAACATACATGAGGCTTTTGAGGAAGATTTGTGGTGTGGAAGTCCTAATGTGGTGGGCAAAGGAGAAATTTACACAGCTATATTGTCGGTGTATCAGAAACTAGTGTTGGAATTGACATAATTCATCCAAATCAGCAAGAATTTTAAAATTCAGACATTAAGAGCTTGCACATTTAAGGCATTTAGTCTAAACTCTCATCCAGAGTGACTCACAAAAATTATGGTGATCAGCATTTTGAACTTATTGAGCTGATGTTCAGTGAAAGGATGAATTTCTTTCTAGTACAGTACAGTTCTGTGCTACAGATTACTCACAAAAAAATGTCATTCTATTCACTCTACAGAAAAAACTCATTCGTTTCACCACATTTATTACATAGCACGACCCTACCAAAGGTTGTCAAAAGCTTTTGACATCTCCAAAACCACCAAACCCACGTTGTATCTTATGTATTCAACATGAGAAGAAATGAGAAAACAAGACATTGTCTCATCAACCCTAAATAAAACTGAAAAAAGTTACTACATCACTGTAACACATTACAAAGTAATGCATTACTGTCCTACACTAGTAAATGCGAGCTGTAACCAGGAGCTGTGGAAACAGGGGTAAACAGGTAGCCTGCTCTGTCTGGAACTTATGGCGTTTTCCCCGTACTTTGATTATTTATGCTATGCTAGGCTAATTGCCTCCTGGCTCTAGCTTCATACACACAGACATATGAGTGGTACCAGTCTTCTCATCTAATTGTTTTCCCAAAATGTCGACTATTCCTTTCAGGCCACCCATTAGCTTGTTACAGTTGAGAATGATGGATGGCTTGAGCATCCATTTTTTTAGGAAAATGGTACACATTGATTTCTGCATATCTGAACATTTGACCAAACTTGATATCATGCTGAAGGTAAATCATTTCGAACTACGCCTTCATGTGAATCCGTGAAAGGCAATGGAAAAGCCACAGAATCTAAATCAGGATAAATTTCTAGGTATCAACAGCACAGTGCAGGGGCAGGACTGTATCATTTGATATAGTTGGATAGAAAGATGACTGAGAACATCACTCTTTAACAGTTGTATTTCCTCCCATTTGAGTCTCTAATAGAGGATGACAGTAATCTAATCCAGGGTCCTGATCAGCCTCATAAACACTGGAATCCAGTTAGTAGTGAGGTCTCTCAAACACACCATGACGCCAAACTGAGTGCTCTGCCCTCAGCTTCAGTGTGTACAAATGACCTAAATGCAAAAATGCAGAATAAAATGTGCATTTCTCAGTCATGCTGAATGCAATTATTCTAAAAACTGTTCACAGCCCAGCAGAAAGTGGATAACTACAAGTATAGCTCTCTTCACATCTAGCCAAACCTCAGAGACCATTTTTGCGTGGAAACAGACAAAGCCTGGTCATTGTCATGTTGTTCTGCTTGTTTTGGGGTTGAGACAAAATTAGTTGCAACTGAGTTTGAGGTCCCAAGACGGCATGCTCCCACGATGTTTGGGCCACCATTTGTCATTATACAATTTGTCGGTACTGTTGTCGGTACAAACAGGAAGTCCCTTAAAACTAGCAGAGGGCCTGGCAAGGATGTGTCTCCTCCGACAGGCTCATGGAAGAGGACTGATGGGATTGGACAGATTCAAGATGGTGCGGTTATATCTGATGGCTGGGACTTTTCCCTCCCAGTTTTTCTGAGGAATGAGCCAGTATGCTTGGACAGCCTGCCAGCCTTTATAGCGCGTGAGAGATCTATCCCACAAAAAACATTGTCATTCTTGTACTCTTTTTGCCTCTGGTTTTTCTCCTGAAACACAAGCACCCATGCGTTCCAATAACTGTAGGAGCATTTTGGTTTGCACTCCAAGATTTCCATTACTTCCCCTCCCTTTCTTCCAGTGGTTCCAGCTGGTGTTGTTGGATTGCATATTGCAGCATGATCCTTAGGGAAGGCATTGTTATGGAAGTTGGGTCTGCTGCACTAGAATATATTCTAACTCCATTCAACAGCCTCCCTGTCTTAACACCACAGCTGTCAGCAATGTCACTACATGATGAGCCGTGACACCACCGAATCTAGCAACACTTTGTCACCCTGATACACTTAAGCATTGGTTACAGAGCTCCGGCTCGGCAAAGACATGCTGTCAAGTATGGAAAGACCATTATCTGCAATAGACACAAAAGTACAGGGGATCCCTGCAGACACAGAGATGATTAAGGGCTAAGTGTCATTCTTCCTGTCTTGGCGTATTTTTTTTAAAGAGCTCTATCTCTTGCTGTCCTTTTTACCATGCGCCTTAGACTTATAGCACTATCCCTCATGCCTGCTCTGAAGGGACACACACCCTGACGACCATGTTGGGGTACGATCCTGAAGTATCAGCCCTGGTCACACTCCGGTGCTCCTTCGAATCAACTGAAGAGGGACAAAATAGGGGAATAAATCAATGTGAAGATTTAAATACATGTGGAAGGCTATCAGTGATGAGCACAAGGACAGTTAAATGTGAGAAGGATTTACAGTGATGGGAAAGTATCTGAGGAATGCACTTGCAAGAGTCCTGGTTCTGTGAGCCAAAATAATGTAGCTTAGCCTCATTGACATGCGTCTAGTTGTTGGTGTATGATTTCCCAGTGAATATACTTCTTGCATGCCACTAAAAGTGCAAGAATTAGAGGTAAAAAATATAAAGCTACAGCCAGCAGCTGGTTAACTTAGCTTAGCGCAAAAACTGAAACAGGGAGAAATGGCTAGCCTGCTCGTGATATCTTCTTTTATTTACAGACACGAGAGGAGTATCAATCTACTCCTCCAGCTCTCCACCATAAAGCAAATAAGCTTTTCCCCAAAATGTTGAAAGGTAGAGTTACAATTTGCATAACTTGTTCATTTTGCCTGCCCCAGATTTTGCAGCCAGTTTGGTGTCCTGGATGGGAAATCTCTCAGTAACAAACCTGCATCCCCAGCCTCTAGTCTACCATGAGCCCATCTAACAGCCTGAAGAGAGACAGACAGACAATCAGGCTCCAGTTTTATCACTCAGCATTTGTAAGAATCAGATCTGAGATACAGCAGTATCAATAAAAGATCTAATTTCCAGCCTCACTTGAACAACTGCGCCTCATTCAACCTACTCTGTGGGTATCAATTGTGCACTGAATAATGAAAAGCAATTATGTAGCTAAACAAAGCCATGGCGGTAATAGGCTTTTGTTTTATTTTTATCCACAAAATGAAAATAGATTCTGTGGCTGTGTGTGGTTTTCTTTTTTGAGATCCTGTGGGTCATGCTCAGGACACGCTCCTCCTAACACCAGTCTGCCTACAGCGTTATTGTGATGGAGGTTCCAATCCAGATGAATTAGACGGCAAGTCAGAATGAAAGCGGGGGACAGGCGCAGACAATCTGGCTGAAACGAGGAGGAAACTGAAGACGGCTGCTTAGACTGTGTCTCAATTAATTATTCAAGGTCCAGATTCTCTATCCAATGACCCTGTTAAAGAAGCACAAATAATTTAGCAAGCTGCCACATCAGCACTTGGTGTGAGGACATGAAGCATGGCTCTCACTGAGGTATCATAGGAAGCATGTGAACCTCCGCTCAGGCTGCTTGCTGCCTGACACATGGCCTCATGGGTATCGATGGCTGTATCAGGGTACAGGAGTACAGTTTCCCTCACTGGTCACCCATCCAGCCTGTCCGCATAGGCCGGGTCTGATAAGAAGGGTAAAATGTACGCCCTTGTTACCAGAGTGAATGACTCAGATGCAACAAATGAAGAGTGTCCTTCCAAAATCAGATACCTACCATGTTTGAAAAAGTGACACCATCTCCTTAAGAACACCTGATAGCACAGGGTTTAAACAAACGTTAGTACTTGTTACAAGACACGGAGCAGCACAAATGCTTGATGGCCAACATGGTAACATTTTTGCAGATCAGATCATCTATATTTAAAGGTGAATGGAACATACGTACTTCTTCATAAGTAAGCTGAATCTGAGCCCTACTCCAGGTGACTCTGTCTTTTTTGCTTTCAGCTGGTCATATGACTGCAAATATGTATGTTTCAAGTATAACAATGAAATATGTTGATGTATTTATGCTGCAGTGTCACCAAGACAAAGTCTTGCACTCAGTGACATACAGTGGAATGAGACAGCCATGTCTGACAGCGTGACTGTCACCCTGTTATTTTTGTTGCTCTTAAAAAAGCTATATACTTTCCACAGCCACTCAAAATGTGTTATAATTTCAGAGCATGCCAGAGTGTGTGTGTGAAAGAGAGAGAGAGAGAGAAGGAGAGGTTGGATGAAGAGAGAGGGGACAGACTGTTTGTACACACATATGCAGGTGTGTGTGTGTTTCTATACTGTGTATGTGATAGTGAGTTAGCCTTGATCTTGTTAGTGGTGATTGGGGTCTCTGTGGGACCTCACACACTGGGTTGTGGGTGTAATTGCCCCTGGCAGGCTGGCCTGTAACCATGTGGAGACTTAGGGAAGAGGAATGGGGAGGAGAGTACGGGGCCTTTGTTTGTGGCAGCCGCCACATGTCTGCCTGTGTGGCAGTGCCGAGCTCCCGGGTGTGGAGGCTTGGCTTCAGGGAGATGATTGTTATAGCATTGGTGTTGGCTTTAAAAATGCCTTTTTAATGGGAATGCATTTCACAGGCAAGAGCAGTGAGATCTGGGAAGCCAACATCACAGCGACAAGGTACAGAAGTTCAGCATGTGCTTGTGTCTGGACATGGTTCATCAGTGGAAACAGCCTGCCATCTGCTGCTGAACACAAGGATAACAGACAGGCTCTTGGAAATCTCTCCAGACCTGTGTTTTCCAGAGGTTAGCAGCTCTTCTGAAACAAATACTTTTATGGCAGATATATAAATATATTTGTACATATTAAAAAAAATCTTAAATGAAGGCGTAAAATGATCCTAATGTCAAATGCACATAATATTCACAAACAATAACATCTTTTATGGTTTTTTTTTTTTTGTTTTTGTTTTTTTGAGGTTGTTACATTTAATTTCAAATAACTGGGTCAAATTAATTTCACCTACCCCTTTTCCATCATTTCTTTGTTACTTATTCTCTTTCCAGACTAATTCTGCATGTAAACAAACGTGATGCATATGTCATCAGTCATGTAACTGTGGTTGTAAAGTAGCTTAATTAAAGATCCATTCAATACATGACCTTTTCCACTTACCTCAAGCACTTTCAACGCTTTTCCTTAATGAACAAATGAATTATGCAGTAACCTAGGCTCAGCCAACAAAAGGCATTTGCTGCCTAATGTGTTTGCCTAAATAGCAGTGACAAGCAGGCCTACCTTTTAAGTGGATAAGGTACCTCTGTTCAGCTTGCGGTAAGTGTCTAGTTTAATTTAATTCAATAATCCTGATAAATGAAATAAATCCCTTTTGGGACATCCATTCCTTGAGTAGTGAGATAATATAAAATGAGGTTCACAGAGAAAAAATTAGGACATTATGGTTGATTGAGCTTTTACAAAAAAGCAGAAATATTAATACAGAGATATTCTTTATGTTTATAATTTTGCAATAATGAATGAAGGCATCCATGTGGAAAACAATCAGCGCTCAAAATGGATGACAGTGATTGTGAGGCTTAGTGAAAGAATGCATTAGCATTTTCACACACTCCCAATGCAAATTGTTTCACTTAAACTTTTTAAATACCATTTTGTGTTCTGACTTAATTTTAATAAGTTTGCAGATAAGGAAGCATAAGCATGGACTTGAAAGGCAGATCGTGAGTCTCTGCAACACATTTATTCACTATTTGATTCATGAGACGAAAGGGAAAATTGAAAAGAATGAAAGAACATGATCTTCTCTGAGAAATATTACATTTTGTGCTGAATCAAGATTATTTAAATATAATAAAATATATCCATATCAAACATTAATTTGAATTCAAAATAGATGCTTGTATAATTGAATGCACTACTCTGCACAAATTAAAACTGAAAGCTGGCGCTGCTTATACTGAAAATGTTTTACTTCTACCCATGGAAGTCTCCTTGGGCTGAGACCCATTTAATAAATATGTTTTGCTCTGTATATATATTTGTTATATCAAATGACCAAAGTAAGTTTGTTTATGTGTGACTCAGCTAGATGGCCACAGATTTTTAGCATTGATCCAGGCACATTAATATGATAAAAAAATTCTTCAGAATTTGTTTAATAAAAACTGTGTCCATAAACAAATGCAGGGTGAGTTTAAGTATTAACTTACGCTTGTAGAAGCAATAACTTAAATTGGCCTAAAGCTGTCAACAGCAGCATCAAATGTTGTGATCATTTTATATACGTCAGGAGGACGTCAATTCATTAATTGTGTGTTCTAGTCTTAGAAAACCAGTCAATGATCTCACTCTAAATAATGGACCTACTGTAAGTCTAATTCTGCTGTACCTGTGTATTACCAGACTCGACTGTTTTTATTTAACCAACCCCTCCTTCCTCCACAGACTTATCACTTGTTTCCTGCAACTGCAGCCTCTTGTAAGTCAAATTGATTGAGTCGTCCTTGAACATCTGTTGTTCAGCCAAGCCTCAAAGGTAATCCCACTAATGGCCCTCTAAGCTATCCACATAAACACACACATAAATAAAAATGTTTCCAAAGAGATTTGGTCATTGACTTGCTGCTAATCAATTCTGCAGCCGCATCTGTTGATGAAGGTTTGGGAAGTACAGAGCAAGATATATGTTGCGATCAATGCCTGGCACCGGGCTGGCTGGGCAATGAGTGACAGTCACAGCTCCACCGGGAGTCAACATTTACACACAGATGGACCAGGCCCGTCGGATGTCTTGGCAAAAGGCTGCTGTACACACACACACTCTCACACACACACTCAACAGTGAAACACTGACCGACAGAATGTTGTCCATCAACGACACAAGAGGGAAAATTACGGGCTTGTGTGAAACGGAGTCAATAAAGTGAAGAAGTGGCATTCCATAATTTGAGCTGCTAAGCTCTGGCGCAGACTGATATGACTGCTGTTGGATGAATGCCACTTCAGAGAGCCAGTGTTTCAAGATTTCAGGAAAAAAAAAGAGGAAAGAAAGACTTTTCAAATTACTGGCAATGTACATTTTTTTAATGTTTTGTCACTGGCTTAAAGTAACTCTTGTGGTACTGGGGCTTTCTTTCTGCGTCCAATGGAAGTACACCTTCAGTTTAACAAGAGGGAAAAAAAGATAATTTCCAAAATTGAGCAGCATTATGCTAAACAAAGGCTGAACTCACATACAGCACAATCAGAGCATCAAAAAGTTGCACTGTTAATTATCACAGCCCCATCCTGCATTTGGTCTATTATGCTTCTGATGTGTTGTCACATGGAGACTGATAATCACATCATTGCTGCTTTATTTTATCAAAATACCGGCCAGACTGAAGTAGCCAACAGTATGGCTTTCTGCATTTGAACAAAGACAAACACAAAAGGACTTAAAAATACCTGCTGCCTTCTCAACACGATACTCATGGGAAGGCAGTCGGAAATTTCTCCAACACCTGGCCTTACAGCAAGAGAAATATCTGCATATGACAGACCAAGCTGAGCTTTTTTGGATCACTCCTGCTGCCAAGCAATATTCATAAATTTAATTTCCAATCTGCTCTCCTTTTATTAGTTTGGGTGTTATTAAATGAGATTGCTTCATCTTAATATAATATATTTCCAGGGCCTGTGAATGTGGCTAGGAGCTGATATTCAAATTCAATAACATGGCCTGTACTTAGTGCATGGCACTAATAAATGCCAGTGTATGATGCATATGAAGATGGGGCTCAGCGTGGAAGTCGCGGTGGGCAATAATAATGCTGTGAATGTCCTTCAGAGGTGAGGCATACCTCTCTCCACCCTTGTACTCCACCACTCATATGCCTCAAGAAGCCCAGGTGACCTACATACAGAGATAGGCAGGATGGAAGTGCTAAAGAGACGAGAGGCGGCTGTTCATATTTCCCTGTATTTTATTAACTAGACTAGACAAATCCCTGAAGAATGTATACACTAGCTTTGATACTCTACTTCAGAAAGGAGACTGTAAATCACGACCATGTGACTGACCTTTGACAGACCTGTTGGACGCTGGGGGAGACTGACCTGATGGATCCATCTTAGAACAAACATCTTTACTGCTTGGTGTGGGAAGAAATTGAACAAATGACCAACGGGCTACAGTACATAGATGCAGCTTGATAACAGCGTCTCACCTCTTGGCCTCTGCAGGGTTAAAACTTGACGCCTCTCTCTTTTTCCTATTTTATCGCTGGAACCTGACAACTGCTCTTGCAAAGGTTGCAGCTTAGGAAGCTTAGCTGCAGCAGCGAGTGACCTTTACTTTTATTATGAATATTTCTATTTCATCATTATTATAGAGTGAAATCTATGCATATGATCAGCACAATGGATTTCTTTTTCATTAGTTGTGTAAAATGCCAGTCAGTGAATAGCGGGGTAGCCGAGGCTGCTTGCCAGATTACCCCCCAACCCCCGCCTCCCCCACTGGAGGGATCTGACAATTGGAATTAATATGCGTGGAGCTTTCCCTCTCCATTTGTTGGCTGAGGTTTTCCAGGAAACTTTATCAGGGGTAACATTATCAAGAGCTTTGCCGAGAGCTTCTTCATCATGCTCACATCCGAGCCTGCCCAACACTTGTCACTGTCAATCACAAGGTGATAATACACAGATGATTCTCTCATTTGGTTTAATAAAATCTCCAGGCTTATTTGAACTGCAGTCATTACAGCAAATAATTGCTGCATCGAGGTTTTGGCCAGGCCATAGCCTCAGGGATAAGGAAAGACTATTGCTATATGAAAGATTTGGCTGATGTTTTTTAACCTTTACTCCCCAGTTGTTCATATTTCTAAAATGAATATTACATTTGAATCTAGATTTGGCTTTCTTTATTCAAACTAACATTGTTATTACATATTATCTGGACACGGAGTCATCTGTTTTCACTTTTTTTATGTCTGTGCTGTCAAGACACTTTTCACCAGGGGCTCCCAATTGTAATTTTTAACTGTCATTTAAACCAAATTGTAAACTTGAATCTGTGCGCCTTAAATTCTCTGAAGGAATGGACTGACAGGAGGGAACATATTTCATCTTAAATTTGAATTCTGGCGCCAGTCGAGTGTGTGTGTAGCTGTGAAATGCTGCTGAAACCACAAGATATAAATCTTTCAGAGATGAACAATTGGAGAATAAAATATCCCATTACATCACAGATCTACATGGCAAATATTTAAAAAAGGGATCTGATGCTGAGATGATGCTCCCTGTTCAAATGTGTGCACTAGATTTGCTGTATAGTAACTCTTAGCTACACTACGGTCACTGTGAAATCTGTCTTTGCACAGACAGCTTTTATGAATCTTTACTAATCATATATATTTTAATTTAAAAAATAATACATATGCATCTTAGATATGTTCTTTGAATTTATGTTTAAATTCAGTTGATATAAAATGTAACTTCTAAAATATTCAATCCAGCTCCAAAGGGTCACATATTCAATTAGTTAATCCAATCTATTCGCTTTAATTACATTCATTAGTATATTTGTTTGACCAAACAAGGTCACAATAGTTGATTAGATAAAGAATCAATGGCAAAAACAAAAAACTCATTACAAAAGCAATGGTGGATATTTGAACCCTTGTTTGTGTCAGACAGTTTAACTCAATGTCGGTGAAGGTAAAGCAGTCATAAGCTTATTTGTTTTGAGGTGGTCTTTGATTTGTACGTGTCAAAAGAATGATGGTGACCTTGCGTTGTTGAATGCCCCAATAAAGAAGCAGGACACTAATTACCTTTGTCAGTGAAGTGTACTTGGGACAATATACAATCAGATAACAATAATGGAGTCAATAATTTGTATTTACTCTGAAACTTGGACAAAGTCATTTCTCCCAATTAATGCAATCACCCATGCGTTAAATTAGTTTTTTTTTTCTCACCCAGAAAAATAATTAGGTCTAATTGTTAGGAAATCAATCAATCAACAGAATGAACTGCCAATGAAGCGTGGTCAACACTAAAGAAATGTGTGACACAGATGGCTTGGATGCGCCTTACCCTCAGGGGACTTTCGTGGAGTGTGCATCATGTTTATCAAAGTGCCTCGAAACACTTTTGGGGGGACTCTTTGTTAACTTCTTTGGTGATGAAACAAATAATGTATAGGATGAAAAGACAGGAAGTGACGAGATAGTGTGACTTTGCAGGCCTAACTAGAATGTGTTATACACACGCACGCACGCGCACACACACACACACACACACACACACACACACACACACACACACACACACACACACACACAC
>JBBMJY010000001.1:8054171-8066083 GCA_037833715.1 Toxotes lorentzi | reverse complement strand
CACACACACACACACACACACACACACACACACACACACACACACACACACACACACACACACACACACACTGTGATTCCAGACATTTTTATTTTCAACACTACTTAAAACCAAATCCAGCTCCAAGACTTTCCATACAAGAAAGAGAATTTTTTATACTTTAGGCACACAGGTCTGACATAAAGTGTATTTAAAAATATTTACACATCCTTTAATGTGGCCATACAGGTGATAAAAGGTGAAATATTTCAAACATTAACCATTAACATACAGTATTTGAATTAGGCAACAGCCTTAGCCTTTCGTGAGTCAATTCATTGATAACATGACAGGTTGGCCGCAGGGTCATAGTTAATATCCAGTATTCCTTCTTCACAGCAGACATTTGAACATATCATAGTAGGAAACACACGGGTGGAATCAATGTAATAATCAAAATAACCGCACTCCAAACTTGACAGTTCCGAGGCTCTTCTGTTTCGTTTGCTGGTTGGTTCACGTATTAAATGTCCCAGGTACTGTCTCTTAGTAAAGTACACTGTCCATTTTACGTGACCGAAGCGCCAGCAAATCAACTACGAGGTCGTTTGTACCGTAGACCAATGAGAATTCGTACTGATACAAGGAAACGCCCCTCATTATGTTAGATTGAACTCCGGTTTCTGTGTCTGTCAAATTATTTAGCTAGCCAACATTAGCTATTTAGCCGGGATGACACCCAATGGAATGGCGAACAGCTGAGAGCAGTTCCTCTGAAAATTATACCGGGACATACTTAACACCTCTGTTAAAGGGTTATTTACAGAACTCTAGCAAATACGGTGAGTCACACCACTAAGCTTGCTAACGTGCAAAGGTTAAAATTAAAGGCATAGTCGAGTTGTTAGCAACATGTAAGGTAGCTTCTTAAGCTAATGCTAGAGATATCATAAAGTGAGTCAAGTAAGCAGGTGAGACAGCGTCAATGTGTGAACATTAACAATAACTAGTCTTCTGCCCCGAGACAGAATTTGATCATATTTCCCGCTGTCAGCTGAAATTACCTCGGTCTTAACCATCTCACGTTGGCCCATAACGTTTGCTAACTTAGCACTGTAACTCCAGGCTGCGGCTAATGACACGATAACTCGATATCCTACCAGAAATGCAACGACATTAGGAGCTAATTTTACTGAAATTAAATCACAGATCTCCATTACCACCTTGCGACAGCCCTCTGTAGCTACACAGTTTTTGAATGTGAACAACAAAACGGCTAACCTTAGCATACTTCATTAAGCACCAAGGTTAGCATGAAGCCAAGCTATCCCAAACAGTCCCTCATTTTAGATTATTCCGGAGCTAACTAGCTGGTAGTTAGCTCTTAATGTCAGATTTTTTTTTAAATAATAACCATGTAGTTTCAATGATTAATTGTTATTGTGTTACCTAGATGAGATTAGAGCAACAGTAAGTACCTGATTGTATGTATGTTTACAAGTTGTTTGTTATGGGTGTTCTGTTTGAAATTGTCACTGGTTTCATGTGTTTTCTTTCTGTCATAGCAGCGGATGGCCCGGACAGCACTTGTCGTGGCACCTACATAAAAAAGAGGAAAACCAATCTGAACCTCTGAATGAGTAATGAACTTAAACCCTTTCCGGAGCATGTCTGCCAATACAAGTCGTAAGGTAAAGTGAAACACATTGGTTTACAAGGTGGTGGCAGCAACAGAACTGTAAAATTAATCAGCAACTATTAGAACACTGTGGGAAAGCATATGATTTCAAACTTGATTGTAAAGTCTTCAGTGGCTTAAAATTTGCATTAGATGATTGTGCACAAATACATGTAAGCCTGTGGAAACCTTTCCCTGAAATTTAACGCACCTGGTAGTCGTGTGTTTTACGGTGCTGTACATGAGATCCGTTTCAGAGTTTTTACAGTTCAGCAAAGGTGCTGAACACGTATGTGACATACCTTAGACATTTAGCTTCATTTAAAAAAAAAAAAAAAAAAAAAAAAAAGAGATGTCAGTTGTGCCCATCATATTTTAATTATGTACCAAAGTTAAACACAAGTGGTGTGGTTGGGCTTAGAAGATCATATTTGTGCTGACTTTATTGGTAGAAGGAATAGTTCTTTTTATGGGTCTTACAGGATCATATGTAATGTTTATACGTTTGCTGAAAAACATGGGAGATTAAAATTGGGACTTATGTCACAGAGTTGTAGCATTCTCTCCTGAAGAATCAGTCACTTAAAAATTAAGGTGGATTTTTCTAAACTCGTCACAACTTTTAATAGTATTCGTTTTCCTAGGAATCTTGCTAATCTGGCATTGTAAACATTTTACCAACAACATTATACTCAAGTTGAGGGTGTGTTCTACAACTCGTATTTGGGGGGGGGAAAAATACTTTTTAAAATGGCTGCTTTCTTCAAATCAAGTATATGGCTGAAAACTAAACTTTTAAATTTAGAATACTAGTGAACATTACTTGTGTTAGTGGTTTAAAACAGTTAGGTTGTAATAGATTGAGTTTCAGTTTACAAAGGGGAAGGGCAAGGTACATTTTAGCATGCTGGTGTAACCCTGGTGAGGTAGGAATGAGGCAAACAATGCACTTTGAACATGGGTGTTAGTTTAATTTTCTCCTGCCTTGTCAGAGCAACATTCCAAAACCATTCTGTGGTCAAGTCTGTCTTTAGTGACTGTGCAGGCTAAGTCTGTTATATTAATGCACTATTTGTGGGAAACATTCCTGTCATATTTGTAGTAGTCATCATCAGTGATCATTGTGACTTCCTGACGCATTCCTGGCATCAAGCTGCCGTGTGATCGATTTGTACAGTGACACTGTACAGCAACTACTCTTATTCTCAGCAGCATCAGAAAGATACTTGAGCACATGCTCTTTTTTAGACACTGCTTCCTGATGGCAAAATGGCTACAAACCAGATGGACAGTGTAACGTGATCACTACAATGGGCAATAGCTCTACTGTCAAGAGTGCATAGTGACTCATAAACAGTAGCCTTCTCTGATGTGGCTATCAAGATCATCCTTCTATCTGCTTTTTCACGTGGCTAGAAATTTTTACAGATGAAGTGTTGAGATTCCTCTTATATCTCTCATACAAAACAGCAGAGACCTGACAGCGAGGATCAGAGTGGGCACGGGGAGCAGAGAGGGAGCCCTGCCCGACTGCCCTTTGGTAAAAAGCAACTTCCTCCCATTCCAAAGAATGCAACCCCCATCACCAAGCCTCCGTCATCGGGCACTCCAGCCCAGTCAGCTAATGGCACACATGCCTCCTATGGCCCCTTTTACCTGGAGTACTCTCTGCTGGCTGAGTTGTAAGTATTGGTCGAGTATGACGATCAGAAGTTCATGTTGTTTGTTTTTATTCGCTTGGAATTTATCATGTTGTGTCCTGTGTTCATACTTAATGTTATTTTTAAAATATGTTGGCAGCATTTTCCTGTAAAATCAAAGGACATACTTAGATAGTGCTTACAGTAACCCTTTGGTTTCATTTACCTGAGAATAAAACAATGTTGCATAAATGTTTTCCTCCCTCTTTTACTGATCTAACGTATTGCCATGTGACCTGCAGCACACTAGTGATTAAGCAGAAACTCCCTGGAATTTATGTCCAACCATCCTACAAGTCAGCACTAAGTAAGGACCCTCTCTTTGAAGCTCATGCATTTAATGTTTCATATTTACATCGATCAAATGCCAATTTAAATTTGAAGAACTGTTTTATCTATAATTTGAAAACTTTGTGAAAGATGTCATTTTACCTCAACATTGAATGCAATACACTGTATTCTGCAGAAAATACAATTAAGCAAACTCTGTGGTCTCACCGATCTCATTTCTATATATTTACACTGCTCAGTGTTTATCATGAGTCTTATTTGTGTTCTTAAAAGTACATTTTTTGTTTGTGTTCCTCTGTTTAGTGTGGTTTGGGGTCATATTCATCAGGCATGGCTTGTACCAGGATGGAGTCTTCAAATTCACTGTGTATATTCCTGATAACTATCCAGATGGAGAGTGTCCTGTGAGTAGTGTAATTCTGACAGTAATGATTTTTTTTTTTTTTTGGACTGTTTACACAATATGAAAACTAGAGTGAATATTTGGTATAAGAAAAAAAGATTTTGTGTGCAACCAATCATGCAGTGTCTCTATTTATGGCCAGGGGTGTGTAAGGTCAGACTTTTTTTCCAGGTCCACAAAGGTCCAGGAAAATGATGTATGTCTTAAAACATTCTATCTGGATTTTAACATATGAAACTCCTCGGTTTTGTAATTGTAGCTTAGTGTTATACAACAGTCACAATGTATTGTTGGGGGAAATTTCAACCATTTCTTCTTTGTGCTTCATTTCAGAAATTAGTATTTGACATCCCAGTCTTCCATCCTCTTGTTGACCCCGTGTCTGGAGAGCTTGATGTCAGAAGATCTTTCACAAAATGGAGGCATGTTCTTTGCTTTTATGCTTGTGTAATTTACTAATTTTATTTTTTCTTCAAAGTGTGGTTTGCAGTAGCAAAAAATGCAAACTTCTGTAAAAACTAAATTATTAACTTTGTGTGCCCTGAGCAAGTCCTGCCTGGCTGTGCTTCCCCTTGGACTGTAGGACATTCAGTACAAAGTTAATTTTGGATTAAAGTGTGAGACTGATTTCAAGAACAATAAAAAGAAAACATATTCAGCATGGTGTTTAAATCAGATTATCTTGAATTATGAACCTAATCTCAAGAGCAATAATGTGATGGTAGGGTGTTCACTTTTAGTAGTGGTCAGGGAACACACCATGTTCCTTGTAAAAACATTAAATAACACTGCCAAACCTGTATGTTGTGTTCTTGTAGACGAAATCACAACCACATCTGGCAAGTCCTGATGTACGCACGTACAGTTTTCTACAAAATCAATACCACAGAACCACTCAACCCAGAGGCTGCTGTGCTGTAAGTGTCTTATCATCCTTTCAGTTGTTTTTATCCTAATGTAAGAGGTGACACGTTTTATGGAGAAGTAACCTGTCGTGTGCTGTGAACACTTGGCGAACACTTTTCAAAATGTTCTCTTTTTTTTTTTTTTTTTTTTTTTTTTTTTTACTTTCTGAAAAAGGTTTTTTTTACAATTAGAACACAAACTTACACCAACAAGTCTTTGACAAATGCCATTTAATTGTACAGACCAGTAGTTTATTTTTTTCTCCATCCATCCCTACATACCTCTATATATTTTTAAGTGTAAATAGAATTAAAAATGCAAATCTGGACCTAAGAACTGTTTTTTTTTTTTTTGTTTTTTTTTATCAGCTATGGAAACACAACAGTTAATTTGTTCATTGATTTGCCATTGAAAACATCACATTTTTCCCCCTTTCAGATATGAAAAGGATGTGCAGTTGTTCAAAAGCAAAGTGGTGGATAGTGTGAAACTATGCAACAGTCATCTTTTCGACCAGCCCAAGATAGATGATCCTTACGCAATAAGGTTAGTAAACTGTTACTATTTTTAACAACCCTCAGCACCTTGCCACTACATAAAAACAACACCTTGTGATTCTGTGTGTGTGCATATATGTGTATGAAGAAACTCTTAAGAGTAAGAAATTGATCATGTCTAGGACACTCACTTTGTCACTCTTATCCACTGGTTGCAGTTTTTCTCCATGGAACCCAGCTGTCCATGAGGAAGCAAAAGAGCGGATGCTCGCATACAAAGTAAGTTTTACAAAACTACATAAGTTTGCCACCTCAAACTGTATATGAGCAGGAGAGTGCTGTCTACTGCTGTTCTCCTCAGATTAAAACCCAAAGGGTTTGGTTAAGCTAAAGTGTGAGCTAAGGCCACCTTGTTTGGTTGAGCTCTTCCTGCTATGTAACTTCTAATTTTCCTTGTTGCCCTAGAGACGGCCTGAGGATCACCACAAGGGAACGCAGGTGTCGGGCCTGTCTTGGGTCAAGCCTGGATCGACACAGCCCTTCAGCAAAGACGACAGTCCTCCCCAGAGCTGAACCTGCACTGTCACTGCAGTGGCCACTAGAGGGAGGCATGAGCATCGGATGCTATGCCAGCTGCTTGCCTCAGCTGTTTATGTGAAGTGGATCCTTGAAACAGTTGGGAGAACTTTTTATTAAACCTCCACATTATTGCTCTGCTTTAAAAGCTTTGTAGGCACCTCCTCAAACAGCTTTAGAATAAGGAAACAAAGTTTGTATCATATGTAAATCGACGATGACAAATGGATGTCTCAACAACATCATTTAGGCTGCGATGCAATCAAAGAGCTTTCTCATTTAGATTTTCGGATCCATGCACATGTTGGGCAAGGTGGTAACATACTGTCCCAAAAGGAGCTGAAAAGTATAAGCAAAGCAATTTGCCTTCATACAGTAAGTATAGTGGACTATATGATCTGTACCACTTGTTGAAACTGGCTCAGGACTGTTTATTTGTCAGACTTGGAATGTTGTCAGTCACAGCTGTGTGAGTGAAACATCCTAATTACCACTCCCAATACCCACTTAGGTTAACATATGTTTTATATTTGTTATTGGAGAATGATTTCTTTTTAATTTGATGGTCTGTCCTCTATTCTCTTACATAGTTCAGCAGGCTTGTGGTTTTAAATGACACGCTAAATAAGTAAGTTCATGTATTTTATTTTGTCCTATTTTAAATCATTTTGGATGTTTTATATATCTATTTAGTTATTAAAGGTTTGATGTGTAAATACTGGATGCTGTGCTTAGGTTTGACATGTCTGCATCAGTGCTTGGATTTTCTAAGTGAGTGTTTTGGATTTTCTTTCTTTCCAAATGTTACTTAAGCACCCTTACAGATCCATACTTCACATGTCAAAGAGGTTACTGTGGGATACCTACATAAGTCTAAAAGAATCATATTGAATTTGCTAAGGTTTAGTTATTAACTAGTTTCTGAGCAGCACAAAATTTTAATTTAAATCCAGCTTCAAGAATACCCCCTTTTTCTTTTGTGCCAGACCAAAGTCACCTTATATGCGACGTCTTCACCAGTAACGGACTCTGGATTAACTGATAGTAATATTGCCCATCCACTTTCAATATTACTAAACTAAAGAGGTGGAAGAAATGTGACATTTTTAAAAATGTCACAAATGTCACACTTGTAAAGGACTCTATTAGAATAGCAGATATGGTGCTGAAACGTGTTACATCTATTTATAGCTGCTGTGAAAGGCAGGGGCGTAACAAAATCTCAGTGTACTTCACGCACTGCCACTCGGGCTGTCAGCATCTTCAAACACGAGTTTTAATGTGTTCTGTATGGAACCATTCCTGCTCCAGTTTGTGAAAGACATTGCTGCATAGATGACATGAGATTTAAATGTTTTTCTCTGAAATCAATAAAATGAAAAAAAGTCACTTTATACTTTGGATTTTTGTTTTTGCACCTGGGTTTGCCATAAATTACTTTTTACTAATTTGAAACACCAGTACAGAGCACAGAGGTTTCACATCTGTTCCTGAATATCTTTTTCATGATTGTTCTGTCATGAAGTGTCCCCAGATCAAATGCTGACCCTGGGCAGTTTACTCAAATCTGTTTTGATTACTATGAAGTTAGGCCTTCATTAGTATATGGCCATTATAGGTAGTAATAAAGTGTCAGAAAATCTACATAATCACAAGTTATGTTCACCTAGATTCCACATTACCCTGCACAGATGTCAGAGAAGGGAGACTACATCTCAATCATTTGCTGATTTTGTGTTATGGAAATATTAATTGGTTGGAAAATGGAGTTCAGGCACAGACCCTGAAGACCCCTTGCAAAATAGGTAGGGTCAATGACAGAATTAGGATATATTAGTTTTATCATACATGTGTGCCACAGGAGATGTCATGAAATTTATAAAGTTTCTAATGAGGACGACAGTTGTGTAGTCCAAATTTAAGGCAGTATGCCGCTCAGTCAGCCACCAGAGGTCGGCATGTACCCACAGTGGAGAGCAGCACTCCCACTCCTGTCATGTTTGCACTGTGGAGAGACTCTGCTCCATGTGCGAAAGTAAAACCTCTCCGGATTGGCTCTGGCCTGAACGCGGCCATCTTATGCACTCTGTCAACATAGGGACTTTACAAATGACTACATGATTTAACCGGTCGCCCTCTGCGACTGACTGGGGACGGCACCGTACCAAGAGTGGTAATACTGCGGAAAACGCGTTTTAAATTCACACCGAGAGGACACGCTGTGGCAAATTGTCAGTGGTCCAATCACAGAGGAGGTCACTAATATGCAAATGCGGTGTTATCACAGTCACGTCAGCACCAGCGGTAGAGCCGCTGTGCCGTGGTCGCCAGCAGGAGTACAACTAACAACACAGACACAACTTCGCCGTTAACACTCTCTCCACATTCACGCCCGGATCTGCGCTTTAGGGTTCGTTTCAGGTAAGAAATAACACGTCCTTTGACGCTTCTTGAGAAATGTTTTAGACTCGAGGGGTTCCGTTTCATTCAGGCTCGGAGCTGTCAAATTTCTGACAGTCAGTCAGTGAAGCTCGCCTCAGCTGTCTGATGACACACCGTCTTGCTGAGTGTGTACCTTCCCGGTAGAAATTAGACTCATCCTGCCAAAACTTGTCTGTACTAGTTTTGCGTATTTGGCATTTAAAACAACAAACGCCGCCGTACTTTCTCATAGTTTTCCGGGTAAATGGAAACGTGCGTGGCTCCAAAGTAGTCCTCCGTGGTTCTCGGCCATGGTGGTCCTGAACTGACAGCGACGAGCCGGGCGCAGTCAGCACGGTACTTGAAATGTGGACGCGGTAACTGTTGGCAGTGCCCAGTGCGTGAGCAGCCTTCTTAAAAAATGAAAACGAAAGTCGGTCGATCATAATAAACAGGTCGCATTATCACGGACACCGTCAATGTCGCCCTCTCCATCCATCCGTCCATCTTCTCGGCCTCCTCCTCCTCCTCCTCCTCCTCCTCATCATCATCATCATCATCATCATCATCATCATCATCACCACCACCCTCCTCCTCTTCTTCAGTGAGGAAGCGTCACGACACCTTTTGAATCCTGTGGTTTCCAAAGTGGAGGTTGGGCTAGGAGCACGTGACTCATCTCAACAACCCGGGGCTAACGTTTTAAATTTAAAATCAAATGTCCCACGTGCATTCATTTTATTTCCACTTGGCCAGCAGTTGTGCTCCAAGTGGCGCAACACATTGCCGCCTCGTTGCCTTATCCAACACCGTGCTCGCAGGAGTTGAAGCCATCGCCCGGTGAAGAGGAGAGGGATGCTGCTGTGAGCCCGGCGTCTGTTTCATGAAAGTAAGACTTCTTATCAAAAGACTGTGAAAGCTCGACGAACATGCTGAGCGTTTGCGTGATACCGTCGCAGCAATGAAAACATCTGAAGAGTCTCGAGGACTTAAATGAAACGCGCTCTCAGTGACAGCGACACTAACTTTTTTTTTTTTTTAATCTCAACGTGGGTAACTTTTCGTATTTTAATCTTCAGGTAATTTTGCGGGAAATGTTTTATGTTCTTTTCGCTACTGATGGTTGGTTTGATGCTGTTTGACCGAGGTGCGCAGAAGTGGCCATTTGTATGACATCAGTCGCTGGCTTCAATGGCGACCTCGGGACAGTTATGTACACAGTTCATGTTGATATTAGGCCCGAGCTGCACGTGCCTGGATGGTGCTTACAGCGTCACGATAATGAAGGAAACAGCTGGAAGTCGACAGAGGCTGAGGGGGGACTGCCGTGTGCTTTTGGACCAGATGGGGGGATGTTTATAGGGTTAGCAATGGCTTGGCTAGCATGCTCAGGAATATGCTGCCTTGATCCAGGGCACATGGCAAAGTGATATAATAATCATTTTTCAAACCCATTGCACTTCAGTTTTCATATGGTACATGCTGCCATACCTCCAGTTTACTGTCGTAAATCCAGCTTGAGTAGACAGTTTTCTGCCTTACCTGTTTTCAACTTGGGTGCACCTGTTAATCAGACTTACTTTGAATATCAACAAGTGTTGGAAATCAATTCAAATAATCAAATGAGTTTAATCTCATATGTTTTTTCTTGTGTTCATTAAATGAAAGGACACAAGAACTTCACAAGAACCTGAATAAAACAGGAAAAAAATAACTATTTACATACTTTAAAACCGCATTCACTAGAGCTAGATATGGTGTAATTATCACTTGAGGATGACTGGGAAAAGTTGTAATTTTCTATTATTCTTAAATTGCTCAGATATGGCCATTATGTCCATTTTCTCTTAATTCGTCCTCAGACAGTATTGTCTGTTTCTTCTTAGGCACTGATTTCACATGCTTCCCATTTTTCATGGTGAAATAGTGTGAAACAAATCATCATTGCGTTGCCTATATGTATATAGGCAAATGGGAAGGTTGCATTTTAGGACAGTCACATGATTCCCCAATAAACAGGACAGTAAACTGATGTGAACCTGAAACTGGAAGCACAACCCTAACTGAAAACAGGAATGGCTTCATGCCTGTGTAGACATTTAATTGGAACCTTTTGATGGGGAGAGTTATAATGTATTTTGCATGACAGTGAGCTATAGCAAGAACTGTGTGCAGTGATATTCCAGTAAACCATAGCATTTTTCTGTCTCTCTTTGTTCAGTTTATAATTTAAGTGTAATTTCTGGTAAGAACAATATATTTTTTTAATCTACATTGGTTTAATATTTTACCTTTGAAACACTAAGCTAACAGCTTAGTTCATGTACAAAACACACATGTGCTTCTTGACTTGATATGCCACCACAGGTGTGACAAATAATGACAGATTCCGCAGAGACTGCATGAACCTGTTCGCAAGGTGTGAATCAGCTGCAGTGTGACGGGTATGAAAACAGGACATCACACTTGGTTAGCATAATGTTCTGGGTTCTAACCTGCCGACCGGCCAGGGCTTTCTTGTGTAGAGTTTGATCTCCCTTTGGCTGTGTGGATTTTCTCCAGGTGCTTTGGTCTCCTCTCACAGTCCAAACATATGCAGATTAGGTTAACTGACCCCCACTCCAGACCCTGTCAAAAAAAACAGGTGTAGATAATGACTGAATGGAAACTAAAATAGTAAAACCAAAAATGATACAGACAGTTAATGTTGGTATATTGGTTGGTCTGTTGCAAACAGACCGACTGGGCAAATTTACAGTTTGCATTAACAACTTAGCCAAAGTGTTAATGAGTTGGCAATTAGAATCACATAATCACAGTAACCTGGCCTTCCCCATGAATCACATTTTAATGTAAGATCTCAGGCATGTTGCTTATGTTTGTCAAATATGACAATCCTGACAGTGTTTACATTTTCAGATTCCCTTGCAGACTTCACAGATACATTAATGTTGTGCCTCGGGTTGTGTATTGGGATTTTAGGATGTTGACCTCTTGTGTGGATTTATGAACCCAATATTTGCTTTCAGTGTTGGTCATTGTTAGTGATTTATTTGGCCTGTAATTCCAAATCACACATGCAATAGTTAAGGCTTCCATAGTTTTAGACAGAAACACCACAGGCAGAGTGTATTTATGGGAATGGTCTATTTAAAAAAATAACACATTTCAATATGTTAAACCGTGCATCAGCCTAAAGGTCATTTCAAATGCATATTAATGGAAACAAGTACAGTAGCCTATCCCTACAAGTTAGACTAAGATACAGGAGAAGTGTTCATGCTTATTTGTGCTTTTGTGTGCCTTTGTGCATAGCAAGTCAGCATATAATGACTGACCTGGGTAAGCTTCTGTCATCTTCCGCTGGTCTGTGGTTTCAGAACTCACACACGCAAACACACACACACACACACACACACACACACACACACACACACACACACACACACACACACACACAC
>JBBMJY010000001.1:8036920-8054071 GCA_037833715.1 Toxotes lorentzi | reverse complement strand
ACACACACACACACACACACACACACACACACACACACACACACACACACACACACACACACACACACACATACTCAAAGGGCTTCATCTGCCTCTGTCCCTAGCTGTTGAAATTCTATCAGCTGTCTGCACCTCCCACACATTCTGCAGCAGCAGGGCAAGCAGCTTCATTGGTGGTGGGGGTGGGGGGTTGAGGTGTGTTTTGTGTGTGTGTGTGTGTGTGTGTGTGTGTGTGTGTGTTAAAGGAGGGGGTACAGGAAGAGGCACCTGCTGGTGGCTGGCGGTTGGTTTGCACCAGCTGCTTTGCTACACACATGAAAGGCAGTGTTGATAGATAATTGACAGTACTAAATTTCTTCTACACTCTTCTGATCTAGCCATTACCTGACTTTTGAAAGCTTTGACACTGGATGGGAATACATGCAAGTCTACTTGCATACAATTCTACTTACCTGCAAAAAGTAGACGTGGTGAGGAAAAAATACTTGATAAAATGTCATATAATCACAGACTGAAAATGATTCATTTGCATGTTTGTGGGTGGTGTTTCTTCTGAATTATTTTAATGAGTAGCTTGATGTGTGTTTGCAAACTGTCTAGACAATCTTTCTTTCTCTGTTTTTGTACAGGGACACAGTATAATGGACATGCTGTAGCTCTGTAGAAACAGAGGCTCATTGGGACCAGCTCGGATCCAGAGGTGTTCCAAGGCTTCCAGTCACCCTCTGGGCTCTGCCATGGACTTCTTTGATGATCCCAGTCTCTTTGTTGGAGGTTTGGAAGGGCTGGACGAGGATGGGTTTTCCTCAGCGCCGTCACTTGTGGATGAGCTAAATCTCAGTGCTGATTTTGAGCCCCTCCATGTGGAGCCTCTAGGCCCAGGGAAGCACCAAGACATAATGCCACCAGTTTCTACTCAACAAGTCATACCCACATACAGTCAGCAGATGGGTCACTACATGGGCATTAAGGCACAGAATCCTGCAGGGCAGGTATTTTCTGGTCCTGGGGGCACAAGTGGTGGAGGCGGTGGCATGATGCCAGAGCAACACGGCCAGTACCACAATGCCACCATGAGCCAAGTACCTCAATCTAATGGGCTGTTCTGTAACAGCAGCAGTCCAATGTGGGGCAACCAAGACCAGAATGGGAATATGTACCACCCCATATCTCAACAGCAGCAACAACAGCTTTGTCATCAGCAGCAACAACTGCACAACCAGCAACTTCATGTCAGACAACAACAAATACAACAGCAACAACACCACCCCTGTCATCATCAACAACAGGAGCACAGAATGCGGCAGCAGCAGCTGCAACAACAACAAAGTCATCAGCAACAGCTGTTAAACCAGCGCCAGCACCAACAAATTAACGCGCAGACTATGTCCCTGCAGCAACAGCAGCATCACAATTTCTCTTTTCATCAGGGAAGTCAGTCTCAGAGCCAACAGCAAGTTCACCATAATCAGCAGCAGGTTCAGCACCAATTAACTGTAGGAGGACCAAGGTTCCAATCAAGATCTCTGCCAACTAAGTCTTATTTGGAAAGTCAGAGTGCTTCTCTGAGTGGGACTTGCTTACAACAACATCAACAGCAGCAGCATGGTAGCTACCAGTTGACCAGGGGAGGCCAAGCCTTCTGTGGATCAGGGCCAGAAGACCCTAACCTGCCCTTCCCCATGCATTCATCATCTATGGTTCACTCCCTGCCCGTGTGCTCAGTCAGTTCTGCCACTGCTTACCAACCGGCTCAGTATCCTGCTTACCCTGGGGAGCCAGAAATACCCAGTCTCAATCAGCAGTCTTTGTCCTCAGCCTCAGTGTCTGGGCCCACCACCACCACTGCACCCCTCTCTTCCACAGTGCCTGAACGCTCAGGGACAGCATGTCAGTTTCCATCCACAGGAGTTATGAGTCAGCAGCACACTAGGATCCCAGTTAGTCAGGCAGAAGAATGTTCTTTCCGGGCCCTGCGTTGTTCTGGAGAAACCCAGAGAAACTGCAGGTCATCTGAGATGTTTGGTGACTCTATGAGCTGCTACCCCAGCATGACCAGTCAGATGCCCTCTGAGCAGCCTCAGAGCTGCGGGGCTATCAACACTAATGGATACCAGGCTTTGGGAGATGGTCTCCTGACATCAGAGGCTCAGGACGGGGACTTGGAGGGACTGGAGCCTCCTGACCTCCTGCCTGACCTGCTGCCCCAGCTGGAAGCTGCTCTCGGCCAACAGGATGAATCCAACTGTTCCTGGGTCGATTCCAGCCTCGAGAGGGGACATGAGCATAGGAACCCACCACTTGTTGAGTACAAAGAAGAGAAGGTAATACAGTGTTTCAAACCTATGGATTTCTTTCTCTTTTTTTTTTTTTTGGCTCTTAAAAAATGTAAAGCATCACATACATATGGCTGTCCTACT
The DNA here is from genome assembly GCA_037833715.1 of Toxotes lorentzi. Taxonomy (NCBI): domain Eukaryota; kingdom Metazoa; phylum Chordata; class Actinopteri; family Toxotidae; genus Toxotes; species Toxotes lorentzi. The sequence continues at coordinate 8,051,651 of JBBMJY010000001.1, read as the reverse complement.
TAAATTTATATGATGCTGTGCATAGGCTGTTTGCACAATTGAAGAAATTAGATGTGATGCTGAAGTGCTTGATCTTTGCCTTACTAATGGAGAACATTTCTATGCTGACATTACTTTACATTTATGTGTTTTTCCTGGTATATCATGGCACAAAATCCAGTCACTCTTGTAATGTTTAACTAACTATCCCAGATAGAACATGTGCTTGTCTAGTAAGAAACCTGCAATCAGTGGTGGAAGGTGGAGAGGCGGTACCTAGGGCCATCTGAAAGCCCTCTGAAAATGATAATGGTCTGTCCAGCCTGGCCTGCGCTGACAGCAGGTCAGGCCTGATTAGGCTAAGAGTGGCAGGAGTGTCTTCAGGACTTAGCTGTAAGCATACTTAGGGCTATATCAAGATGTGGGTCAGGGCAAGCCAGAGGCACTTGCACACTGCCTCGCTGGAGTGTGGGGGAGGTTGCACGCTGTTGTGGTAGCTGCCACAGTTTCTGTGTGTCTGTCTGTGTGTGTGTATGAGTGCATGTGCACGTGTGAGAGAGCGGGCGGGAGGAAAAGAGCACGGTGAAGGAGAGTGGTTAGCATTTGAGGGAGGGGGGAGGGGGTTTGAGAGATGGAGAGAGCAGTAGTTCATGGAAAAAAGAGAGCTTAGGAAAGAAAGGGAGGGAAAGAGACAGAGGAAGAGCACGAGAGGGAGAAAAGAAGCAGAGGGGGAGGTTGGGAGAATGCATTAGCTGGCTGTAACAGGCTTCAGGCGGTTCCTGGACCTCAGTTGGCTCGTAACTTAGCAGCATCCACACAGCCGCCTGGCCCACAAGTGACACATGACCAGCAGCAGAAGCAGCAGACGTTTCCTCACAGTCTGCTCACGTAAAAGGACTTAAATTTCAACACATCCATGTGTTCCTTTTTGATAACATTTATGCTGATTGTCGATTTCAGCAATGTTATTACAGAAGCATCGCATGTTTCACCAACAACTAAATATATTTTCTTGAAGGTGGTAGAAACAGATTATGTCAAACTAGATGCAAGCACATGTCAATAATTCACACTTTTTTTTCATATGGGCACTTGTGGGCTAATGGGCTTACTACTGATAAAGCAGTATCTCATTTCCACTGGCAGCACAGAAGTGTTTGTTTGACATTATCTTACCAACCCCACCTTTTCTGTGTCTGCACCTACCCTTGTGTGGGTTAACACATGATTAAGAATTTTACAGTAACACTTTGAGTGACTAATTTAAATCTTTCTGAACACTGTCCTCTTACTGGCAGGAGACCCTTTATGCCCCCCTCCCCAACTTCTGAGACCAAACCTATGCCATGAGCCAAAACACAACCTGTGCATTGAGTACTGCCTCAACTATCCCCCAACAGGCAGCAGGTGACAACAAAACTGGTGGTGGTGGTCTGTCTAAACCGGAGCTCATCCACACAGGCTTTTTGCCCAGCTGCAAAGGTCCCTGATTGAATTGGGCCGTGAACCACAGCCATACGAACGAGCCTCTCTCTGTCTGTGTCAACATCCAGCCCTGTGTTGATGCTTACAGGCTGACTGTGCTATTCATGTGCACTGATGTGTGAAGAGCCTGCTGATAGTGTGTTTGCTGAACAGGCAAGGCATCAGGGGATAGCTGCCCACTCTTCACTCCCCCGCAGTGAATGTGGCTAATTAGGATTTCCAATGGTTGTAATGGTCAGCTGCAGCTGTGATGAGCACCCAGGGTTCAGGATTGAATAGTTGTCCCAGGTTGCCGTATTCAGAGGTTAAATTGAGTAAAAATAATGTCTTGGGCCCAGTTGCAATGGATCTAAATTTAAATGAACAGATGTGTGTAGAACCCTTGCCTGTCACATGAATCATTTCAGCAATATTTATTGACTACTAGGGACTTTCTCTGAGGAGGTAGTTCAAGCTCACAGACATCAAGCACTCTAGTGAGCCCCTTCTGAGCTGCATGCTTCTCTGTAACGCTTGCAAGTACTAAAGTGAGTAAGCAGTCGGTCTGTATGCTGTGACTGCTCAGGAACTCAGGAACTGACATCTTTGAGTTCTCTGTGCATGCCAAAGTGGCGGACAACTTAATTTGAGATATGAATTAGCCATAAGAACAGATTTGTCCATCTGGCCATTTCATCTGTATAGTCAATAGTTTCTCTATTAGATTTCCAGAAATTTTACTACATATCATACATATTGCAAAGATGTTTTTTTTGCCCACCTCTGCTGTTTAAGGACACACTGGAATGTTGCACAGCATAGTAGTTATTGTTTTTATTTGTTGTTTGATTTCAAACCTTTTTTTCTCTGGGGAATTGAACTTTGGACATCCAGTTTTAGTGTATTTTCAATGGGATAGAATTGTGTCTTGTGTATTGTGTTTTTGCATTCTTCATCTTAATGTGTCTGAATTTGGATTTGATAGACCTATAAATGGGTACAAATTAAACTCTACCCCAAAGGCAAAAAGGAAACTGATTTTGGAGATTTGTGGGGCAAAAGCAGCACATGCAAAAAAAAACCCTTCCCAGTGCACTCAAACTGAAAGATGATGTTTGACACCCTGATTTCAGTCCCACCCTTTGGCACCAAAGAAGCAATTATCAGTTAAAAACTGTCACGGTCCATCACCTTTCTCTGAGTACACAAATCCAGCTTACTGGGAGAAATCAAGAAACAGCAGAACATACTTAAATGAACTGCAGGATACTCTAAGATCTGTTTTGTATGTAGCTCATCTACTGGTTTACCACCTCTTAGAATGTTATTAGTGATTTGATTCTGCCGACAAATAAATGTAAAAACTGGAAAAATTAAGTTCCCAGTATTCATAAGTTGCTGTTTAGTTTTTTCCTTTTTGTGGAATCGGGTGTTTCCAGAGTCCTATCAGCCTCACTGCATTTTAATCTATTCCGGTTGATCTGTAGTGCTTTTTTCATTGTCATGACACTTGTATACTTAATGACTGACTTTGCAAAGTTTTTGCCCTGTTTATATAGTCTGCTATTATCTTTTTTTTTTTTACTTTCATCAGACTAAATGCTTCAAACAAAAGGGTGCAAAGGGCTCTCTTGTTGAACAAAATAGAAGGAGAGATGGAAGTGGAGACTGGTTGATACTAATGGCCTGGGCTGCTGTAGCCACTACAGGCCCTTTGGCAGTGACACTGACCAGGTGCCTCCTCCCTGCCTGCCCGACCGCTTTGCCAGATTTATTATCTGACTGGGTATCACTGCTCACTCGTCTCTACCCTGCCATGGCCCCAATGCTGTGTCGCCAGTAAGCAACTTAGGGTATGTATGCGCTTGCAAGCAGGGTTGATTCGCGTGTGTGACACGCTAGCTTTGTTGGTTCCTGACCTCTGTGAAGTTTATATAACAGCCATCCAGACTGGGCAGGCAATGCCATAATCAGCCTTGTAACTTGACACCATGCATCACCCCAGCACTCACCCCACCACCCACATGCGCCTCACGCAAACAAGCACATGCACATTTTGCACACACACACACACACACACACACACACACACACACCCCTGGGAAACCTGCTGCTTCTGTGGTCACATGGTGATAGGCTGTCCCATTCACACACTTTTCCTGATTACCTCCCCCAGCCTCCATACACAACAATCCCCCCACCCTCCCACCATCCCACCCACCCACCCACACATATACACACACGCACACACACCCTGCGTCCCTCCGGCCCTCTCCCTCTCTTGCTCGCTCTGTCAAGTGTTCTGTGTGTTTGCATCCGGCCTCATTGGCCTGTCTGTTTTGGAGGCCTGCCAGATAAGGGCGGGGGTGGAGGATAACTAAGGGTCAGAGGTAAACAGGAAGTCAGCCGGTCTCTGCTGTGGGCGGAAGGGGAGAGCTCAGTGGAGGAGCAGGAGGAGGCGGGGGAGAGGAGAGGGAGGAGGGAGTTGTACTTGGATTGACTGTGTCAGAGGCATGTGGGAACGCTGCCAGCCCAAACTGCACAGTAGGTCTGAATTTAAAGTATGCCCTTTTATTCTGCTTTTCTTTCTTTCGTTCTCTCTTGTCTCCTTCTCTTAGGGATTAAATGGCTTTGAATATTTTTCAGTGGTAATAGGTGTGTGAGTGTTTGCTCAGCGGTCAAATGTTGAGTTTTTTTTGTGTGTGTGTTTGTGACTGGAATGTGAGGCTTCTTGGTTGTGACGTGAGGCAACCTCCTTGAACTCGTGTTAACCTTTGACTGGCGGAGATGGGAAAGCTGGGAGGTTAGGCTACCCCTGTGTCTCTGGGCATAGAAAGACGAGTTTGAGGAAGACCGCATGAAAACCACTTGTAAATTAGCCTAAGTGTAGGGTGCAACAGGGGAAATTAGAAAAGGCAGGAAGGGGTAATGACCTCTTTGCCCTTGTGTTTACAACTGACATAGTGGTTGTTATTTTGTGGTAGGAGCAAGAGACTGTGAAGATCTTGGAATAAAAAAAAAAATGTCAAGTAAAGCTTAGTCGAGAAAGGCTAGTTTAAGTTAGTGTGACTCCATTAAGTCTGTCCTTCTGTTCGAGTTGATACATGGTTGTCTGTACAACAGTTTGACTTTGACAGAACTTAATGTCAGTCACGCTGTCCACAGAGACGACGGTTGGCTGACTGGTTACTGATTTGTAAGTTCAGCAAACAGGTTTGTGTCATTAGGAAGTCATTTGTTAGTTGCCATGGATTCCAGTGTTGTGAGGCTAGACTTTGTTTATCGAGGCTTATGCGTGTATTTTACAGCATTCAGTTTCTGCTGACAATTGATTCTCTCAATTCACTGCTTACTTTTGAATGAGAAAGTTCACTGTCAAAACTGGCACGTCATTGATAGAGAGACAGGCTATGGTGCTGTCATACAGGCTCACAAAAAGGCAACTTTTAAAGAAACAAGTATGAAAAATTATTAGTGGTTGTAGAGGTTCAAAAGTACGTTATTTCTTGGATGGCCTTTAACCATATGTTTCAGTTCACCCATTGCATCAAAAGTAGTTTGTTTCATTTCTTTTTTGTATTTTCATCACAGGATGTTGCAAAAGTTCACACAGTATTATTTTATTTTCAACCTTGAGAAGTGTTAGTCATACAGTGTTATACCCGTCTTGATATTCCAGTTATTGTGCAGGTCTGCTTGGTTTGGAGGAGTAAAATGTGGCTTGACTCCTGTACCTAATAAGTAGTGTTACCACACACGACCACCTTTATCAAAACCAGTGCAGTCCCTGTTACCTTGTGTCGGTTTTTTTATTGTGCAGACATGTCTGTAGTTCAAAGTGTCTATTTTGCTGTGTGAGAAATACTTCATATAAATGAAAGATTAGGTTGATTATTAGACCTAGAAAATATACTATTTTATCATTTTACTTTAAGTAAGAAAGGACACAGTGGGTTTCCTGATTAAAATCCCACAGATGTTTTTCTTAACCAAATTTTCAAGCAGAACATATAAAGGGTGTACACATCAGTCACCACATATCAAGAAACTGATACACGATTCTAAGTTGAAAGTACAACGCAACAGATAAAATCCAAATAAACCCAAAATGTTCCCTGTGCACCTCTTTCCATTGTTCAGATGGTGAAAATGTTGTATTTAAGACATAACTTAAAACAAATGGTGTCACTTTTACAGTACAGTTTTTACATAAAGAAGAGAATTTTACTCTCCTTAAGTCTGCCAGCAATTTTCTCTTCTTTATCATGCGCTCAGCCATCAGTATGGTACGTTAATGTCCTAAATGGTTTCTACATGTATGTGCCGTGTGCAATACATTTCAGGTTTAATACAAACTCTGACTTTTGGACTTTTTCCATTTATTGACAGAGGTTATCTGTTTTTTTTCCTGGTGATGTTTTTAAGCACAGTTGCTTTTATGAACAACATAAACTTTTATTTTTCATCAAGTGTTTCTCTGTCATCACTCGCTGCTCTTTGTCTGGTCTGTGTCACAGCCCTGCAGTCACTCTGATTGTCACCTGATTGGCTGTGCTGTATCTACAGCCTCAATTGGATGAAATGCGCCAATCGAAAGAAACTGAAACAGTCCAGCCTACCTCTGACAGCCTGCTCCCTAACATCAAACTCTTGCATACTACAGCATCTGTCTGTGCTTGTGTCAACAAAACAATCAAACTCTTGACACCAGCTTCTCTGACAACAGCTTTTCATGATAGTCTGAGTCATGGCACAGGGGGTGATCAAAGACCTGAATGGGCTGTTTTGCCCATTTTAAAAATTAGAATAAATTCATCAAGTAAAATGGTAAAGCCATTTCACATCTAAATTTCTTTTATTATTTTGGCTAAATGTGAACACAACATTCCTAACCTAATCAGCCTTCTAACTCACATTTCTAGCTCAGAATATTTTTCTTTTTATAACATTTTCCTTTCTTATAAGTGGGGCAGAGGTGATTCTCTTAATTATCTTTTCTTTTTTCTGGTGGAAGACAGATGTGTGCCCAGCCTCTCCCATTCCAGCAGAGATTGACTCCACAGACACCTGCCTCGAACTGAGCAGGAGGTAGAAATCAGAGCAGGGAATGAAAAAAATCCCTACTTCATCAATTCCTGAAGGCTGTAGGTCGACTACACACCCGCTCTGTCTTGCTTGTGTGCGGATGTACGTAGCTGCCTCTGTGTGTGTTCCTCTTTACACAGGCCCTGCTCTCCCTTTGCCACCGCTTCAATAATGAAGGAGTTGTAAAGGTCTGGCAGTAAGCCCCTTGCTGAACCCCCCCCACTTCATCCCTCCCTCACACTCTCCTTTCCTCCCTCTCTGTCTCTAGCTCTCTCTCTTTCACATCCTAAGGGACCTCCTCTCAGCTCCACTCTTCGGTTTGCACCGATGTTCCCATTAATGAATGGCATCATCCGGCTTGCTTGTTTTGCACAGTTCAGCTTCACTTCACTGCCTGGTGTCTGACCTGCTGTGCCATCTCTGATTCAGAGAGCAGCTCAGAACAGCCACTGTAAAAAAAAAAAAAAAAAAAAAAAAAGTTAAAGAAGAAGCTTCACAATTTTGAAAGCCTTGTGCAATTCATCAATATGCAAAATGATTACATCCCTCTGGTGTTGATGAATCATACAGATCCATTGTGCAGATACAATCAGCTGCCACTTCTTTGGAAGCCACCTGTATTTCCAAAGAAATTCAAGCTACTGGTGTCTCATTCAAGAGCACAGACAAATTCTGTTGAATTAGTCATATTTTAATTAGAACAGATCTCTGTTTGAGGAGGCTCCATCTGAGGTTTAATGGGGGTTTAATTTCAGCTTATTACAACATGGATCTTCTATTAGTTATGGTAACATTCTACCAGTATATGTATAAACTGTTACAAAAAAATGGCATCCATCACAGTTTAACTGATCCTGGTTCAGCTTTGACTGTTGGGTAGTTTGAATGGGAAAATACCCACAATGACACTGCTGGTATGTAAAATCTGGGAGTCAGTTATTAATTGTGAAGGGTATCCCTCTGTCTGGCCTCTTGCTTTCACTTTGGCTCATGCTTGCTAGTGTATGCACACAGTGCTAGCCCTTAAAATATCATCTTAAATCTTGCTGAGCGACTGCCCTCTGAGCTGACTCTTAAAGATGCAAGAAGGGCAGATGCCCTAGTTAGAATCACTGCCTGCTCTTCTCAGTTATTGGGCCAGATTGGCACAGAGCCAGGCCTAGGTTATGCTCTGTATTCTTCACAAACTGTCAAATGGAAGTCACAGCTTTTTTTTTTTTTTTTTTTTGTGGTGGTCAGTGGGAAAATGAACACCATGTGAAAGCCAAACTAAACCAAGACACAAAACAGTTTGCTCACAGGGTGTTTTGTTGCAATCTGTGTGGTCTTTATTTAGTTCAAGTCCTTCAACAAAATGAGATTTGAGAGGCCTCCACTAATTCAGTGAATGCCAGTTTTTGCACGCTGCCATCCACATAGCTGATATTTTATAAAACACACTTTTATTGCGCTTGAGTTCAGCGATTTCAGAAACACTACTGGGGGGCAGGTACGTATGGATTTGACAACAGAATTGGCCAGTAATAATCAGCAGAGACACTGCTTCTCTTTGTTCACTGAGCAGCCAATTGACGAGAGGAAACGGTTCCAAATAGTAACACACTGTGCGTCACAGTTTACAAAGAGACGTTTTCATCATCTGGAAATCTCAGAAACCTGTTGAGTAACTTGTTAGCCCTACATGCTTTGTACTGTAATTGGCCGCATATGAAATAACCTTAATACAGCCCCAAGTGCTGGTTAATATTAATATCACTGCTTATCACATTACTGTGGGTTGTTCATACTCTGTTAACTTCCCTTTTGTATTAATCTGGTGGCTTGTCAGTGCAATTTAGAAACGTGTTCTGGTATTTTAAAATGAGTCAGACATAACTGCCGCTGCATGCATAAAGATGATGGCAGACGGCTTTTCTCTTTACCTTGCACTCCTGCTCTCTATCCTCACAGTCACCCCCTAGTGTTCAGTTCTGTCCAATCCAGATTAGGACCAGGTCCAACGTGCTGTTCCTGTAACACTTCACATGGATCTGTCTGCACTCAAAACACCTTATCAGCAGTGGGAATGGCTGTCTGTGCTGAACTTGATTAAGAGTCAATTAGTTGACTGCATAATAGCGAGCTAATAGGCTGTCTTTGTTAAAGTCTGTTGGAGGGGAGTTGCTTTGGAGAGCAGCTGGGCTACAGTAGTGAGGCACGTCCCTGCTATAGCTGGACCCTTGAATTAATTGTTTGCAGTGCACTAATTGCTGTATTGGCACAGAATTAACTTGGTGTAAAGATTATTGTGCATGTGTGTTAGATAGTAAATCTGTGTGTGAAAGGAAGGAGGGAAGGAAATGGAGTGTTTGCGTGTGAACTTGTTTTCTTTTTGTCTGTCTTTGTGATCGTGGTCCTTTGAGCTTTATGTGTGTGTGCGCGTTAACTATAAATATCTCAGACGCATGCGCGCACACAAGGAATGAAAGTCTGCTACTAGTGTTGTGTCATCTGGGGCCAATACAGTTATTAGACTAGAACAAACTTACTACTTGTTTTTATATTATATTTATATATTTTTGCTCATGGCAGCAGAGGAGTAAATCCGTGCTTGCCTACTAGTGGCCAGCAATAGAGAATGGTGGGCAGGTGCAGAGGACTATTTCTCTATGAATTTATATTCAGACATTGTTTAAAAAAACAACAGACATTCTTAGGAAACTGATGGTGATAAATAAATTTAAAGAAAGTGTAAAAATGTGTTGTAATTGCTTAATTACAATGACTTCAACTGAAGTTTTGTACCTGCACAGTTCTTCTGTGTGGCTCAGTAAAGCTGTCTGATCATGGTGGAGCAGTCCAGACTGTAGTAATAATGCTCTGTTAAACTTTCAGCAGCTCCTTTAGAGGGCACCGTGCTGAGCCCAGCTACTGTTACTCTTGGCCCTGAATAAAGGATCATTAATGCATGGTGCTGTATTTAATTGGTTGGGGAAGCATTGCAGTGCATCATGTCTCCTTTCATTTATCAACCCTGCTGCTTCCTCACACTCCAGTGTGACTGCAAACTGGCCTGTAGCCCAATTAGTAGAGCGCCTAATTGTTTTTTTTTTTTTTTTCTTTCCAACGAACAGTGCAATCTATGTTTCATTGAAGAAGCCATGGTTATGAGAACTGGTGATGGTTGAGGCGTATGTGATACTTCTATTTCTGAGAAACCCTATAGGCCAGACTGAGGCAAAGGTTCAGCTGAGGTTGGAGGTGAAAATTATGATCGAGCATGGTTTTTGTATGTCAGCTGTGTTGTTTTGTGGTAGAGTGGTAGAGGGCTGCAGCATCTCATGTTTACTAACTCACATTTGCCCCTTGATCACAAATGTTTTTCTTTTTTCAACATCCAAAAAATATACACACATATTGCATTTTTGTTTTCCCACTGCATTTTGATGGATCAAAATGGCTTCCAGAATGCAGCATTCATCACGGTCTTGCAAATTAAGATAAAATAAAAAATGACTTTGCCATTCAGGTGTTAAGTTATTAATGCTACTCTATGTTGCAGCCATCTTTCAAGTGTTGGATAGTCAAATCTGAAACTGTGGAATACACAAGATTTGTATTGGATTTTCATGTATCACTTTTGTATCATTGTTAAATGAAACGGTTTGGGATTATTTGCCACTGATCAAAAAAATTAGCAAACTGAAGACACTAGTAAGTTAAGTTAATAGTTAATCTAATCTCTGTGTGTAGGAAAATTCTAACTAAAATGTTGTTGGCTGAAGAAAAATTACACAACAGAAGATCTGATACCAACAAAACAAATTCCATGATTGTATTAATGCATTCATTAAACTTACAGCATTACTGCAGCTACAGAACAGTTTCCCTTGAATTTGTATGTATTTGATGAATTGCTCCAATGTACTGAACCTGGATTTGAACCTGGGTCCTGGGTGATGATTCCTTAACAACCATGGTTAACCACCAGTGTAAGCAGAATTATCCACACCAAGGATGGTTTCACCCTTTTTTGCTATAAAAATGTCGAGTAGTTAAAGGCTTAGATAACCAGTAGATCAAAAAAGCCTTCATTTTTGTCAGTTGGTGCGCCATGTTGGCCCTATCAGTCGGTGACATTAGGTTCCAGTTTGCTATGGATTCGGTCTCTGTATGAGAGAAACGGCTTGCTGTAGACTCTGAAGCACCAGTGGTTGCTAGCCATCTTGTCATTTTCAGTCAGTGCATTGCTAGCTCTCAGCTCTCATTTCCCTAATGGTGAGTTAGTAGAGACTCTCACGGTGGCACAGGCAAGAAATGAGAGCAGTGGCGCACTAATACAGGCTCTTTGATGAGGAAGTAATGGAGTGTTCAGACACCTGTGCCTCTGCAGCCACCCTACCTCTTTGCGCGCACATACACACACTTTTTTTTTTCTCTTGCTTCCTTTCACAAGCTCTGCTACTCCCCTCCTCTTCCTCTCCCCTCCCTCATCTGTTCTAAAAGGAAGCCACTCCCCCTCATACAGAGCTGCCAAGCTTATTTGCATATTAACCGTTTAGTTGCCAAGGAGCTGTGGCTGTGTGCCATGTGACCGTTGAAGCATGTGTATGTTATTGATTGTTATTCTCTTTTGCTATTTTTCTTTCTTTGCTCTTGTGTTGAAACACACGAACACATTTTTCCAGTGAAGAAGAAATGTATGGTAACTAAGTCTGTCTGTGTTAAATAAGATATTATTCAGATCCTCTATCTGTCCGTCATCCCTTGCCTGTTTTACCTATCTGTCTGTTAGCTGTTGTTCGTGATTTATCTGATTTGTAGTTTGCTGAATGTTTCTTTTAGTATAATTCATTAGGCCTTTGAGGTGGAAAGTCTGTGTTGTTGCAAATGCAAGCAGTTGAAACAACACATACACCTACAGCAGACGTAGTAATAAAGGACACCATTTTGACTGTTTGTGATCAGTTAGTGGAGACTATGTTGAGACTATTGTTTTTATTCCTTTTAAAGAGACCTAGTGTCTATGAGTTTTAACACCCATCGCACTGATGTGTGCGATGAGTGTGTTTACAAAGCTCATCCCCAGGCCTCTGTACCCTGGTGGGCATTATCTGACAGTGGATTTGTTTAGCTTGGAGAGGACGCTGTTGCTTGGCTCCCAGTAAGCATGTGGTCTGCTTTAAAGTCCAAACTCCAAGGCCTGTCCTGGCAGGTGGATCAGATGCCTGCTGCTGCACACACTTAGAAAGGATAGGCATTGTTTTAGACATATGGCAATCATCTCTGTTTTTGTTTAAGATATAAAGCTGTAAAATGTAAAACTACACAAACCGCAGAGATAAAGAGAGAGAATTTCCAGTGCCACTGTCTTACCTGTACGTAGGCAGGGCTTATCTTTCTGATCTCAACAACCCTGCCTCTCTGCTCACACACACTCACTCACACATGCACATTTTGAGTAAAGCTGTCCACACCATTCCAGTTTGTCAGTTGCACAGAAGTTTATTTAGGTTATCTGTACAACGTGCCGTGTTAAGCCATATTGTGTTATAGTCCATACACGATCATCCACGTTTCACACCACACTTGAAAAGTCACTGCAAGTTGTGTAGTTTGGTATGGGCTACAAAATGATTAACTATACAAAAATAAACAATACAAAATAATGTTTTCACAGGACATTTATGGGCCAGAACCTCAAAGTCCTGTCTGGAGGTCAGGTAAGGCGTAGAGAACATTTACTCAATAACAGGGTTCCTTGGAGATATTAGATTTTTTTTAAGATTGTTGTTTTGCTTGTACAGGATAATGTGTAAGATCCTAGGTGATGTCTTGCTGGGTGTGTTGTAGTCGGCATGTAGTCAGCTTTCCCTGGTGACATATTGTGTTGTAAAAGGTGATGATCTTTTGAATGTTATCATCACCCATCCGTAATGAAACCTATGTATTTTAGGCATATATAAATACACACAAGTGATGTGGTAAAATCAGTTTAGTGCCTTTTCCAGTGTTTATTGCTTTTTGCAGTGTCTGATGGGAAGCTCTCAAATGCCTCTGTGTGTGCAGCTGCATGAAAAGTGAACAGGGTGTTGGCTGGGAAAGAAGCCTGTTCAGCTGATTTTGCACAGTAAATAAAGATCTAAAAGCTGATGGGGTATCTGTCAGTAACTCAGGCCTGACCCAGTAGTGCTGTGCACTGTACCTGGCTTTCGGCCAGACGTGTGTCTCTGCATAATTCCCAATACCATGTGCCAGCCGGTGCACATGGCCCCTGTATCACGCTGACAAGAGTCCCCTGAAAGGCTGGCTCGTTCCTCCAAGATCTCTTCTGGCTCAGAGGACGAGCACATCCCAGTTTCCTCTCTTGGAATTTGTTTTCCAAAAGTCATACCAGGGTGACCAGGACTTGACCTCACAAGGGCTTGAACTCACCACTGTAGATTGAGTGCAGTGAGGGCTGTGTGGCTGCTATGATAAGGGAGTAGAAAGTCAGCTTTGCTCTGCTCTTTTTTTTTTATTTTTATTTTTTTATCAGAAATACATTTTAGCCTTTGGGATTTTGTTCATCTAGCTCTCTTGAATAATGCTGTTCCATAAATAAATTTGGCGTCACTCTCAGTAACCTACATGAGGCCAAAAAAAAGCTACGATGTTGACAGTCTTTGGTGTGGGAGAAATCCAGTATTTTGGGGGTTAAGTTGTGAAAGTTAATGTAATAACTGCTAGCACCATCTGCTGGCCTACTTCCTTACAAAGAGAGAGAGAGAGAGAGAGAGCGCGAGTGAGTGAGCAAGAGAGAGAGAGAGAGAAAAAAACGAGTCTGGGTTTTAACGACATCTCTAATATTCATGCTGATGCATTTTGCTGCTTTGTGCTTTCATTTTCCACCGCTCTGCCTGCCAGAATCTCGGGCTCGCCATACACGCCCCAGCCAGGGAGAGGGGAGGGCAGCGAGGGAGAACGAGGAAAAAGACAAGTGGGGAAAAAGAAGGAAAAAACAACCGGCCAAACAAGCGAGCAAGCTAACACAAAAGCCTTTTTGTGTGTATTAAAAGGAGTAACCTACCTTATCCTGGCTGGTGAAGAAGACGAGGAGAGGCGCAAAAAGGGAAACGGCAAAGCAGAAAGAGCAAGAAAGAACAAGAAATAAGGGGAGAAGGCTCAGAAAGTCATAGAGAGCGCACACGAAAGGCAGGCGGAAAGAGGAATCAATGAGAGGGGAGGAGAGAGGAGGCAGGAGAAGGCAACTCTGACTCTCACACACATTCACACACACACACACACACACACACACTTACACACACACACACACACACACACACACACAGAGTGAGGGAGACTTGGGTGAAGCCGGACGACAGCAAAGCAGCACGCAACAGCAGAATGAGAGCTTCCTGGACTGCCACGCACCTCCTCTACCGCCCACAGCGCTGCTCCCTCATCACCCTGTGAAGAGACAAACGAGGGTGAGAGAGAGAGAGAGAGAGAGAGCTCCCATGCGCTCCTCTTGAGCCCTGCCTGCTGGGGGAGGAGGAGACGAACGGCTCCAGCGCTCTTGCACTGCCTGAGGAGAAGAGCTGACCGGGGAGGAGGAGGGGAGGCAAACGAGGAGAGAGGGAGGGGAGGGGGGGACACACGGCTCAAGGAAGAGTGAGAGAAAACGACTGTTGAAAGGGATAGAGTGAGTGTGTTTGTAAGAGAAAGCGTGAGCGAGCAACGGAGAGAGAAAAAAACACGGCGAAAGGGCAAGGCTTTTGTTAGCCGGTTGGAGAGGGGGAGGAAAGAGGAAGGAAAAAAAAACACCATGTCTACAGTGAAGAGGCCAAGAGGAAGGGTAAGTGAGCTGCTCTGAGAGCTGGGAGGGAGGAGGGACGAGGGGGAGGAGGAGGGGCCGGCAGGAACTGAACAACCTCCTCTGCTACTGGCTCATGCTGCACTGCCGCCATCTTGAACTCATTGCTGCTTTTTTTTTTCCTCCCCTCTGTACTTATTTGCTTTGCTGTGCAAGACCTTATCAAGGCACACTAGATTTACAGTGTTTTCTTTTCCCCACCCCAACTGTCTATTCATTCCATACATCGCTTTCTCTTCATCCTGTGAATGTCTCCTAGAGCTGCCCTGCGCTGTAGTTTATGTACAGTGTCGGGTGTGTGTGTGTGTGTGTGTGTGTGTGTGTGTGTGTGTGTGTGTGTGTGTGTGTGTGTGTGTGTGTGTGTGTGTG
>JBBMJY010000001.1:8002292-8028451 GCA_037833715.1 Toxotes lorentzi | reverse complement strand
CACACACACACACACACACACACACACACACACACACACACACACACACACACACACACACACACACACACACTTAACACCAGTTTTGAGGATGACTCAGTCACACACAATCAGAATTCCTGAGGTAGACCAGCTTAAAGTTGATGAGGGCCCCTCTGAGATGCAGAAGCACCACATTGCAGTCTTGGCCTGCAAAGCACTATCATATCTTGATGCTATTTAAATCGAGCCCTCACACACTCTGTCCCTGTGGTGGCATGCCAAGTAGGGCAGGACAACACTGGGGGGACAAGGGATAGAGGTTATTTGGCACAATAGGAGGATGGAAGCCAAGTAAGCCCCAAACATCAACTAGCCTATCACTCTAAGGAAAAAGCTTTGTGGTAGCTTATCATCAGGGATCAATCTGAAATGTCAGATCAGGGGCAGCTGCAGACTAATTAGAGATGCAAGATCATGTCTGGAGGATGCCCTTTTTGAATCATGGTGGGCAGGCAAATAAATCACTTTATCCTCCATCAGTAACAAACATTAAACGCAGCCCATATCATCAAGAAAATGCATCTAAATTTATGGATATGAGACAATGTGGAGCAGAAGATTATATAGTTGTGAAATTAAAGGTATCAGGAGAAGTGAGAGCTGAGAGCTAATTTTTATAGATAAAATAAGATGTTAAAGGACATTTTTCTGAGAAAATCATTTTTATAATGTAATGTAAAAAGTTTAACAGAAAATGAAATACAATATATTTTGAACATACAAACGGGTTTTAAAATGAAATATTTGTTTTGTTTCTGGTGTCAAATTGATTAAATGTAAATCAAGCACAGCTTAAGCGCTGTCAACGCTGCTGTTTCAGTTATAGAAAAGCAATCATTTTGTCGCTTCGTAAAGTCAGAAAAAGGAAAGTGATTATAGTTACTTAGCCTTAACGTCATAAAGGTGTCAAGTTTTGGATCATTTAGTATCTGGTAATTTCACAGGGTGTTTGTTAGATACAAGGTTTGTAAGCCAAGTAAGAAGCATTTAAATGATACCTAACATACGCCTGTGGTGGTGTTAAGATTTTAAAGATGAACTATTCCTCCAGTATTTCTTGCTAATTAGATCCTCAACACACAACTGACTTTTAGTTGCTTAGCATTTGGATAATCCATCACTTGTCCAAATCTGTGCATTTTATAGATTTGTTTTTGAAATGAAGAAGTTGTAATCTTTTTTCTTTTTTACACTTAGTCTCTGCCTTGCTCCCTAATGACAAAGGATTTTAGTTCTAGTCTTCTTTTATTCTTTTAGTTCAACAAAAATTACATGGCAGTTGTTTATAAATCTCACTGCCAAATGTTTTGGCATTTACTAATGTGTTCTGATGTACTGCAAACCAATTTTAAAGCAGGCATGGGTAAAATAACTGGCCTGATGAGAAGCCTGAATCGAACAGCATGGGGGTTATTTTCTTTGTGGGAATTGTGTGAGGTTAAATATTGAGTAACATGAAAAGGAGTGTGTGCATTTCTTTGTCACATTTCATGTGTTATTTTGAACAGCAGTTCTTTCTAAATATGTGGTGCAGGTGTTGTGCTACTCAGATAAGACTGTAAGAGTCAACAACTTCTCAACTCAACTGAAGCTGGTTCATTTCATTTTCAGTCTGTCATACAGTCTATGCAGCCTTCTACTGGAATATAGAAAATACTGTAAACGAATATGCGTTTGTAATTTTTTTGTCTGTTTTTCTGCAAGATATATTAGGTCTGGGGAAAAGCTTGTCAGACCTTTGCCACTTTCAGATGCTTAAGCCAGTGATCAGTTGATACGATTTCTGTGGCATTTATATTGCCTGTGCAAAAGCTCTGTTCCGAGTTCTTCACATCAGGGAGACTTGACTGTGACCCTGAAGAGTAAAACCGACTGCTTTCATACCTCTCTCTCAGTAAGAGGTTGATTTGAAAGTCTGCGTTTTCTCCCTGTCATTTGAGTTAATATATTTCAGCTTGTGGGGAGGCTATCCAGTCAAAGAGAGCGTGTGCTTTAGCGCTGGTGTTAGTAAACCCCTGGGTGGTCCTGTGCATCAACCACAGCAGGGTGGAACAGGCTGTAACCATCACTAAGATGTGGCTTAAGCTTTGTGTGTTTCTGTGTGGGTATGCAGCATATATACTTTTCATCATATTAAGCTTTTACTATGCCATGTTCTAGTAAATGGCCGCGCTTATGTGCAATACATGGCTGTACCACAGAGCCACCTCACCATCAATATTCTCTGTCTGTGCTGGCTCAATTGATGATTTCACAGCCCTCAAGTATCTCGTTTCACAGTTCAGGTTTTCCCATATGGGGATCAGAGAGATGCTTTAGCCCTGTTACTTGCTGTTAGCTGCTGAGCTGCTGCCTGCTGAAGTGACAATGTTGTTCAGCAAGGCCCGTATCCCAGCCAGCTTTTATTTGGTCCAGGGAGAATACTGTGTTCTGTCCCATTCAGCTGCTTTATAATATTTTTTCTTCTAGGTGTCACAGCTCTTTTTTTTTTTTTTTCCCCTCCATCATTGTGTCACACTGACTTGGCACTTTCTCTGCCATTCACAGTGACAGTGGACATGTACCGGTGTGGTTTTTCATGGGAAGTGATGTCACCCTGAACATTACCGCCCACATTGTCAAATACACTCCTCGGGGCACGTTGCATGGCAACCATAAAGTGTCATTGTCAAGAGGATTTGTGAAATGTAATATCATCCAGAGGGGGCAGGGACACCACAAAGAAGGGACAACTCTTGAGCACAGCACTGCTAGAGGAACCTGCTGTTTCCTATATTTGCACTGTCAGATAATAAAATAAGTGTGTGTATGAGGGTTTGAGTCCTGAATGTCTTTAATACAGATCACCATTTGGTCTGTATGAGCTTGCTTTATTTTCCCCTGTTTTGTCTTTTCGTTAATGGAAACCACCTTATTGTGAGTGGTGTATTGCAGCCTCTTTTGGCCACGTGTTTGCTGCTAACTGGTCAAGTTAGTTTGACAAGCTCATCTTGTCTGAAGAATGTCCTACCATCTTAAGGGAATTCTATGTATTTTAATTACAGAAATCTGTAGACCAGCAGTGAATAATGTAGAGGCCTTTGTGGCTTTTTGTATTGTGTGTTGTGTTTATACTACCCAAATACCTATGTCATTTGTCCTGTGCACCAGTCATTTCCTGTAAATGGTACGATGAGTTGCTAGTCTGTGCTGGTATTAGCTACAACCGCTGCAGCATCATTCCTGCCGACGGAGAAATCGACACCCTCCATCTCCATCTGAGTTGATTTTAGAGCCAATCAACGCCAAAGTCAACTGAGCTGACAAGAATAGAACAGAGGTTTTAAAATTTGACTAAAGCTGGATTTAAGAATATTTTCAATTTGTTTTGTGCTGTATCACACAAAATACAGTTTAGTGAATGTCGTGTTGTTGTGGTTCTTCCTCTTTTATCCTCACATTGTATGAAGATTTATATGATAGAGACAGGGAAAAGAAGAGAACATCTCAGTCACACGCCTCCTTTTGTCACAATCTGTTGACATCTGAATACGCCAATTTATGACGGACATAAACCGGGATGAAATTAGGAAGTGGTAACTGCTTATAAAGAAACAGGCAGTGTTTCTTTGTATGGTTGATTTTGTTTAACAAGTTATTTTGCTAGTTGCCTCGCTGACCTTTTAAAGGACTTGCGTGCTGTTGAGCACGCTGACCTCCTGTCTAGTGGGCCCACGCGGTGTCTGAAGAACTGACTTGCTGTCTAACAGAATGACTTGTTGGATAACAGGAGATGTTATTGCCAGCATGGGAATCTTTGTTCACACTCGGTATAAGTCTCTAATGTAATCTCATATGAACAAGCCCACAGGGACATCCTTCTCACTAGAGACATACCTGCTCATGCTCCAGTATGTCTGAATAAGCCTGTGATTGTGTGTGTGTGTGTGTGTGTGTATGTGGAGTATGGAGCATGTTTGCCTTTGCGGGAAAGCGGAGGTGGATTTGTTATGTGTGTGGAAGCGTGTTAGAGAGAGAGAGAGGGGGGAGAGGGGGAACATGCTGTTGTGTGTCCATATGATAGCAGTGTTTTTTATTTTTATTTTTTCCCATTAACATCACACCAAGGCAGAGATTTGGCACCTGTGGCTTCCAAGAGATAATACATGTGGAGAGGTGCAAGCTAGGAAGTGTGTGCATATGTGGTGAGAGAATATATGGGGAAAGGTCACAGAAATAATATGTGACTGTGTGTGAAAGAGAGAAAAGAGAGTTGCAGTATGAAACACTGGTGAAATGTAGAAACTTGTGTCTATTCATTGTGCAATCTGCTGCTATCTGGGCTCCTAATATCATAACATCCCAGCAGTCTGCCTCGATACTACAATTCTATATCACGCTATGGTGAGAATTTCAACACTTACCAACTAACAATGATAGCTTAAAGAGAAAAATATTTGCCAAATTATGACTAAATGAAGTCGGTCTTAAACTGCAGACTGGCAGGGAGCTTTAGCAAAGCACTGAATTCCTTATAAAATAAACTCGGGCAGCTCCCATCGTAAGCATGTTAATACATGTAAGAATTTCCTGCAATCCTCCCACCGCTGTTGTTGTATATATGCTGGGGTTAAAAACCACATGCTGACAGCTATACAAAGAAGCATTTTTGCAGAATATAGGCTACTGCTGCAAATGGATCTATTGTTTTTGGACTGCAGTGCAGCAGAAGTAAATCTGTGAACACTTGTTTCACTCTCTCTTGCACACTGGTGTAAACCTGCAGGGGGCTACAGTTCGGAAGTGCAGTCGACAGTCACATGAACAAATGGCTTTGGATGTCTATGTGGGTTTTTTTTTTTCTTTTTTCCTGCAAGACAACTTTGACGACATAGTGCTTATCAGTTTGTCTACCAGTGTACTCAGTGTAAGCCTCATTACAATGTCTGTGTGATGACACAGGCTCATCCTTCTTTTATAATCCATTAGAGACAGCATTTCTCCCAAGCTGTTCCTTATACACCCACAAATAAGCAGTTAAAAAAAAAAAAAAGTTCTTCCAGAGTTACCGTAAGTTGAGTGCGTAGAAGCCTTTATGGGCCACCATGCCTCACCTGATCTGCTCATGATACTGACACAGTAAACACATTGCTGTACAGTATTTTGTAAGCCCTCATACACGTATGGGTTCACTGGATTGCAATTTTTTTAGTTTTTTTTTTTTTTTTAAATCATTTTTAAATTCGGAAGCACTTAAATATACCTACATTTTTGCAAATGTTTGTGAATTGATTTCATCCATGTACAGTTTAAGTTATTAATGTCTATGGATGTGTTCACCGGGTACTTCTTGGATGTTTAAGGGATTCGTAAACACAACTTTGAACAGGTTTTCATTACTCTGGCCTTCATCTCATCGTATTCATGGCGTATTGTTTTTCTCCTCCTTCAGGAAAATTGTCATCAAGATTGGAAAGAAGAAAAAGCGAAAGCCGGAGTCTTCGGAGGAGGAGTCGGACGATGACCCTCCCCCTCGACACACTTCCAAAGAGGACGACTCTGTAAGATCCAGCACATGCGCACACTCACAAATACACACAGACATATAACCATACAGCACAAGCTGCTATTATTGGAACTGGGGCTGTAATGCTTAGGAGCACTTGGAGTATATTTCATCTCACTTTATGAAATGAATATATGAACTCTAAACTGTGACACAACACAGCATCGTAAATGGGAACTTGGACTTTTAACTCCTCACATTGTTACTTGTGGTGTCACACCTCTGCTGAAAGGAAATAAAGGGAAAGGCCGACTCTGTTTCTGTTACAGTTGTGATACAAGGCAGTGAGTGAAGTGGTGTCCTTGGCTCACACTGCTGCTCAGCCTTGAGGAAGGCTTCACAGCTTTAGTTTGAGCCTGGGAGGATTGACTCTGTGGTTCACGTGGAGGTCGTGCAGTGGGTGGCTACCCTCAAGTACACATTCTTATCTGTATTGATGGAGCCAGCTGACAGTGGATAAGCACTATCTAGGTCATAGCATCAACAGTAGCACCTTCCTGTGCACATGCACACACCTAAATATAACTCTAATGACAAGTTAATTTGGATGTTCAGTGTTACTTAATTTTTTAATTTGAAAGGAAACATTGTCGGCACAGCAGTGAGTGAAATTAAAATTCTGCAGGCTTTTTGTTTTCAGTTTTTTTTTTTTGTGACAACATAATACTTAGCAAAATTCAATTATGACATTGTTTTATCAAATCCAGAGTAATGATGTGACTTTGTCTCCTCCTTCACCCCCATCACCTCTCTCTTTCCTTTTTGCGTCCTATCCGGCCTGCTGCCTATGATATAATTACCCTCGTTTAAAGGCGCCCCTGGCCTTAATTAAAACAGTCTGTTGATGACTCATTTAGGATGATTCTGTGGAAGAAGTCAAAGTAGCGTGGCCGACAGCTAGAAAAGTAGCATGGCCTCCTCAGGGGTTCAGCCGTATTGTCGTGGCGTATGACAGGTTTGACTTTCCAGCTTCTGGTCAGCTTGGGTTTGGGGATGTGAGGATATAGCTCCATGGGGATATTATACTCCACACCTAATTAACTTTGGCTCAGTGGCATTTATTCCTAATTAACTACATATTATCATTAGGAGGGGCTCGTGTATTGATGCAGGATGCAGCAGCCCACGCATATGATAATTATAAAGGCTTGACAGGAAGGAACAGAAAGAAGCTGGATTTTAAAACGCTCTCTTTTACTGACTTATGGAGTGTAATGTTTTTCTGTATTTCTCACTTGGGTTTATTGAGATTTAGCAACTGCCATGGGTTATAGTTTGTTCATGACCTTCAGGTTGGGAAAACCCATATTATCATTTTGAATATGGCTGACTGTAAATTTTAAATAAATTTGTCATTCACATGTTTCGTCCATTACCACGAAATATTGCTTCATACTCTGAGGGAACAGTGTGTGCTGTGTGGTTTTTACAGGTCACTGTGTTTTACTGCTAAGCTCCGGTAACTTCACTGACATCAGTGTAGTACTGTACAAAAATTTCAGCCACCAAAAGTAAAATGTGGATCATTTAAAAATAATGCCATGAATAGATTTTATTTATCAGCAGACTTCATACAAACTTCATCCTCTGTGGACTTAGGCTGTCTCAGTGTCTTCTGTTTCTTCATATAATCCCAGTCTGACTCCATGATGATCAGGGCTCTGTGGGGGACGCACCATCTGTTTTAGGACTCCTTGTTCTTGTCTTTGAAGGTAGTTTGTTATGACTCTGGCTGTATGGTTGGGTTCGTAGCCGTGCTGCAGAATGAGTCTGGGACCGATCGGACACCTTCCTCATGTCAGTGTTGTGTGATGGATAAAAACCTAAACATCTGAAGTGCCTAAAATTTTTTCACAGTACTAAATATGAAGCGTTGCATAAGTAAACTTTGCAATACAGGACATATTCAAGATGATCATCGGCCATTCATGAGTTTCAGCTGTGCCCACATCTTCTTAGTCCAGATCAAACCTGTCACAACTTCTTACTTACTTAGTGGAGCCATCTGGGACACTGTCAGTTTAAGAAATGTAAAATCAAAAAATAACTGCAATTCTTGACAAATAGCTGGTACGTTTCTTTTTTCCACAATCACCTTGGCAGGGTAACCAACCTTTAATCCTGCACTAAAGCTGTTGATTGATGTATGACGTAATCCAAATCAGGTGAATACTTTGGTCAACGTGCCTCTCCTTCCTTGTCTCACTTCTCTAGAAGAGGAGATCTAATCGGCAGGTGAAGAGGAAGAAGTACGCTGAGGAGCTGGAGGCCAGGTTGTCAGATGAAGAAGTGAAGGTTATTGTCAAAGCCAAGAAGACCAACACTGCAGCATCGAAGGAGCTTCAGCTCTTTGTTGTAAGGAGTTCTGCCTTTTCCTCCCACGTAGCTTAGTCTAGTTTAAATACATTCATTAAAAGAAAAAAAAAAAAAAAGAAATATACTGCACCAGATTGATTTCATTGCTGATAAAGCTCACAATTAACAACATTTGTTTGCTTACAAACAATAATCCAGCAATAATCCAAAAGATTGTTTGAGTTTGGTTTTTTTTCTGTGGCAACGATGAGCATAAAATTTGGTGGAAACAAAAAAACACATTATGTTTAAGAACAGGAGGACTACAGTAAAGTGCGGCACAGCCTGTTCTTTGCACCACCACATTGTGACGTACAAACCAGTACCCCTGCAGTATGCCTGTTCAAAGAGAGGGAAGATACATATTCAGCGCCCAGTTTTAATTATTTAGATGCAACAGCAGAGAAAGTAGCAGGGGAGTATTGTGAATGCAGCTCTGGCCAAATACATTTTTCTAGCAATGTAAAGTCCACACGTTTCAGCATGGTTTCTGTTTTTATAAATTAATAGTGCCTTTTTAGTTGTCAGTTTTATTTATGTGGTCCAGAATCACAGATTTACTATAAAATTTGTACAACATACGACAACATCTAAAATTAGACACTGATCAGCAGAAACAAACTGCAAACAAACAAAAAAAGTTGAAATCTCAGGAAGAGCACAATTGCGTGCTGACTGTTCACTTTTGATTCACTTATGTTTTTTCATTACACATAGTATTTTTACTATCACACACTGGTGTGTGGTTTTTGTATTTATTGCCCTTAGGTTCATGCAGGCGAATGCTTTGGGAGACTGAATACACTTGAAATTAATTCATGTCACTGCATTTGTAGGAGAATCCCAGTGAGGAGGATGCTGCTGTTGTTGACAAAATCATGTCTTCTCGTATCGTTAAGAAGGAGGTAATAATGATTTGCTGTTATGTTTTCCTGATTTTTAGTGATCGTAAAATGATTATGATTATGGTTGCCATTGCAATTATTTTGCTTGATAGTGAGATCTGAATTATTTATCACTATAAATGTTTCTGCACAATATTATTTTATCTGATATTTAGTGTCTTTTATCAACATCTTAAATGTGTGCAGCTTTGGTTCTAAGTTAAATTACTTTATAATCTGGCATAAATCAGCCAAGTTTTTCTGTAATTCTATAATTATCTGTTGTTTTAAACCTCTCTATAGGTCTCTCCAGGAGTCGTGGTTGAAGTGGAAGAGTTTTTTGTAAAATACAAAAACTAGTAAGTTCATTGTTCAGTTGTAGCTTCTTTGCGTTAGCGCTGTTATATTGTTATGAATTACATCATGAAACAGGACAGAAAAAAATGTGATTAGATTTTTATTTTTTATTTCATTTTGGATCACTGATCTTTTTTGGATCATTTTTGAGCAGTGAATGAAACCAAATGTATAATTTTCCAGTTTATTAATTTACATTGCCTGTAATCGTCCCTGTACAAGTGTGTGATCTGTGAATAGACACTGTTCCTGATGTTGCCGTTGCACTTAATTTACTACATTATATAACAAAAATTCTTAAAATAAAAATTAGATGCCCTCAGAGCAGATGTCCTGAAGGCTTTGAGATAGGTTGCTGCATGAGGACTATGTGATTACCCAAACATACAAGCATGTCAGGCATCCTTGGGACAGCTTTCAGTATTGCCATGTATGTTATCATCAGATTTTGAAACAGTGATTTAATTCCTCTTCTGTGCGCTCAGGGACTTTATTAAAAATTGTAGCTCCTTCCCACAGTAAATTATCTATGTCTGAGAGTTTTGGAAATTAGGATTTATGAACCATAGGTTTACTACCTCAGCCTCCCAGAGAAATAATTTCCTTTCACATGACGAATAATCTGTCAGCAGCCAGATTGTATTCATGCGTTCTCAGCCCAATGATGAAAAGGATGGAAATCTGAATTTCACATTTGAAATTTTTATAAACCACGAACAGCTGAAGAGTAATATTGGTGTAAAAAGCTAGTAAAAGACCCTGTGACCACATCTGCAGCCTGTGATCACACCTGCAGGCCTCAGTGGTTTCCCCAAATGCTATTTAGAAGGTGTTTTTCAGGGTTTCTCACCTTAGTGCGATTGTGTCTTTGTGTCTGTGTATACGTTTGTGTGTGTGTGCGCACGCGCGTGGGTGTCAGCTCCTACCTACACTGTGAGTGGGCCACAGAGCAACAGCTGGAGAAGGACAAGAGGATTCAGCAGAAGATCAAACGCTTCAAGATGAAACAAGCACAGAGGGCACTCTTCTTTGCAGATGTAAGGCTGTGTGACTGTGTTTGTTGTGTGTGTGGACACACTGTGTACTGTCTGTGTGTATGCACATGTTTGGGCATTAGGTATGAGCAGGTGTGCATTTTCACAATATGGTGCCTTCTAGGATGTGTGTGTTTAGTGTACATGCATATAGATACCGTGTATGTGGATGTTCAATACACTTTTTGTGTTTTGTTTGTGTGGGCAGACACATCTGTGTGCATACATTTGAATCTCTTTACTCTCTCAGTTGATACAGTAGTGATGCTTGTCTCAGATTCCAGATGGTGAGTGGGCACTTAGGTTTATTCTCTCCTTTTCACCCCCTCTGTCTTTCCCTCTTGTCTTTCTTTCTCTCTCTCAGATGGAAGAGGAGCCCTTTAACCCTGACTATGTAGAGGTAGACAGAGTGCTGGAGGTGTCGTATTGTGTAGACAAAGACACAGGAGAGGTAAAGTGAATCCTCTTTCATTCGGTAATCATATCTGTGAGCAGCGTGCATGTGTTTATTTGTGTCTGCGTGCCTGAACACGTTCTATTTTTTTCAGTTTGTTCCTATGTTCAATATATTCTCCACTCTAGCGATGTCTGTATCTCAGAAGCGCCCAAGGCCTTCCTAATGGGCTTCCTCGGAGCCTTTGTTAATATTATAAAAGCAGAGATTGGCCTCGCTCTAGTCTTTTCCAGTGTTAATTCTTCTCTGCCTCGTGCAGGAGGTGGTGTACTACCTGGTGAAGTGGTGCTCTCTGCCTTATGAGGACAGCACCTGGGAGCTGAAGGACGACGTAGATCAGAGCAAGATTGAAGAGTTTGAGCAGCTGCAGGCAGCTAAGCCAGACTCACGGAGGGTGGTAAGTCATGCCCACCCACATTCCTCACTTATCACTGTACTGTACTGTGTGTGTGTGTGTGTGTGTGTGTGTGTATATATATATATATATTTGTTGCAGGAATGTTTAAGGACTAATAAGCAAACTCCACTTTTTTCCAATCCGTTGTTTTTGTATGATGATGCAGATGTCTTTTTTCTGAGGTAACTGGTTAAGAAACAGTTCACCCATCAAATATACTGTATGGCCAAATTAATAGGCATCATTAACCAAACATTAAACCTGTGTGTAAAACAGGCCACACTGATACTTAGGAAACAAGCAAACGTCTGCTGTCAGTCACTTCAAGAGCAGTTTGTATCCATGTGTGTAACTTCTGCATTGCCTTACTTTTATATTACATTACATACATCTTACATTTTTATAAGCATCATTACTCGTTTCATCTCAGTTTGCCAGAGATTGCCCAGTGTCTGTTGCTGCCTGTATTTTAATTCTTTAGAAATGCCATATAAACTCTCCCTATAAATTTGTCACCCAGGACCGGCCCCCAGCTAATCTGTGGAAGAAGAGGGAGCAGTCGAGGGAATATAGGAATGGCAACAGCCTCAGGGACTACCAGCTAGAGGGAGTAAACTGGCTCCTCTTCAATTGGTACAACAGGTTAGTTATAAGTTCTGTACACGCACCTTCACACACACATATAGCCCTTTCACACATTAAAAAGAAAAACAAAAAACATGTGTCTCTGGGGTGACTTGATATGTTGGTTATCTGGCCAATTCCTACTACCCTGATCTTGATCAGGGCATGTTGCAGTTGCATGTAACTTTTTATTAATTAGATCTGTAACAGAACCACACACAGCACACAATATGTACAGTTTCTGGGTCGTTATTGGCTAATGTTCTGCGATGCTGTCTGATACCGGTATTCTTTACATGCAGCCATACATGACTGAACAGACTGAACAAAACGAGCAAACTCGTAAGATAAACTTATAATAGAAGTGATAAAATAGCACTTGTCCGAGCACTACTGGAATCAATGCAATATGAAAATTTAATGCAGTAAGTAAATGGTGTAATAAATATTTCTATCAGAATGTCATAAATTATTGGGATAGGGACATGCTGTATGTGTAGAAATTCCTGATAGTTTCAGCATATTTCTCATATGGAAGGACAAATGGTAGATTTAGTATATACCTTACACCTCAAGTATATACCTTACACGTCAAGCAAAATGTTAAGTATCTCTACATATTTGCTTGTAAAGCTTCAGTAATCCCATGCTGATAGAGCACTACAGCACATGTATTGATTCAGAGATTTTAGAGGCATTTTGTGTTTCAAGAGGAACCTTCCCTGTGCGCGGAGACTGCAGATAATGAATAATGAATCACTTCTCCTGTTGTGCTTATATGTGTGTGTGGACCCTGCTGTGATTTGGCTGTATTCACGTTATTTGGTTGGGCCTGTGAGGAGAGTCAAATTTCCTGTCAAGGTGCATACTTGCTGCAACAACAATTGCTTTTTCTTCGCCCACTACCACAAAAGAAACATTGCACAGTACACGGTGTCAGTGTGCTTGCATTAACCCTGGGAATTGGCTTTGTTATGTGCGAGTATGCAGGAGTTTGAGTATGCCTACGCAGAAAGCTTCATCAAAAGTAGAGAGCTGCTTAAGAGGCCAGTGGGAATATCTGCACGTTGCAATTAGCATCAAGACATAATACCCCCACCCACTGGACAGCTGAATAAATGGTTTGCCGGAGTACACCACACAGCAGAGGCAGTTGCATTTGCCATTATGTTGTATCTCATCTCTTTGCTCTGTTATTATTGCTGATGATGTTATTTTCTCCCCCTGCTCTTTTCTGTTTATTCTTTTAGTATCATGGGACTTTATTGCATTTTCCATGTTTCCCTCCTTTTCTTCTTCCTCTATTTTTTCATCTTCACCTCATTTTTTTTATCCTACCACACGTTTCTTTGGGTAGTCTGAAGCAGTACAAGATTTGTTACATGCAACAGAAATACTCATACTAAAAACACACTACTTTGTATTGGTGATAGCGAGATATAATGCCTCATGCAGCAACATAGTCATATGTCACAGATTTGTGAGGGGTTCATCATCTTTTCCTACACTTTTGCCTTAGTTGTTTTTTGCCGTTTTGGTTCTACCTCAACTCTGTCTGTACTTTTTCTCTGCTAAATCTCGTTATCTTCACCTGTCAGACGAAACTGCATCCTGGCGGACGAGATGGGCCTGGGAAAGACGATCCAATCCATCACATTCCTAGAGGAGATCCATCGTGTGGGCATCAAGGGGCCATTCCTCATTATTGCTCCTCTTTCCACCATCGCCAACTGGGAGCGCGAGTTTCGCACTTGGACACATCTCAATGTAATCGTCTACCATGGAAGCATGGTCAGCAGGCAGATGCTCCAGCAGTACGAGATGTATTTCAGGGATGCACAGGTAAATGGGCACGAGGCACAGAGATCTTTTTTTTTTTTTTTTTTTTTAAATTAATTAATTTATCCTATACATAACCAGAAAACCCCCTGAGATTAAAATCTGTTTCTCAAGGGAGACCTGGCCAAGATAGTACACCATTACAAGGTTACAGAATTTATAGGACAGAGCACATCAGAAGCAGATGAGGCACACTGAAGGAAAACAGAGCATGTTAAAAACAGGCAAGAGTCATATGATAAGACAAAATGCGGAGGGTTCTGGAGGTTAGTTCATGACCAGGGTGGAAAAGCTGCTCGATCATAAAGTACACAGTGATGTGGACAGGGCAGTGAGTGGGATATAAAATGATTGTACAGAGTGTAGTGCACAGAGTGGAGGCAGCATAGTACAGAGGAGACAGCATGTATGTAAATAATGTCACCACAGTCTAGAATACTTAAGATCAAAGCCTTTTGTCTTTAACATTCATAGTGGTGGTGACAGGTTGAGTACAGTCACAGAGAAAGATCAGTTTCCAGCTTGAGAATCAATTTATTCACTAATTTGGAGACATTATGCAGTTAATCTGAGTGTAAATGTCTGTCTGCTGGGTGTTGCACAAGAACAGCACAGGAGCTCACACTTATTGCACAGAAGTAGTTCAGCACACACAATAAATTGCATAGCACTGTTGATAAATATTACAATCAAACACCATAAGTAAGCTTCTGCTCTTTTGTTATTCTGGCAGTGTTTCATCTCGAGGCTGGAGACACAGGCCTTTTTGTAGGAAGTGAATTTCTGTTTTATGGGAACATATATTGTCTGCAATGGAGAGATTATTATATCATTATAAATAAGAGTAAACATTCCCCAATAGTTGGCCTCTAGATACATGTACATTTCTTGTCAGCTGCAAAGTAATATTGTATAATATTATATTCATTGTAGATTCACAGATGTAATTATAGCAGTGCACCTATTGCTGTTGTATGATTTCAGAAAGAACGCTGCTCTCCCCTATGTGTTCTATATGCTTTAACACCTCAGTGGTTGTTTTGGCCTGAGAAAAGCCTCTAAAACCTGTTGTGGATACACAGCTGAGCACACAGCTTGTCTCACATATCTAACACAAATGGAATAGTGAGGATTGAGAGGCCCTTTTTGGTTATCCTGACATACTTCCCGTTTTAAACACAGCCTAGCAGAAAGCAAATTCACTGTGCTTACCTTTTAGAGGGGAAAAGCAGTGATTCACTTTGATTAAAATAATCACAGTGCTTTTTAGAAAACAGCAGCACTGTGTCAGCAACATGAAGTCCTGTGAGTAATCTAATGATATGTTTCAAAACAGGACACCTGCATACAACAATGGGAGTCGGATATTGAAAAGCCAGACAGTACGTGATTATCATGTGCAACACGCAGCCCAGATTCACTGAGACTCTAACTAATGCAACGAACTCACTCACTCACTACAGTGTCTCATAAACAAAACTCGCCTGTAGAAAGAGGAAAACAGGCCGGGGTTGAAGGATAGTGACCCAGACAGAAATTCTTCTCTAGACTAAAAGGTCTGTGTTGATGCTATTTGTGGAACAGTGTTACTGAGATTTACGAAATCAGACTTTATTGATTATGTCATCCAGTCATGTTGACCTCTCTAAATGACACATTTAGAGAGAGTTACAGAGTTAGATCTCCGTGAATGCTGAAGAAAAATTGTCCGATTTTGAAATCGGATTCAATTGTTTACGAAGCCCTCGGTGCACGGGAGCGTTTTCATGAATAAGTGGTTCATAGCACTAACATACCATATAACGAGATTCCGAGAAGGGCACATGCCCGACAATAAGTAGACTAGTAGGCAGTTAGTGAGCCTTGAGCAGAGGCTTTCTGTGGTTGGCAGGCCACGTGATGTGTCACAACAGGCACTTAGGAGCTCTTAGTATTCAAATGAACCGTAGGAGGAATTAAGACGAGCGAGAGCTGAACAGAGTGGAGCCGCCAACAGGCTGTCTCCCAGGCAGCCTGTGATGTCATAGCAGCCCCCAAGGGGAGCTCTCTGTCAGTGCTGCTCAGGCATATCAGAGAGAGAGGGGGGGAGAGAGGGAGGGAGAGAGAGAGAGAGAGGCTCCTCTATAGCAGGGAGGGGGTTACTGGGTAACTGAGTATCCCTTGAGGACTGTTGTCAAGGCAATGGATACAAATGGAGAGGCGTGGTGAAGCAAAGCCTCCCCAGACAGAAAAACAAACAAATAAACAAACAGCATAAAGACTCACAAGCAGCGGGTACACACACTCATCTCCTGGTTGTACTGTAGATTGCTTCCCAACCAAGAGGAGCGTTTTAGATTGTCAGTGAAATCTAAAAATAAGGTCGGCCGTGTGTTTGCTGTCAACAGCACAAGGCTGCAAATTAGAAGGTTTCCAATGTCAACAGGTAAGAAGAGCAACTCCAAGGGTGTGCTGGAGAACTGTATACCTGAATTATGCATGTGTTCACAGCATGTTCTCTGTATTTCCCTATGTAAAAATCATATACTCATTATTTTGTCTCAGAAAGTAAAGTATATGATAATGAGTATAGGATTTTTAATGACACTAAATATTCAACATTATTCAAATTCATAAAACAAATAAATAAGGTGTTTTTAACATACCTACAGACACCATTTCCTGATTGTGGTGACACAAATGTCCGCTCTGAAAATTGTGAATAGTTGTTTCGGAAATCCTTTATGGGTCAATTTAATAATGTTTCCGTCCCCCATGTCTCTCCTTTTTGTCTTAAGGGCCGTGTGCTGCGAGGTGCCTACAGGTTCCAGGCTGTTATCACCACGTTTGAGATGATCCTGGGAGGCTGCCCCGAACTCAACGCCATAGAGTGGCGCTGTGTTATTATCGATGAGGCCCACCGCCTCAAGAACAAGAACTGCAAGCTGCTGGAGGGCTTCAAGCTTATGAGCCTGGTACATAAACCATCAGCTTAGAGGAAGAAACAAGAATCATAACAGATTTCAAATCACTAGCTGTTCAGAGTTTAAGTTTCACTTTGTGTCTAGCTTTTCGGGTTGTTCTCTACGGTAGGTCTAATCAAGGAGGGATGTGTCATTAATAAAGCAATGATTTCAAACAGTTTGCCGCAGGATCATAATCCTTGTCAATATTTTACTCTTTTAGGAGCACAAGGTCCTGCTGACAGGCACTCCTCTCCAAAACACAGTGGAGGAACTTTTCAGCCTGCTCCACTTCCTGGAGCCTGCACGCTTCCCCTCAGAAAACACCTTCATGCAGGAGTTTGGAGACCTTAAGACTGAGGAGCAGGTGACTTTGAAGATCTATAGAGAATATGTCTTAATATTGTTATGTCTTTTGAATATTCAGCATTAATGATACATGAAAGATACCATAGTAAACCTACAGTGCACTTAAAAATACAGGAATAAGCAGGTGGCATGGTCACAGGCCAGACAGTGTAGTTTGAGGTTCTGGCGCCATTTTTGGCACCTGAATTTTTATTGTAAAAAGAAAACATGATTTTTAGTGTTTGTAAATTATTTGAAAGGACAGTGAAATTATTGTAGCTCCACAACCCACATCATTGTTCATATATAAAGATCCTGTTGGTCCAGATGGAACCCTTGAAGTGAGGCTTTTTTTTTTTTTTTTTTTAACTAGGCCACAGTGACATTTTGTACAACACACACGCAGACACACTCACACACACACAACATATGGTGAATAATGTTAACAGATAATGGAGAATTATGCTACTTATTGTTGGACTATATATTGACACAGTTGCTCACAAGAAAAAAGCTTTCACCTTTCCTTCTACTTATTGCAGCTTGGCATTTCATTTGCAGTCAGCATCACCCGAGAGATGCTCAGGGAAAGACTATTAAAACATGTTTGAAGTGTGGTACTCATGCTGAAAGTTAAAATATTTGGAACAGCTACAGCTCAGCACTGGATACTAAAAGTGGAAGCTCTTAGTGCCAGTGTGAATGTGAAATCCTTTTAATAGTTAAAGTTGCTGGTGCTGTTAAGAGATACTCTGTCAGCATATAGCATAACTGATGATAGACAAGGACCTGTAGGTGTAATTAAAAAAAAAAAACACTCTGTGAGGACAGCTGACCCACTGCTAGGGCTGTAGTAGTAACTAAAATCATGATGTGGTTCTCTCTTATCGGCCAGCTGTCAATAGTACACAGAATATGATGTAGCCTACAGTGACTATGTTGTGTACTTTATAACACATTTCCACATGTGATGAAATGTGAATTTGTGAATTGGTCTGGTGCTGCATTTCAGTCTAAATTTGAATAGAAAACAACAAACAAATTATTCTCAACTTGGGAATGGGAAAAAAATTGCAAATGACACTGCCATTTTAGTTTTAGTCGGAACCAACAATTCCCCATGTCTGTGTAGTATATAGTATCCCACAGCAGTTTGTGAATGTCCTAACTGTACGTCTCCTCATCTTTGTGGTCCACAGGTGCAGAAGCTTCAGGGTATCCTGAAGCCCATGATGTTGCGCCGGTTGAAGGAGGATGTGGAGAAGAAGTTGGCTCCTAAAGAGGAAACGATCATCGAGGTTGAGCTCACCAATATTCAGAAGAAATACTACCGCGCCATCTTAGAGAAAAACTTCTCTTTCCTGGCTAAAGGAGCCGGCCAGGCAAATATGCCCAATCTGGTCAACACCATGATGGAGCTGAGAAAGTGCTGCAACCACCCCTACCTCATCAAAGGTAGGACGGTACCTTTTTTTTTAAGGTTTAAACTACAGGTTAATATATTTAAATATAATTGAAATGTGTAGTTTTGGTCTGCAGTAGGCCTGCAATTTGCACAATTTCCTGTTTAGTCTTCTTGAGGCGTTGTCAGCTCAGTTTAGCAGATTTAGGTGAACACTATAATTTGACAGCTCAAGAGATTGTTACAACAGACTCTGCATACTGATAACATTAACCTGAGAGAGCCATGGAAATCTCAACAGATTTCTTAGATACTCAGTCTGTCTAGTGTTTTGTTTTTGTTCCCTTTTTAATTAAACTGCAGTGTCACCAGTGGCAAAGGCAGGGTTCCTTCAGGTGGCTTATCGTCTGAAAATTATATGCTGTGCTGGAAATGTTGCACGGGCAGCTAAAAGGTTAACATTCAGAGATGGGATAATCATTTGTTTCAGATTTGGTTCTAAAAATCTTTTTCTGTACACCTGTACAGTAGAGCCCTGATCTTCATGAATGGACCATGGACATTAGGGGAAATAAAATTTTGATCTTTTGGGAGGAAAATGGGAAGCATGAGACACACAGTGTTTCTGATGTATCCATGTTTTTACAATGTCAGGGGCAGAAGAGAAGATCCTAGAGGACTTCAGGGAAGTATATAGCCCCACTGCCATCGACTTTCACCTGCAGGCCATGGTGCAGTCTGCCGGGAAGCTGGTCCTTATTGACAAACTGCTGCCTAAGATGAAGGCCGGAGGGCACAAGGTGCTCATCTTCTCTCAAATGGTGCGCTGCCTGGACATCTTGGAAGACTACCTCATTCAGAGAAGGTAATGGTGACGGATGACGAAGGATTTGTTACGTACTGGTCAATCTAAATAATTAAAACACAAGACTGGAAAAGTGATTTTAACAATATTAATCTTCTGAATATGCGACACATTTAAAAATAAGAACACCATGCATTGCAATAAAGAAAAAGTCAGCTACAAAAATGAATTCTGTCAGCACCAGTGTACATCATATTGATCACAGGAATGAATTCAGCGGTGGAAAAACAATGCAGTTTTAAATTGCCAACGCCGTAGTTACACTGTTCACTAAATAGGTTGAATCTCTGCTCTCTTCTGTCGTTGTGTATGTAGTAAGGAAACTCAACTGGTGTATAAGCTTTGTAATAGAGGTTCAGAAATCTAAAGTCGCTCTTATTCTCTTACTTTATTAGATTCTTTATGATTCAAAGGAAGCACCACATCTGCAAACTGCAAAAGGATTTACTGCTATTATTAGGAACATGTTGTAGAAATGCATTTGTCAACTTACAGAGCTGCATGTGGTGAGGAACAGTACACTTCAGTGGTGTGTTTTAGCTTGCAATATGTGACAGCCAGTGGTCAGTGAGAGCAGCTGGCAGAAACATTAGCAAGTACAGTTATGGAGCCTGATGTTTCATCAGGACAAATGAGTCAAAACAACACATAGACCCATTGATCCACCCATCCATTTTCGACATTCATTATCCGGTCCAGGGTCTCAGGGGGGCTGGAAATGGCCCAGCATACACTGGACAATAGGTAGTGTACACCCTATACAGCATACATACAGTATGTAGTATGTATAGTATAGTATATAACATTTGTACTCATACCTGTAGGTAATCTAAAGTTGTCCAGTTCACGTAACCTGTGTGTCTTTTGACTGCTGTTCCTGTGGGGAAACTGGGAGTAGTATTTTCTTGTCTCATTTGTCACTACCATTGAATTGTACATCCAAACGGATCTCGCAAAATCACACCATTTTGCCAGCATATAAAAGAGAATAATGTCAAATCTCTTTACAGATGCTTAACATGCCATTTTAATCTTTCCTTAAGCGTTCTAAATCTAAGGGTAATAAATAGAGCTGTTTCACAAATAAGTCACAGCATTTTTGTGATTTTTTTTTTCTTTTTTCTTTATAAGCAGTGTGTGCCTCCCTCCTACTTCTGTGCTAAATGACTGATTTTCAGATCTGCAATGGGAGTGAATGAAAAGGGAAAAAGCAAGTCCTTGTTTCCCCACCCACTGAGCACAGGAGCAGCTGATAAAGATGATGAGCACTGATTTGGACTTACATCATGGCCATAAAGCTACTGTGTACAACTGAAGGCTCTGCCAAAGTACAGCATTGTGTTGAAAATCAAATTATGAGCTCTCACCTTGCCTCCCTCTGTGTGGGTCTGGTCCTTTGTCTTGGGTAATGCCCAAATATACCATTAAAATCCTAGATATGGAGTGATCAGAAACATTAGGCTGGACAGTCATGGGGAACAGTTTAACACCTCGGCGTTAAGTTTAGAATTGGATTGTATGATTTTAGGTTGTCAAATTTAGGAGTCCAGCTTTCTGGTTCTCATCTTTGTCCTTATTTTTATTCTCATGTCTCCCAGCTATCAGTCCTTTGTCTTTTCCATTTCACTTTTTACTTTTCCGGGTCTTTGTCTCCGTACGTCCTTTTGTTGCTCTCATGGCTCTGTTTCTGCCTCTGCCTCTGCCTTTCTTCTGGCTTTCCACCAGCAGCAGGAGCAAACCATAAACTATTGTAAACATGTGAGGCACTGCACAGCACAGACCTCAGACAGGGTTCAGTAGCAGGTTACAGAAGCCCTCAGGGCTTCACCACATTAGACAAGCGGGAGTTTCTGTGAGGTTTCTCCTTAGTGGAAGTGGATTACCCTGGGGAGGGCTGGGGGTTCGGATTGTGGGCGGGTGTGAGAATGGACACTAAGATGAAAGAGCATAACCACTCCTGGTAAGAACAGTTTTATCTTTGAGGATGCCGTTTCCCAGGTGTCAGAAGGGAAAGAAAAATAAAAGAAAAGTTTTGAGTGAATTTAAAGGCCCAGCCCATAAGTGCTGTGGCTGTTTTTGAGTTATGATAGGTGAAAATAGTTATTATTATTATTAAAAGCTTCATTCAGTAAATCAAATTCCTCAGTAAAAGTAGACATAATAAAAAAGGTTCGCTTAATTGTTATGCATGCATCACAGGTCTTTTTTTTGTTTTGTAGGTACTTGTATGAGCGGATAGATGGACGTGTCCGTGGGAATCTGCGGCAGGCTGCCATCGACCGCTTCAGTAAGCCTGACTCGGACCGCTTCGTTTTCCTCCTGTGCACGAGAGCTGGTGGCCTGGGAATCAACCTCACAGCAGCAGACACCTGCATCATCTTTGACTCTGACTGGAACCCACAAAACGACCTGCAGGTACGACACACACACACACACACACACACACACACACACACACACACACCTACACACACAGACTCACTTAACAGTAGATGCAATTTCCTGCTGTGGATTTGTGCCATTGTGTATTAGAGAATTTTGGCACACAGATAGTTATCTCTTTGTCTGACATCTGCTCATGTAAACACCTGCCAACAAGACTCGATCAGGAATACATGTGCAAATTTTACTGAGTAATTACAGTTACCATTAACGTTTTTCAGTTTTGCCAGTCATTTTAAGAGCAGGTGTTACTTTAGTGAAGCTGCAGATGATGAAAGATGAGCTCCTATTTTGTATGTTTAGTGCACTTTTTCTGTCTGTCACAGGCCCAGGCTCGCTGCCATCGGATCGGTCAGAACAAGGCAGTGAAGGTGTACCGTCTGATCACCAGGAACTCATACGAGCGGGAAATGTTTGATCGCGCCAGTCTCAAGCTGGGCCTGGACAAAGCCGTGTTGCAGAGCATGAGTGGCCGAGATAACAGCCTGGGAGGAGGCGCCGGGGGAGGGGTAAATTTGAGAATTGTCCAAATGATTTGGAAGAGAAATGCTGAATTTAATTACTAAGTCATTTAAATTATGTTCAGCTATTTTTCAAAAAGAGATGTTTGTTTTCAACAGTGATTATGATGAATATAATCCCTTTCACAAGTTGACCTGGCTGGACATGAAATTTCTCTGTTCAACTGTCCGATCATCAAATTCTTACACAAATGAGCAGGAAACGGCTAAATCCTGGTGTGGCACTGGAATGATCATCCGCACAGTTTTTTTATTCTGACAAAACATGGTGTTCATTTTGTTATCCAGGTTTTCCTCTTTGTGTAGTTGGATCTAGAAACTAAAACTGGACTCTGCTTTAAGCAAAGTAGTCATTCA
Source organism: Toxotes lorentzi (assembly GCA_037833715.1). NCBI lineage: Eukaryota > Metazoa > Chordata > Actinopteri > Toxotidae > Toxotes > Toxotes lorentzi. The sequence continues at coordinate 8,006,043 of JBBMJY010000001.1, read as the reverse complement.
GCTATAAAGAAGCAGTTTCAGTGAAAATCAGACAAGCAGATCACCCTGTTTCTTACACTTACACACTTATTCAAACCTTCCTGTGACGTGAATAAATGTTATAAGAAGTTATTAAAATAAGAGACAAAAGGTTGATGTTCTGTTTCCTGTCAGCTGTGTCTGATATCCTCTGTCCTGTATGGCATCAGAGGGACAGTGCAACAGATGGCAGACAAAAACAGGATGCCAAGCGAAGAAAGAGAATGGAGTAAAAACCCAAAACTTGGAGCTCCCTTTTAAAATTTCCATTTGAAATGTAACCAATCCTATTAGAGTCTAATCTCTTTGTGAGGGAGTGTGTCAACCATGTGTGAAGTGTGTAGGTGGAAGTTTAGCTGCGGCTGGTGTCCTCTGAGAATTATCAGAAGTATAAAGAGGTTGAGTTATTAGCAGGTTTCAACATCTGGTCTGACTGAACATATTTGCATTCCAAACAGCTGCTGGGGTTAGATACAGGGTTGCTGATGATATGATTTTAATAATCCAACGTGTGCAAATGAATTTAGCAAGGCATTTCTGTTAGCACTGTGAATTTTTGTAGGCCTTTGTTTGTGCCACACATTACGTTGTATTATGTTTCATACTGTTTGGCCAAGATCATTTATTGTTATTTGGTGGAAACAGTTTGTTGACCATAACTGTCTGCCCTTGTTTGTCCTTACCTCCCAGGCGGTGCAGCAGCAGCTGTCTAAGAAGGAGATTGAGGATCTGTTGAGACGTGGTGCTTACGGAGCCATCATGGATGAGGAGGATGAAGGGGCCAAATTCTGTGAGGAGGACATCGACCAGATCCTCCAGCGCAGGACAAAGACCATCACCATTGAGTCTGAAGGACGAGGATCTACCTTTGCTAAGGTGAATGAAATAGTTAGCCACAACTACTTTAACGCAACCTGGTTCATAACCAGTTCTCACCATGTAATTAGAGACAACTTGATGTATGTTTAACATTTGACAGATCACTGGCTGCTTTCTGACAAAGACATGTTTGACCAGGAGCAGCTCATGATACAGGCCTACCGGGAATGACAAATCCGATTATAGTTTGATGCGATTGTGATGTCTGCTTTCAGGCCAGTTTTGTAGCGTCTGGAAACCGCACAGACATAGCTCTGGATGACCCCAACTTCTGGGACAAGTGGGCCAAAAAGGCTGACATTGATATGGATCTGGTCAATGGCAGAGTAAGTACTGTCACCACAAATGATACAATCCGCAGAGCAAAGGATAATTAGTACGTTTCTGACAAAGACATGTTGCATCTCACAAAGAAATAATGCCGCAACCTCTACTAGGTTTGGCAACCTTCAGTATGTGAACTGAGTGCCCTTTGCTGAAATATTGTTTGCCGTCCATTTGCTCTCTACAGAACAGCTTGGTGATTGACACTCCTCGTGTGAGAAAACAGACGAGGCCGTTCAGCGCCACCAAGGATGAACTGGCAGAGCTTTCAGAGGGTGAAAGTGACAATGACGAAACCAAACCTAAGCTCAGGCGAAACTATGACCGTCTCAACAGCTATGGGCGCACAGAGTGTTTCAGAGTAGAGAAGAACCTGCTTGTATATGGGTAAGAAGGTTTTAAACAGTGTGAAGTCGTGGTGATTAACACAGCACAGAAAAACTTCAGAAAGTGTGTAGTAGAGGATACAGGAAAGACAAATGTGAAGCCTTTTATTGTCCCAAAATCTCTTAATATAAGTTACATACAAATGAACAAGGTTGTTATGACTGTAATTAGAGAGCAACACGTTGTGTGTTGAGTTTCACAATAAAAGTATTCTAATAGCTTACCTGAACAGGCGTTACTTTCAGTCCTGAGCCTGTTTCCTCTGACTCATCTAGGTGGGGTCGTTGGAAGGACATCCTCAACCATGGGCGTTTTAAGAAGCAGCTAACAGAGTGGGACGTAGAGTCAATCTGCCGGGCGCTGCTGGCCTACTGCCTGGTCCATTACCGTGGAGATGACAAAATCAAAAGCTTCATGTGGGACCTGATTGCCCCTACTGAGGACGGACGCACCAAGGAGCTGCAGAATCACCTGGGTGAGTCTTGGGAATTTAAGCTACATTTTTCAACAGATAATGGTACATGGATAGGTTGGACCGAGTGGCATTCAGGAAATTATCGCATTTCCCATACTGCCCTTGTGACTTTTGACCTCTTCTTCTTTCACAAGGTTTGTCTGCCCCAGTCCCTCGGGGCAGGAAAGGTAAAAAGATGAAGACGCAGTCCAGCTCTTTTGACATCCACAAAGCTGAGTGGCTCAGAAAACACAACCCAGAGCACATGCTTCAGGACGACGGCTACAAGAAACACCTCAAACACCACTGCAACAAGTAGGTGTTTCCTTATGCCACTTTGTTTACGTTGCAGTCTTAGCATTTGATGGATTCACCTGCCACATTTCATCTAGTTCATTTACACCCCATACAACACTGCAAGATAAAATTTCTACACCACCAAACTATAAGAAACAGTTGTTTATAAAGCTCCAGTACAAAAGATTAATGCTTTTGACCATCTAAAATAGTGTTGTCAGATTAAAGTGACACTTGTATTTTTTAGCATTTAACTTTTACAGTGCACATGGTGGTCTGTGGTTGGGTTATTTTATCTCTTGTGTTCTTGTGTCTGTGTAAACCTTTATGCCTTTATAGCAACTGGCAGGTGGTCATTATTCTCTTCTGGCACATATTATATCAGTTTATTTTTAATACAATGAAGCTTAAGTGTATGAAAATACAATTTGCACGTGGTTCAGATTCTCACTGTGCCACCTCCAAGCCACAGTAATTAGGAGGTACTAAAACATCTATTGGAGCCGACAGTTTACTGAGTCATTACCGGACGTGCATCACATCGAGACCAGCTGACTGATACAAATCTTAATGAGACTTCAGCCCAGCTAATGGCCGTCATAGATCTCTCTTATTTACAGAGGGAAAAAGATGGCTACTATCAAAACATGGGCTGCTGAGATATAAAGCCAAATAGATCACTGCTTCTTTTTAAAATGGGGGGCTTGTGTCCATAGGGCTTTGGACACAGAACACTGCAGCTACCATAGAAAGTTCTCCATTGTTTCCCAGTCCAGTAGTGCTGAATCCAGGGATTGTCTGATATGTGACACGCCAGGCAAATGGGGACATGCAGTCCGCAGGGTTTGCTGACTTCTGCGTTTTCACTCCGAGGACCTGGAATGTGACTGGTGGGGTTGGGGGGGGCGCGAGGGGCATTCACTGGCTTCCTTAACAGGACTGTAAATGCAGGACAGAGCTCCTACACAGGAATGGAAACTATAGCACGTAGTGGGGATATTATTCTGATTGTGTCCAAAAGTCTTGAAAACTCTGTTTAAAGTTTCTTTTTCTGCTGTGCTTTTTTTTTTAGTATGAATATCAGCAGTCCCTTTACCACATACTTTAGTAAAGATGTGAGACTGTGACGATTAAATCAACAGTGTTGAGAAAGCACCTAAAAACTGCCTGGTGTTTGTGTGTTTTGAATCAGAATTGCATGTGTGGCTCAGGATCTCGCTGTTACGTTGGTTTTTGATGGATTGTGTTCTGTTAACAGACCATGAGAGATTTTTTGCATGCCACTCATGTTATGCATTCTTGGCTTATTTGCTTCTGAAAGACTGTGTGTGTGTGTGTGTGTGTGTGTGTGTGTGTGTGTGTGTGTGTGTGTGTGTGTGTGTGTGTGTGTGT
>JBBMJY010000001.1:7922099-7947042 GCA_037833715.1 Toxotes lorentzi | reverse complement strand
GTGTGTGTGTGTGTGTGTGTGTGTGTGTGTGTGTGTGTGTGTGTGTGTGTGTGTGTGTGTGTGCGTGTGTGCGTGTGCGTGTGCGTGTGTGTGCTTTTTTTGTCTCCCTTAAACTCCTTGACCTCTTGTTTGAGGCAAAAAACCATTTGGATTAGATATGACATGTTTACAGTCAAAATGATAGTTACAATGAAAGCAAGTCACATGAGATTAAAGTGTCTCTACTGGTTCAAATGGTTTAATGTTATTCATAGAACTGGCCTTAAAAACCTTAAAATATATAACACTGACATCTTTATTATTTTTATCGAATGCTGCTTTATTCCATGTATGTGTGTGTGTGTGTGTGTGTGTGTGTGTGTGTGTGTGTGTGTGTGTGTGTGTGTGTGTGTGTTTGTGCAAGACACCTGACTTTCTGTACTCTGAGCAAATTCTACTTCACCTCATCTGGATCTCATTGCTGCCAGTTTTCAAGAAAAGCCATCAAGCTGCAGCCATATGCAGGTGGGAACTGAGGAATGCTTGGGAACAAAACCTGCAGCTTCATTCCCCTCTGTTCTCAAGACTGGCAGGGTTGGGGCTGTACCAGCTGCTCAAGAAACCCCAGTGTGGGAAAGTCTCTCCTCGGCTAATGGAAGACAAACACCTCGTGGAGTGGTAGAGATAGCATGAAAACGATTAAAGCGTGACCCAGATTCTGTTGTGTCTCTGGCCTTTCACTGCGGTTGACAAATACAGGACGGGGACCTTGCTAATGAAAACACTGAAGAAACACTGGATGCTAATGAAGACAAACAACCTCATCCCAAAGTGCAGCTGGCACAGGCTTTGACATGACGGGAGAAGGAAGGTGCTCATCAATAGACCTATTAAATTAAACAGAGCTGTATTGTTTTTTGCCAAGGGAAAAAAAAGTATTAATAACAATAATTACAAATGCTCTAAAACCCCTTTGAAATCCTGTCATATAATCAGAAATAAGACTGTGAAGTGAACAAGCTGCTTCAAAATGTGTTCTTTTTGTATTATGAATGTGATGGGAGGGCAGCACTTTGAGAGCACCATTCAGTTCTCATGCTATCATGAACTTCTTGTGACATTTCAGTGGTTGGCATTTGCTTTCCAGAGAAAAGCTTTAAATTATCTTGTAATTTTACTGATAACAGTGCAATTTCTTTAAAAGGCTTTTATGGCATTTCTATGTATTCATTAGTGTCAAGTCTTAAAATGCCATTGCCTCCAATAATACATGCTAATACAGAGTCAATACAAGAGCCATATTTTATTATGTGGCACAACCTGTTTGCAGCACTGTTATGCTGATCCTATTTATGTCTCCAGTAATTACAGCTCAGTGCTTCTAGAGCTTTCTGCTTCATGTTTTTTTTTTGTCTGTCAGTATCTTTTTGTCTTTGGGGAGATACCATAGCAAAAAGGAATCTTTTTTTTTTTTCCAACTCTGCTTTAATCTCCATGCTTTTGCTCTCAGCAGTTGCACACTCCTAATTGACCTGTAGTTGAGTGCTAATAGCCCAATAACACAGTGTTTGTTGCATTTTGTGCACCCTTGTGCAACTCACGTTTCCAGTGTTGTGAGAGGAGAAACAGAGAGAGAATAAAATATTAAAAGAGCAAAAGCCCCTTGATGTTTGCTAGTGTTGTGGCAGTGTGTGGTGGGACTCTAGGGAGAGACGCTCACATCCCAGCAGGGAAGTCAACCCACGCCTTTAGTTGCAAACCTGTCCCTGTACTCTGGTGAGTTAACATCTGTGAAGGGCATGAATGATACATGGCTGATCAGGCTTTCTGCTGTATGGACATTTGAGCCTTAAGCTGTGAAATACATAAGTAAACATTGTCGCATGTAGCTTTTAGCATCAAAACACAGATAAGCAATCCTCTCTCAACTCCCCCTCTCACTCCCACTCCTCCCCTGAATTTACTCCGATCAGCCACAATATTAAAACCAGTTACCAGTTTAAAGTTGTGGCTGGGCAGTGTGTATCCCTGTGGGGACTTTCTTTCTTTTTAACACTCATCTCTTTAAAGGATGTCAGTCCCTCCCTCCACCCATATCTTCCATTTCTATTTGGTCTCATTTTGTGGCCCTGTCTGTGTGATCTTTGCACAATCACAGGGGCACTACAAAAGCACTTTGGTTTTGCCGAATTGCACATCATGCTTGCATATGGATGTACTCTTTGTGATCTTGCCCATGAAGCCTGCTGGACTCGCAGTAAGTTCTCCTAGAAAACTGCGAAAGCTAAATGCCTAAAATGTGGAGGTAAATTGGATTCATTCCTTGTATGTGCTCCTCGCAGTACACCGGCAGAGGAATCCCAGTCATGCGGGATTCATTTAGCAAATATTCCAGCATCCCAGCAAACAATCTAGGAGCCCATTCCACTGTGTTTCTACCAGCCCCTGATGCCATACGTGCCTAGAATGAACAATAGTGTATTTCTCTAGGAGGCCAGTAGGGGGCACTGACATAATACAGGACCTTGCCAATCTGTTATGCCTGGCTGGCCCACAGAGATGTTTGCAGTAATTTAGTTCCACTGCCAATATATAAATAGGAATTCTGCTGTTAGCACAAAAGAGCGGAGGGGAAAAACATACTGCAGAATGAATGCGAATTGCTCCCCTGCTCCCATTTCAACATCAAAGTAATCAAGGAAAACAAGCTTTTTTAATCGAAAGTATGCAATTAGAATAAAGCAGAACTGTCCTGGCTGTGCACACTGCCAGAATGAAGAGATTAAATGGGTAAGGAGAGAGGGGAAGCACAATTAGTGTAGCAGCAGCTATCGGACTGCAGTCAAAACAAATAATGCAACACCTTTCATTTCTGTCCTATAATGTTACGCCAAAGATGGACTCAATCCTGGAAGCCTCAAGGGCAGAAGAAATGCCAGTCATTAGAGACAGCAGAAAGATTGCTTTGTAAAAACAGAAAGTAATAAAAAGGTGTTTTTGTTTACACTTACAACACTAAGACACCTGAGATTTGAAAAGACCTCATCTTACTGCATGATCACTGAGTTACCACTGCACCTCTCCTCCATCCCTGAGAAGAATTAGACAGAAAAAAAAAATTAGCATGTACAAGAAATTGTCAGAGAGAGTATGGTAAATAGCCTGTTTCAGTGTAGCACTAATTTGCTTCTGGAGCACTAATGCACTTTACAACCTCTCTCTCCCTCTCTCTCTCTCTCTCACACACATGCACACAAGCTCCACACCACTGTGTGTAGGCACACCCCATGCTGACCTATCCTATGCAGTGTCAAAACAATGATAAACATTTGGCCGCTATAGGAGTGCTCTGGAAACCAGCCAAGCTGAATGGGCTGTTTTGTTTCACCGAACAATAGCTCTGCTAAAAGTACATAACAGCTGTGCTATGCTCTGGGTTCCCCACAGACCCACAACATACTAGACCCAGAACAGACCCAGAACATACTAGGAAGTGTTGCTTTGTGCAGTTGTTCATTTCTTTATCCAACTGGGAGCTATGGCATACTTAAAGACTTTGAAAATATAGCATTCAGAATAAAGAGGAGGGACATACATTGCCACTTCCGGCACATGCTCTGTCTGCCGTTTGTGTTAGCAACTGACATTTATTAGTCTTTTAAAAGATATTTACTTACAGAATAGTCTCAATAATCACTGTGATGGTGGTTGTAGAGTATTCTGAAATCGAGAACCTTATTTCCTGTCAGTGACCGATGCCTATCAGATAGCTTCATTAGCTGAGAGGGTCATTCTCTCTCTCTCAGTCTCTGTTCCTGTGTCTCTGCCTTTTAGTATTCCCTGTATCTCCTTTCCTCTGTCAGGCCTGCACACACTAGAAGTGAGAAACACACCACTATATAAGAACAATGTGTGCATGTTTTAGACCTCTTTCTTCCCGTAGATCTGAATGTTCACTCATTTTAAACCTGTCTTTCTACTCAGTGTTCATAAACCATAAACCATAATGTCACCAGATAACAAAGCCTATGATAGAATCGCATCCTGGGCAGCTGAACACAATAAGTTAAGGTAGACCAGTTGTTCACGTGTTCAAGTCAGCTCCACTCTTCACAGGAACGGACCTAACAGCTGTCATTTTAGATCGATCTCTCCCTGAAGCCCAGAGTAATAAACACTTGAGAGAGTCTCTGGTTTGGTGATGTGTGAATGTAATGAGGCTCTGTCACATGACTGACAAGTAATGTTCCTGCCTTTTCTTCTTTTCTGATTCAGATGATCCCTAAAGAAATCACGTCCATCTTGTGGTCCACATAGTGGTCTCTACTGTTACAGACATCCCTCTGTAGTCAAAGAGATTTACTTGGAGAATTAGAGAAGTACTGCATTCAAAGTGTAATACCAGTATTTCTGGTGGATTAGGTGGAGAGTCTGGACTGTTCTGGCCTTCAAATTAATCCAAGCTGTCTCTCTGTAGAGTATTTATTTCTTTATTTGATGCCATCCATTTTTGTACAGTATAAAAACAAATTTCCCCTGACTTGGAAACTGCCCAGACTAGATGTTATCATGGTAAATATGATGCCTTCATTTGGTTAAGTGTCTCTTTTTTTATTCTTCTTCTTTTTTTTGGTTAAGTGTCTGTTTTGTTGTCTTTTCTTTGTGGCTGAGTTTTATGTTTTCATCTCAGCGGGTACATTATTTTATGCCGTGCTTACTGTCAATCACCTGACACCCACGAGAAGAAACTGAAGTCTCTGCCAGAAAATGATACCTCGAACAAAAACAATAATAATACTTCAACATGTCACCCTGCAAACCTGTCACATCCACGTCTTCTTAGATTGTTTGAGACAGCAGCTAATTTTCAGGTTCACAAAGTAAAGTTTGTCTTTTAAAATAACATTAAATGAACAAAATGCAGCATGCACTGCAAATGATTACGGGAAATAGAAAACTAGATAAAGACAGCAGCAAATAGGCTATGACTACATTCGGGTGTATAGCAAGAAGCACTACAAACACTTTGGCTGAAGCTTTAGTGTTTATCATATTCAGTCACACAATTGCTTTTACGTATCTTGTGCGTCTACTCATACTGTGTATAGATATACTCAAATGGTCATACACACAAAACCATGCAATTCCTCTACCTGCACACTCTGCCAGCCATATGTCATATCTATTGATGGGTCGAGTACTTGGTTCATGGCTGACAGTGTTGTGTTCCTCCTTGAGCCCCCATTCCCCTTCTTAGTACCCTCCTCTCACTCCCCATTCCCTCATTTAAAGAAAGGCTTAAAAAGCAGCTACACGACTTCTAATTAGTCCTGCATAATTAGCTTTATGGGTCTGTATATTTAAAACATTACGTCATGTGGCCTGTATGAACTGCTTTGTTAAGCCCCCGTGTGTCCTGTGTTAAAGCTACAGGAAACTAAAATCTTGAATCTTAAATTTGGAAATGTCCAGTTGCATCGACTTGAGAAATGTCACTGATCCCTTGTTAAGGCTTCTCTAATATTTCTTTACCCTCAGTTTTGTTTCCTTTGTTCCATAGCTTGTAATGCCAAGGTCACGTGTCTCTAAATACTGACTACTATTTTTTTCCCGGCTGCTTTGGACAGTGACTTTAATGTGTGATTGACAGGTACATTAATTATTTTGTTAGACTTCAGAGAATGATGATGTGCTGATAGAGCTGGAGTGTTGAGCGGTTTCACATGGTGGAATATTTTGTTCCACTATGCCAGACATGAATTGAGCTGTGCTCCTCACAAGAGAAACTTCAGTGATCAACGTCCTCCTGCCGCCGGAAATACAACAAAGTTGGGATGGTAAGTGAACATGAAATCTAAGAGCGAGTCTTCAAAACTTCAAACAAATCTTCTCCTTTAGGAAAAAAAAAAAATCTGGCTATATTTGCACAAACCTATGATCATTAATTATTAACCTGCTGACAACACTGTTTATTTAACACTTGCAATGTGCTCGCTCTTGGAGTTAATAGGTGACTGCTGTGCACCAGTATTGACCCAGTGTTGTATTGAACCCCAAACCTCCAGTAAGGCAGTTAGAGAGACTAAAACGAATAAATATTGACTGACAACAGTAAATGGTCAACTGCTTTGACTTAGTAAGTAGTCTGCTTACTTTAAGTAGACACCTCTATTGTTGTAACACAAAGACAACTACTATACTTGTTTTTATGTTATTTCTTGATTTTATATTCTTTGCACAGTAAATCAACTATCTACCTGAATATGAATTCAATATATCTGACTCTTACTGTACTGATTTTCAGATGTGTATCAGTTCATCTACACCGCTGGCCCCTATGCATGTACACACAGTAAACCAACTGCTGCTGATGTATCAAACTATGCACACGGGTCTGTTTGGTGGTGGAAAGCAGGTTGAAACAAAAACAGAGAAAGATCAGACAATGCAGTCGCTGTGGGGCCCATGATGTAAGAGGGACCTGCTCCCAACATGAGCTTATGTCATACCTCAGAACAGGTTCTACGTCTCCAGCCTTAAAAACATGCTTATTTTAGATCACATTCCATCCACTGCACCTCAGGTGATACGCACTTTTTCTCAATGCATCTATTTATTTTTTATTGCTCATGTATTTTACATTTTATGACAATTCATGTAATATGTTGTGTATTTTATTTATTTATTTCTATTTAATTCCATTTCTAATTCAGTGCAGTCTGAACATGCAAATGAATTTCTATTAGAACCACTGCTATTCAAATTAAATAATCCGTGTTTGACGTGATTTAAATATGAGAAAACCATATTAAATCAGTCACTGGGGCCAGCCGTGCTCTTTAACTTTTAGTGCGAGGTAAATCTTTAGTGCACACCTTGGTGTGCCCTTATGCTCTGCAGTAAATGTGTAGAACTGTGCACTGAGGCAGGGAATGAAAAACAGAATATATGTCCAGTCAACAAACAAACAATTCAGCTGATACATTTTTTTCCTGCTCAACAATCATTTTAGAGCAACAGATGAAAATCTTGCGATAGACCAATATTCCTCATACATGTACGGTGCATCACTGAAAAGAAGTAGTGAGGTAAAAAAAAAAAAAAAAGAAGCATTTCCATTATAGACAGGAACACCAGTAAGCAGCTGAAACATAGCGACCACACACCATTGCCAACTCCTGCTCCTCCTTCATTGTATGCACCAATCGTCCCTTTCACTCCCAGAGCAGGGAGACCTCATTAAGGCAGGTTAAGGCAACCGACTAATGGTTCCTCTCAGTGCTAATAACACAGGGTCACCTAATATTACACACTGCTTTGTTCCATTCACCCAGCTATTTATCATGTATTATTAACAGCCAGGTATCATGAAATCACTTCTATAATCATAATGATGTTCCCGTGGCCTAGGTTAAGACAGGCAGCACTCAGTGTGTTAGCAGATAACTTATTATGGGCAGGAGAGTAGGTGCTCCCTCCACCTGATGAATATTTCACTGCAAACTGAGTTACAGGCAGTAACAAATCAGTGTCAAGCTGTGTTGGTTTTTTTTGGTTTTTGTATGAGCTGTGTGCAGTATGAACTACATTGCAGTGTGAACAATATGCTGCTGTTTTTTGGTTCAATATTGCCCTGTGTATGGAATAAGAAATGGAATGGACATGTATCGCTTGCATATATTTTCTCTCACATATTCAGCCAACAATGTTAAGTCATTTGTAATGAACGCAGCACTGATATCATGTCAAATTTTGACATCCCAACGCTCTGAACAATTGTAGAGTACAAAATATCTGCATGATAGATGTAATAAATATTTCCACAGAGTATTGATGCAGAAAATAACAGAGACCTAGCTGCCTCCCAAGCCAATTCAGTTTATGCTTTTCATCTTTATTTCAAACCCACATGTGCAACATTTGTTTAAATAACAAGCAAAGGTCTGTCTCAAATGTGCTGGTTTCAGTATTCTAATTCCTCAGTCTTCCAGATATTCAGGGGCCAAGGGCTAACACTCAGTAGCTTTTCAGCATCTGTTTAGAATATGAAGCATGCTGTTAAACCACATGCAGACCCCTTCTAGACTTTGGGAATCTTGCCTCGGTCATTGTAATGGGCAACGTTGCATTGCCAAGCAGGCAAGCTGATGTGATTTAGCATAATTTGAATAATGCCATTCATGGAAATGTGCAAGGGTGATGAAATTTTAATGGAGCTTGGGATAACACAACTGCTCCTCAATTACAATAGCTTTCTCCAAGACTCTGAGGCCTCAATCGTAACACGGCTTATTTCATTACTGTACTATCAATGTTTTTTATTGGACTCACTTAATTACTATGGATATCTCTATTGTTGCAGAGTAAGAAAAATCTGCAAAGCCTCTTTTTCTCCTCACTGAGAGCCTGTTCTGCAAGCTCATCCTGTTTGCTCGCACTGGGTACCGAGGGATGCTGCTGTTTTTATACTGCCGTTCATAATCCTGGAAATCATTTCAGCATCAACGGCTGAATGGATAACTTGTAATTTAATATGAAAAGTCTGCACAGTAAAAAATTTCGATCATAAAGGTGGGTTTTGCTAAGGTTAGTAAGAGCTGGTTCCACAATGTGGAATCAAAATGCCTATCAGGAGTTGTCATGGGTCAGGCCTGTGACAAGAGGCCACATGTACTGTAAAAGCTGCTGAGGTTGAACCACTGAGCCAAAAAAGTTGGTCCCCCATTTACATCATGGATTAATGTACTGATACTATATTTTCAGACTGGTCTGAAACATTTTTCCAGCTGTGCAGATGATACCAATAAAGCAGGACAAGCTAAACTTTATTACTGTTACTGTGTCTTGCCGTTTCTTGTTTTTATAATGTTTTGGGTGTATTACAGCCACTGGCTTATTAAGTTACCAAGGAGGTCTGAAAGGGTCCCCTCCCAAAAAAGCTGACTGACAACCAAATGTTTATAGTGGGTCGTAATGAAAACTGATTACTCTTGAAAATTTGCCTTTTTTTTTTTTTTAAATTAACCAGTGTATTCAAATGAACACTGTGTTCCAGTTTACAGACTAAGACCTCGGTCTTTACTAGTATCAGCTTCTTGATGCTAATAACAATTATTAGTAATGTTAACGGGCTGAACGATTTATCGTTTTCTGATCGAAATTGTGATTTCAGACATGGCGATCATGTGATCGCCAAAGCTGTGGTTTTTTGCAGTGCTCCTGACTGACCCAGGATCTGCTGTGTCAAGTATTTATTGTATTACACATACATGCCGTCTCCCTACCTGCCAAGCTGACCAATCAGAAGCGGCATGCTGCTCGTGGACAGGTGACGGTAAGGCAATCAGTATAACCTGCTCCACCTGCTCCTTCATTTGTGAAATGGCTTTAGCTGGACGAGAAGCAGAGTTACAGGATTTAATCCCCAAGAAAAACAGCACGTCGGTCATTTGGGAGTATTTCGAGTTTGAGGCTGCAGACACGTGCACCAGAAACACATACTGTGTAAAACCTGTCGCGCTAAAGTTACAACATCCAGTGGAAACACAATAAATTTATACTAGCACCTGAAAAATCACCACAGGCATTTGCATAACGAGTGCATGACGAAAAAGTCCGGGGGAAAAGTCTAGCTCATATGTACTTTAACCCCATCATCTGTCCAATCAGAGAACGCAGACCAGGAAGCCTCGTCTTTCCCTTTGTCCTCACTTCCTTAGAGATTACAACACCAATTAGACTGCTGTTTCCTGACATTCTCCCATCAAAGCCGTGGAGCGGTTGGTTTTATTCCTCACATCAAAGGGTACTATTGCTTTGTTTCTCCTCTCAAATCAACATCTAACCTGAGGATATGTGAGTTCTCTCTCTCATTTTCCCTTTTCTACCCAAAGTCGAAATCTTCGCTGAACCCAGCCATAATGGAAATGGCAATACAAACCAAAGACAACAAGGAGAGCGTTCCCAGTAGCAGTAGTAGATATCAAATTGTTTGTTGTCTTTCCTTCATCTCTTTCTCTCTTCTCCTTCTGTGTATCATGGCTTATTATTCCGACACAATATGTAAGAGGCACCAAATCTAAAGACATCACCTAGTAGTTTTATATGGGGAGCACATCACTACACAGCCCTATAGCCATGTATTGGGAGCAAAGGTTTAAAAATGTATGATCTGTGTGCATTATGTATAATAATGTATTAAATATAAGATCTCCTTTTCTCCTTCGGGACTTTTGTCTGCATGGACCAGGTTTATCGGGAGTGATTGATCTCAGCTGGATTCTGCATTATAATACTTGTAGAGAAAATAAGGCGGAGAGAGGAGAAAATAATCCAAGCTTGACACAAAGTAAGTGTGCGATCACAGAACAGCAGTGATGAGTACTTCCTGTCACATCTACCAGTTTACTGCGGATGAGTTTGAATTTAACTATTCCCTGTGTATATAGCGACATTCAAACGGTCATCACAACTATGCATCAATAAATGCAGAGTTTCTGTGAGACCAGGGAAGTGTAAAGCTCATCCAGCTATCCCTTGATTTGCTTTGGTTCTGCCTTTTATTTGAAGACAAATACGACTTCTTGAAAGGATGTACATAATACTTGACTGATCTCCTTCTTTATGTGTGTGTAGGCTTGTGTGAACATGGACATACAGCCATTTACGCATGCTGCATTTCTTATATGTCTTTATGAGGAATGGATGTCGCCGCAACAAAAGAAAAATGAGAGAAATCCTCAGTAGGGACATTTTGCTGGATCGCACATCTTTAAACAATAAAGCTGTGAGATTCTTTTTTTTTTTTTTTCTTCTCAATTTTGGTGAAAGACTCAGGTGATAAATCACTTTCGGCACACATGCCAGTTTATGTAAAACTTTTAAATCTTTAAAATTTCCCAGATTTGATGCTAAAATAAACAGTCACAATATTTGTACCAACAGTTAGATGACATAATGCACCATATAAACATAGAGGTAACTCTCTTTACTTGCTTTAGTTTAATGTTTTGCCCTAAAAGGTGAAAAAAAAAAAAATTTAACAACCCGTTGTTACGCTGTGCCTTATGGTGTTGCTGCCTTCTCTGATCTCAGCCATGAAGCTGGAGAGTAAAATGCTTTAATTTTAGGAGGAATGACGGCTAAAACTACAAGACCTAGGTTGGAACAAAAATAAATAAATAAATAAAATAATTCTTTATGATGAAACCACTTGAAGGCTGAGTGCCAATAGCCTCTGAAGCTTAGTGTCCAATTAAATTATTGGAAAACTTTAATCAAAACGGTATTGAAGCAATTACCCACAATCCCAGAGTCCTTTTCAAAGTATTCAATTACGCCATGTATGCAGCTCCAGGTTTTTATTTTGATTGAGAAATGCAACAAAACAAAGTAGACCTCACTCCCTCCACTCCCATATATGATGTTTTTAAGGCAATGGCTGGTTCTCTGAAATGGCTGATGCCAATCTCCACACTAGTTATGTCAAAAATCAATCACCTAATCTAAATAAAACCTACACCTCTTGAAATACATTACCCTGGTGCTGTCATTAAAACCTCAGTCTGTAATTGTTGTACCATCCTTCATGCCTCCATCACACCATGGTTTAGTTTACATGATTCACATTCCAATAACACCCATACAGCTGAGTCCACATGATTCTCAATCCATGGCTAGCATGTTCTTTGTCTGTCCATCCATCAACACAATCAAATATAAGAACATCAGACTACCTCCTGCGTCAGCAAAGACTAAAACCTGAACCATGGTGTTCAAACAAATGCAGTTTTTCAGGACAGAACAGCCACGACTTTTCCTTGAGCCCACAGTTAATCCTGTTTTCCAGCCAATCTCAGCAGCATCTGTTGGACTGATCACACATGCCTCGTGCACAGAGCAGCCACATTCATTCCATGAACATGGCTTAGAGTAAAACTCCAGGTTAAATGAAGAGGCTGTACCATCCATCCTTGACACCCAACTTGTCGAGGGTGTCACTGTTGACAGTTCCCATACTACATGACAGACTGATGAGTCAGTGGTGCAGAGGTGAAAAACTGAGCAGTGCTATGTTGCCGTATGACCTCTGGGATGATATCACAAAGAACATGGTATTTTTCTTCTTTTGTCATTTCAGCCTCATGCCTGAAAGGTAAAAGCATGTGCACAAATGAATGTGTATTCAGGTCAGTTCAGCTTTATTTCAGGTTATCTCAAATGTAAAGGGGAGGGATCAAGTCTTTAACAGTAAGAAAGCAGCTTTATATTACAAGCTACAGGCAAAATATGCAATGTTTTGTAAGTCTGTCTTTCTCTGGACAAAGCACCAGATGTTCAGGAGATAATTTCACCTCATGTGGAAATAGAAGTTTTCTAGTGCACATATCCAAACCCAGAATGCTGATAAATAAGGCAGCTGTCTGGTGTATGTGTTACACAGCTGTAACTAACAATTATTTTCTCGATAAATCAAACCAAGTTTTGTCTATAAAATGTCAGAAAACAATTTAAAAAATATTATACTTTCTCACAGCCCTGGGTGATGTATTCAAATTACTTATTTAATTCTACCAACAGTCCAAAAAACAGAGACAATTGGTTTACTATCACGCATGACACAGAAAAAGCAGCAAATCCTCACATTGGGGAAGCTTGAAACAACAAATAAAAATTAACTAAAATTAATAACCAACATTCAAAACAGTTGGAACTACTCATTAATTAATTCATTGCCTAATATTGTTGCAGTTCAACAAGAGCGTCACAAGCCTCTACCTCTCTCTTAATTTTCATAAAGGACTTGACCTTTATGAAAAAAACAAGTTCAAAACTTAACTTCAATTTCAAAATATACATATTAATAGCAATCTTAAGGTCAAAAATGGATAATCAGCAGTAAAAGCTGCCGTGAAGTTGAAGGAAAACTCAGTCTCATGGGGGCAGGATTTTAGCTAAAGGAAGTCCAAGGTTAGAGAATGTAGTCGTTTCTTGATTTGAATATCAAATATTAAACTGGGCTGGTTTTGCAGACATGTGCACTTTAGGATCTCATGGTGTATGTGGTATGTTAAAGCTGAGAGAACAAACAAACAAAGTCAGCATGTTTTAGTAACAAGCATAATTCGAAGCATTTGCTAGCAGAGGAAGTGGGAGCTTATGTATCTCTTGCACACACTAGCTCTTATGCTTCTGCATGTAATTTACATTACTGTACCATAAATTATTCTTAAAACAACGATAATGTAGAGGCCTCTGACGATACAGAATGATTCAAGACTGAACTGACTGCACACTAGACTTCTCATATGTATTTAGCATGTTGTTGGGTCGTCCAATCTTAATTTGCGAACATGAGTAGGAAATTGCTTTCAGAGCTTCCAAAGCAAAGGAGCCAAGGCTGTGTAATTAATATCAGTGACACATAAACACTAAAGCTGTGGTTTCAATGATGCATCAATGAAAAGACAGTGACAGGTGACAGGTGACAGTGCACTAGTTCATTTGTAATGGGAATGGGCATTTTTATTTGCACATATTGCACACTGGAGTTACAGATAATTATTTTAAGTTTTAATCATCTTTTCCCCAGCCTCTACTGCTAATGCCTCCTTCTCTTCTTGGTGAGTTTTGAGATACACACAGCTTCATTGCTACGTGGCATAACTTTTTCAGGTCTCTGGAACTCTACAGGAGGGACCATTCTTTCACAGGATTTTTTTCTGATTGGGTATTTGATAACGATAATGGAGATGGCTCCAAAACCTCCCAAAAGTGTTCAGTTGGTTTAAGATCTGGCAACTCTGAAGGCCATAGCACATGATTCACACGATTTTCATTCTCATTAAAACACTTCAGTGAACCCTCAAGCCCCGTATCAAAGCATCTGCATTCATTATGTGTCTCCACTCATTTATTCAGTTTTCTTCCTTTTAATTTGCCAACCATCTGTACGTGTTTCTGTCGAACTTTGGTAGAGCGTTGCAGACATTCTTTGGACATTTCTCAGACATTCAGAGTAAGAACAGATTTCCCAGCGACAAGGACCAGGGGTTTGAATGAGTTTATGTTATGTCATACAGTTTCTCCTCAGTTATTCTTGGACCTGAGACTGAGATACTAGACATTTTCATCCATATTTAGATACCTTCTGATTGTGTTATTGTGCTCCTCTTCACAGCTTTGGCAATTAATACACAGTGTATCACTAAATCTATCAGATTTGAAATTCCTATTAAGTATTTTATGTAGCACTATATCAGAGACTTTTGAGCCTTTTTGAAAGGAAACATCTCACTCAAACTGATAAGATAAAGCAAATAACATCAATAATTAACTGAAATCTGATGATTTGTCTACTTTTCTAAAAAAAAAAAAGTTTAAATATGGATCCAAAGCATTCAAAGGGCTGATATATCTTCCCAGAGTCTCCAATTACAGATAAAAGGCAGATTAAATCATTTACAATGATGAAAATCTTGACTGTAGTGTTACAAAATGATGTCAATTACAACTTTTGCTGTAGCTCAACGAATTATGTCTGTTAGTAGGATGCAGGTGGAAATACTTCCAGAGCTAACCGTTCTTAAAAAGGTGTGCTCCTGGGATGTTTGGCACGTGGTGGAGTCCTGCTCAACGCTGAGAGAAAGTCTCTCTTGTTAATAAATGGTAGGGTCCTGGGTTCCTCTCCCTAACGGTGTGGCGTCACTAGTGGGAGCACAAAGCAGTACCCTGAATACCAATGGGATGCTGCTGGGTGCTTGAAGGAACACAACCACCAGCAGACAAACACTGCCAATTAGCAGAGGGCCCCCACTCATCAGCCATGTGTTCACATCTGATTAACAGAACACATTCACTGCATCAGGTCCACGCAAACACAAAACTTTTCCCTTGGGCACTTGGCTTTCTCCTCATATCCTTATTTATGTCAATTAAAAAGGCTTTATTATGATGCTAACTGTGAGACCACTCTGAGGAGTGTTGTGGAAAGGGTAGGGTGGGGAGAAAAGGAGCAGACTGGTTACTGTATTGCACCTTTGTTTCCTCCCATAAGAGGTCTCTACCAAAAGACCTGAACAAAAATCACGTGCTTGGTTTAGCCATCTTGAACACATTCTGAAGAGGGCAGGAACTGAGAATCGACCAGGTTTTTAATGGCTGCATACTTCTTTTTTTGCTTGTCTTGAGTGACCTGTGTAAAGTGTGTGGATGAATAAAAGTCTCTTGTGCTGCCCAAAGGTGTGTCATTGTGCTGCTGGTGGCACAGCTGCCTCTCAAAACTCAAAACATCATGTGGCAAGCAGGTCAACACAGGGTTCTCTGTCTTTCAGAGAACATCTCATGTCATTTAACATTATTGCTGTTGTTTCATTTACGAGAACATCTCGTGTTTGTGAGAACAGCTGCTGCTTAACATTTTACTTAAGACAGAATTAGTTCAGTAATGCCTGTGATCTAACCAAGCTTTAGTTAATGACCATCAAACAACACACAAATTATATATTTTTTTTAAAAAACTGCCTTTTACTTTTGATTACAAAACCACAACAAAATTTAGTATTTCTGCTACTGGAGGAGTACTTGTAAAGGTTTTCTGCCTCAATTACCTCTATTAGAAACATATTGGGGGGAAAAAAAGTAAGGATTGTTCATGCCGTAAAGAATAATTACACTTTGGTGGTTGAACACACAATGTGGTGGTGGTAGTTTAGTTTCATTATTTGTGTGAACAGATTGATCATCTGTGTGTAAAGGTGTAATCTGTGAATATAAAACACCTTCCACACACAAAAAATAAGTAAATAAAAACAAAAAATACAGCTCTGCAAATACACAAATAAAAGACAAAATCTTAATATATTCTCTTAATTTATAAATAAAAGAAATGAGCATTTGTCCTAAAATTTACAGCTTTCAAACAGACATTTGTGAATCCATTTTATGTTTGTGAATCGAAAAGACATTTGTGGATCTCAGTCCTACACTTGTGAACTTCCATTCAACACACACAGAGTTTTGACATAAATATTTTTATTAGGTAGAGCTTTAGCAACGCTAATGTTAGCTACTAAACAGTCATCTGTTGCCAGGGTGGTGCGAGCTGGGGGAACGATACCCGGGGGCAGGGGATTTTATACACTGTAAATATGATTAAGATGCACTGTCAAGAGAACAGATTTCTTACCCATCCCACCTGTAAAGAGGTATGTTGTGTCATTTCTTTTACTTATCATTTTGTTTATTGTAATCATTCAGTCCATTTGTTGTTTTCAGCATAACTGGTATTTTCTATACATATCACCAGTTGGTAGTTATCTTCATTAGTCCTGTACAGCTACTGAAAGGAAAAGCCAACTCATCCCTTTTATTTTTCATTTACTCTTTTTGAATAAACATCTTTTCTAAAATATGACGCAGAATCTGACGCCTCAATTCATGAGTATAACATTAACAATGTTGTGGATTATTTGTTTTCTCTGGAAAAGAAATCACTTGGGTCCTAGTGTTTTAAAGGACATTCTGCATTCTGCAGAGGCTCTTTGAATCCGTGGGTACAATCATGTTCGACCTTCTCTTGTACAGTTGTCACATTTTATTTGGTAGAACATATGAATTCCTCCCTCCTCATTCATGAACCTGTTAATGTTGAAGTAATTTTTGTGATGTATTCAAACCAGATCACGGCTCAGACATGTCTATTAATAACAATAAAAGGACTTAAACTATAGCCTATATAATAGTAGCTTAGATATAAACCAGAGCATACAAATATGGGCATGTATAATCTCAGTGTACCGCAGCAGTATATATGTAGGAATATGTGGGCCCTTTTACTTTCTTAGCTATAAAAACATTGTAAACACTGTAAATGTAAAGATATTCATGTATTTGTAAATAGACTGAATGTTTTCACCGAATACATATTTAGACCACATTTACACTCTATATCATTAAATGTTCTTGTTATCTTTCTTCTGCCCACATTGTGATTGGATCTCAATATGCAAATTAGTTGGGAGGGTCTGGCACAGAAACATAGCAAGTCACAATAAGTACCTGAGACAACTATTGATAACCAACATATTGTAGATATATGGGGAGAAAAAACATTCTGCACTTAATTTACACATCAGATATTGTAACCTATGTATTCTGATTAAATGCAGCTGTGGCAAAAAATATATTTCAGCTTAACAGTTGATGAATTCTCTCATTTCTGTTCTCTTTACAGGCACAAGAAATACTTTTGCAATCTGTGCCCAAGGTCTCAGCTGAAAGAGGCTAAAAGGATTTCATACACAGTACAACCGTCTGTTCTTGAAGTTAATTACTAAATGATTTTAAAATGAAAAGAGCTGACCACTAATGGTAGTTTTTGAATTATTTTGAAAAATGATGAGCGAGACTCAATATGAAGCTGTCAGATCTGTTTAGCTAAGACCTTGATCCTACTAGGATGCTACTGGAACAGTCTTTTTTTAGTTATCTGTTTAATAGATTTGCACATTGCCCTTACTGCACCGTCAATGTGATTTCATCTGTGTTGTTGCTAGTATAATTTGGTGTTTATTATTTTTTCCCCCCACCACATTTGTTTGTCAAGACTGTGTGTTTTCATGAAAATGCTTCTACACATCTTCTTAGCCACAGTAAATCAATTCTTAAGCCATTTAGCTGTGGTCACAATTGTCCATTTGTGTGGAAGAGAGAGATGATGTTGTAGGAAAGGGGGGGAGTAATTACAGTCTCGTAGTTCATAAAGACCAATTAGCCCAATCTGACTTAGCCAATTAAAGAAGAAGAATGATGACAAGGGGGGGAAAAACACTGGATTATTCTGTATGGTGGTGTGAAGAGAAGATGCATGCTGAAAACCAGGACGCTGCACAAAAGTATCTAATTAATACATTGTGATGATGTGATGTGCTTGTTGTTGTTAATTTTATGAAAAGCATCACTAATAACTTAACATGGCATGAAGGTTTACAGAACACGTGAGTGAACAAAAGGCATTAGCTGGTAGTTCTGCATTTTTAAACCAGTTTCTGCACAGAGAGCTGTGGTCTTTTTTCCAACAGACTCTGCTCAGTTGTTGGTGTGGGAGTTCAGCACAGCCATTTTAGTAGCTTTTTTTTTTTTTTTTTGCCAGAAAATAGATTGCTAATAATGTCCTGAGTAATTTACTAAGTCATACTGAAAGCTGGCACTAGATGTTCTTCTGAAGCTGTAACTAGTTATTATTTTTTATTTAGAAATAATATGCAATAGTTTTCTCTATTATTAATCTATTAATCATTTGGTCAAAAATACCAGATAAGAGTGCAAAATGTGAAAAATGCCAGTTATATTTTCCCAGAGCTGAGGACTATGTCTTCAGAATTGTTTCCTTTGCTCTGTTCAACAAACAATCAAAAATATATCCAAGGTGAATGAAAAAAAAAAAAAGTTGAAAGTTGAAAATGGTAAATTCTTGGCATTTGTAACTGAAATGACTGTTTCTGTCCATTATCATTGACACAGGAATCATACTCTTCACACCAGACAAGCACAATATATTAACAAAATACAGTGTTAGCTCCTTGAAATCCAATGTGATGTTGTCATTTAATAATCAGGGCCTTGTGGCTACATAATAAGTGAAGGTACACACAGGCAGCACAACGGCAGGTGACACTCTGTCGCATATCTTACTTTTTAACGATCCTGATGCAAATCTATCATCACACACTGAGCTCTGTGGCTCTCTTGACCCTGCTGTTTTGTATTAAAGGTGTTCCTACTGCATTGCACTAATCTGATGAAATGTGTTTAATATTGTTTGTACATTTTTCAAAGGCAGTGGCTTTATTGCAGGGTAAGCCAACAGACAGCATAGCATAAGAGTGCTGACAGGAATATTAAGTGAGGCAGCCTGAGCAATATAGAATATAAATGAGGTTATTTTACACTGCAGAGCTCTGCAAACCGACGCACAGACTTCTCTCTTTGTAATAAATCATTCCCATTCAGACAGCCTCTACTCTTAGGGCATTGTTTAATACTATCTGCAATAGAGGGGAGAAACAAATTGGTTTACATTGCAAAAAAAGGTGCTGTGGTTGGAATGCATGATATGATGATGAAAGATAGAATATACTTGACTTATTGATGATAATGAACTTGCAGATAGGAGAATGTTGCATGGAGGGTGTCATGTGGGAGTAATATTAAGATGGGGGACTGGAGAGAAATCCCAAGTAAGCAGTAAATGTGGCAGAGTAAGATTTTCTGAAATAGCATTTTAGTCTCTACCCACCCCTTTCAACAGAACAACATAAAAATGCAATTTATGTCTGTACCCAGCCCAGAACACTGCTTGTGCCACGGTGAGATAAATATTTTGTCAGACATGCCAAGGGCTAAAGATGAAGTGACAATTACTCCCCTCGAGAAACACTTGGTGCTTCTTTTCTGTTGTGGGTATTGTGACAGAAAAAAAAAAAAAGTGGATCACTTTTTCTCTGATTTGCAGATAGAAAAGGACTGCTGTTGTGTGATATATGTTGGCTGTTTGCACATAACGTTCTAGTTATTTTACTGAGACTGAGAGCTGTGATTGAGAGGAGTAAACCCTTTGCTGTGGCTTGTCTACAGCAAGATCCAAGATCAACAATGAAGGAAATGCAACAAGGAATAGAAAACTGTATTTCTGCCCTGCTGCCTGTGCTCGTCAGAACACTGAGAAACTCAGTGACATTGAGAATTATATCTCCACGTCAAATGCGTTGCAGCAATCCAAAAATGAGAGCAACATGCCAAAGCTATTCCCAGTAGAAGTTGTTACATAAGTGAGACAGCTACTAAGCACAAAGACGTGAACACTTCAAAGGTGAATTTAAGAGCTACTCACTTTTATTGCATTACCCATATGTGACTGTTTTGATGAAGAGAGCCGTGCAGAATTTCATCTTACTTTCTCAGCCGACGTGGTACCTCGAACGGCTGAACATGCAAATTGTGCAAGATGACATTTGAGGCTACCTATCAAAGGAATGTGGCAAATTAGATTTTATCTACTTGACAGGTTATTAACAGTCTTTTTTATCTACAGCCCTCAGTCTGTAGGACACATTACCTCCTCTGTTGGACATAATGTAGGTGTTTTTTTTGCTGCTGCATTTTGACTGGCAGAGAGGGTGTGTAAGGCAGTCAGTAGAGAGGGCGATACCTGTAATTCTTTTACGAGATGAGATTCACACCATTCTATAGCGGGAAATGAAAGTTGGCTTCAAGTGGGCCTTTCTTCTTTGAGCTGGAACCAGAATCATTAGGATTTACAAAACTCAGGCGTCAGGGTTTGGTGGCTCATTTTTCTCCTGTTGTTGCCTCTTCCCATATCTCCTCATGCACAGTGTTGCCCTCCAACACCTCCATGTTCAGAGATAGGAAGGTGCTGCGGTCGTCTCCGATCAGATACACACTCAGGATACTTGGTTAAAGATTGGACTATATGCGGCACTGTACCTGCTCAGTGGATGAAATATTATTGTGGAGGCTGGGGTGATTCTCGCTTGTTTTATTATAACATTATCATCTCTGGTGATGCTTAAACATGTGTCATATATATAATGAACAGCATTAAAAAAAAAAAAAACATGGTCTCAGGAGACCGTCCCATGCTGTCGATGGATAGGCTTAGTGAGCTGAACATACGTTGTATTGGGCAAGCAAAATTACACTGATGATTACAAATTATTAAAGAAAATGTGTCTTTAAAGAAGAGCAGCAACAGTGATGGGAGAGTGTTTTTATATTTAATGATTTAAGAAAACTGAAAATGCACCTCATTTCTTTATCTTTATATTTATATGTTTTGCTTAGAAATCTTATTTTTAGCATTTGCTTTTACTTGTTCCTGTTGTCAAAAACTGTAATGACATAGAAGAAGAAATTTAAGTTGTTTTTGTACCATGATAGTGCACCATACATTAGCCTTCTCCAGCACGTGCACATTTTTGTCTTGGCTTAAAGTGCTGCTACTGGTAATTTGATTGGCATAATATCTCTGTATGAGCGCTCAAAAGAGTTTGCTGGATCACTTTATTTCAGTGGACATACAGACTGTTAATGCTGCATTCACATCGCACCACTTAGACAAACATTACAAGCAACAAAGTCAGGAAAAACTATTCATGTCAGCCTCTGAGGTGGAGTCCGAGATATCTGGAGTTGCTGACAGCAACAATAAAAAAATACTACAGTCAACAGATCTTTGGCAAAATGGTTGCACAGCTTCCATCACTACAAGTTAACATATATAAAGGGCAAATTCTAATACATATGAACAAATCAGCTGGTTTAAAATGAGCTATACGTGGATCTGTCTGGATCTGGTTTCACCCGTTAAACAACTCCAAATATGTAGCAGATATAGTCTGTGATTTAGGACTCCCTGTTTCACTCTGTGGTGTGATCTGAATAACCAGGTAACGTATGGAGGGCTATCAACTACTTTTTGCTTTATGTTTTGAGAGTCTGGTTATTTCCCAGTACCACAGCTTGACCAATGATAGAGGCTAGGCTAATTCTAACTACACACCCTTAATTCCATAATGTGTGACGAACACAGGGTTCAGACGTACTGATGTCAGCAGGTGTTGAAATAATGTGAATGAAAAGTGATGTCCAGTGAAACTCAGTGTTAATGTTAGCAAGTCAAGTTGTGTGTAACAGTCTCCAGCGTGGAAAGTTGAAGCCAGTTTGCAGCGCTTACCATTTTTGCCCTTTACACTTAACAGCGTTTTTGGGCCTCTCATATGTTGCATAATGGCCCAGATGTCTTCAATCAGTAAGTGTACACAGGGGGAAAAAACGGCTTTTATCAGTGTTCACAGGCTACACAGGACTATGAAGTGCTCCGGTTTGACTTAAATCCAAGACAATGGTAACAGTATTATCATAATTTACTTACACAAAAAGTGAGCAGAACTCAAATTTCAGCTAAACTTGATGAATTTAAAAAGGTTGTACCAGGCACATATTTACAGCAAATAATGCCAACTTGCTCTGTTTGTATGATTTCTATTGATGCTGTAAAAAATAAACTGTGACTGATGACTGACCGGATAGAGAATATCTTGCAGGTTTGTCTGAGTGAGGCACACAGAGGCTGTGATTCTCAAATGAAAAGCAAACATCAATACATTGAAAAATAAAAGCGCAGCTGCACCAAATCCTAAGACACAGAACAATGACTGCATTGTGAAATCTAATTCCCCACAATACGAAACATGGAACATCTGTAAAATCTTCCTTTTGAGGACCGTTTCTCTCAATTTAAAATTCCCTCATAATCAATATCAAATTGCTCCATTTCTCATGACAGGCAAAGCTTTGGTGCAATATATAGCCATATCTCTTGCTAAGGGAGTAAAACCCCTAATTTAGTCTGCAATAAAACCAAGGGGCTTAGAGAAACTGATTCTTTCCAGAACATTAATCATAAAAATTTAATGGATATCAAATATTTAATACAGTAGAATGTACAACTTGTATTACTATGGCTTTCTCCAAATCGATCATGTAGAGGAAAATCCATAATTAAAATTATGCTAGCAAGGGCAAATCATTAAGATTTCTAATCGCCTTCATGCTTCAGGAAAATGAAATATACACCCTGCCAGTGATGTATAGGCTATTAGAGGCAGAAATAAATTATTACTGTCTCTTAGCCTATAAAAATGGGTGCTTGATTATATTAGAAAAATAAAAGTATGTGATAATTCTTGTGTAACTGAATCTCAGATTTAGCCTTTGTTCTGATGAAAATAGAGAAACAAACTAAATTACAACAGTATTATGTAAAACGTCTAGACCAATGCAATATAGTGTTAAATGGAACACTTATATTTGTAACCTTATTAACAGTAATATGCTTATTGTTATGTGTATAGACTGCACGGCATGTTTCTGGTGTACATACGCATGTAATCCATCAGTTCAGATGAAGCTGCCCTATTGTACTATAAGAAGGAGCCGCATCCGCCAGCACAAGAAATTTTGTATGGGGCTGAAGCAGCATTCACACTAAGAGACAGATTATATCATGTTTTGGTTTTTATATAAATCAGAATTATGCTAAGCTTTGTCATGGCAGTAATTAAAGGACTATTCTAGGGATTTGGATTGTTTAAGCCACATTATTTCTGACCACTTACAGTTTTTTGCATAGTTCTCCATACTTTCAAATTGAAGTGTTCACTTGATAGATACACCCACCTTACAATTCAGTGCTTTGCCTTCCAAAACACACATCTGCATTTATAGCTCAAGGTAATCATGACTGCACTTGTAAAACAAGCTTTTAAACTGTGACTAATTTCCACAGCAGAGATATAGATGTCTTCTGTGTAGGTTCATGTTGGGTAAGTTAGCTGGACAGATGTCCTTTGTACAAGTAGCTCTGATGGGACAAACTCTAGTCTCTAAAGCCTACCACGGTTTTCAGTGCTATTGTGTGGCTAAAACTGTGCTCCACTCTGAGGTCAAACAATTATTATCAATAATCATTCATTACAAATGACTGCCAAGTGTCTATGACACTACTGTGTGGTTAACTATTTGAATACCCTGCACCAATTGCATTAATTGTGAATGGTCATTTATAAACATTTTAACATGGACAAGCAGAGAATGTATAAACTACATATAGTATAATCTAATATACATAATTCTGTTAAATTAGGAAAACACCCTAAAGCTGTAAGTCCCAACCTGGAGTACATGTAGAATATCACTTTAGTAATTCATGTATATGGATATTTGTATATATATGTGTCTGTGTATGTTTGTGTTTACAGCTCCTTGGTATGCTAAATGTTGCAAAAGATTCTTACACGTGGTTGATATTATTCTGCACCTTGGCTAGTTAGCTAGTTCTCTGGACTTCCCTGCCCCCAAAATCACTTGCAGTGAGTATATTTCATGCCTTCAGGTGCGTAGCTAGAAATTCTGAGCCCCCTGAAAGAATACTGCTCAGGGCCATTGTTTCTAATTAGCCCCTAATCCTACTGGAATTTTTGTGGACCCCTCCAGCGGCTGCGTCCCTAGACCTAACCAGCGTCTCCAGCCACACAAGCCCTGCAATCCCTGTGCATGCAAACACAGCAATGGGCTTGTGACTAGATTTGTGACTTGCTAGCACAAATTTTAAATTTTGCTGACAACAAGAAAGCCTCTCAAACTGTCACTGAGAAAAGATGCTTGCACAAATATCAGAAGAGGACTGTTAGATGAGAGGTAAGTACAGTGAGCTGCTCCACATCTTCCCCTCTGGCACTGTGATATGGACAGAGGCCATTCCCTTTTGGAGGAATTCCTCCATTCATCCACACATACCTCCCCCTCTATCTTAGCAGCTCTGGTTACTCTTTGATCTGCTTATGTTCTCTTGAAAGGCTGAAACACTTCAAACAGAAAGGGCCTTGAGCTGAGCGTGACTTTCATACAAGCAGCTATTTTTTTTTCCTGCCGTCTCATTGATTTGATAAAAGTGATCAATACTCGTAAATAATGTATTGTATCTTGTTCCCCTGTTTTGGGATCTGAGCATCAGTTGCCTCTTCGTGATTTGAGGAGCTTTGCACTCTAATGAGTGTAGACAGACCTCTCAGAACATATAGTACAGTATGGAAGGTATGAATCATGGATTAGGAGTACAAAGGGATCGTATAGAAAGCACCTGATCAGCTGATCAAACATTTATCAACAGATGTGCCTTTGACCATGAGCTTTGATGACACCATTACAGCTTTTTGGAGGCCTTTCTACACCTAATGTCTTATGAAGTACACTTTTAAAGATACCACGTGTGTGTGTGTGTGTGCATGTGCATGCATATACAGTTATCGGACACCCCATGCATTTGTGATATATTGCATTAACAATCACTCTTAAGTTTCCAAGTGCAATTTGTTTTTGTACA
>JBBMJY010000001.1:7901894-7918164 GCA_037833715.1 Toxotes lorentzi | reverse complement strand
ATAGAAAACATACACTACATTGCAATCTACGAATGAAATTCAGCTTACAATGTAACAACAGTGTTTACACAGTAATTATTAGAGATCAAGTCAAACATTTTAGATACACTTCCCATACCATTTTTTAAACCTCAAGGTTGATGGCTACTTCAATGTGTTTTTTACTGGCTGATATGCCTTCGAGAAGGAAAGTTAAGAATATGGGATCCTACTGTTGTAGCAACGATTTTTTTTTCCTTCAAGCAATTATTCCCTGCCTGTTGTACAGTCAGATCAAATTAGTTGCGTGTGAGACGCAACTCTATTGTCTCTCAATCAGCCAGTTACCAGACCTTTCCATGTGCCTTCCAGCATTTAAAATAAGGGCAGAGCCTTTTTGGCACATATCCTCTTGAGCATACAGCCAAAGTGCAGCAGCCATTCAGCTAAATGCAGAAAAAGTGAGATCTCAACCTGCTCTCAGCCATCACTGCCTTGCATAACTTCACAGTTATAAACACTTTCACAGTATCATAATGTATTTTTTAGCAGATGATCTAATACCGAGTTGTAAAAATAATACAGGTATATTTGGGGGAAAACAAGTGCTCCAACAGGATGATAAACAAGAGGTTTACAGTAGGCTCTTAGAACTTGGTAAAGTACTACATTTATATAGAGTTCATTGTGAAGGTGGAAAAGTGGAGAGCAGCTGGGAGTTGCACTATGCAGCTGCAGTGCTTTACCAACTCACCCTGCACTCTTAAATCATTCATAAATGTTTACCCAGTCCTGTATGTGCTCCAGCATCACCGTTTAGACGCCTAGAGCTTCTACCGTAACATGAATCCAAACTTCAGTTGCTACATTAATAATAAAAAGCTACAAACAGGAGGTTAAGGACCTCCTGATGCATGGGCAGTGAACTGGGTCCATCACTGCGTGCTTCATAAAGACTGCTCCATGTCATCCCATCCCCCTTCTGTTTGGTCTTGTGAACAACCTGTAGACATGGCAGCAAAGATCTAGGGCACCAGTTACAGTGTGCAGAGATTCTACGATGGTCGCTCACAGGTGACGTGCCTAATAGTGCCTCCAGTCTACCACTTTAACCTGACATGTTCAATAAAGTCCCATATAGGTACTGATGATGGATCTGATATCAGAATTAGAGACTTGTACTGATGTGCCTGCCAATGTGTGTATTGTATTCAGGGGCTTAAAGAACACTGCCTATATGCTGTGGTATTACAGGATAGGACTTGAGACAAATGGAATAAGCTACCTGCAGTCTTTCAAGATGGCTTTCCCTAGTGACCAGATTTCATCTCCTTAAAAAGGAGCCATTAACTCCAAGTGACAGAGAAATGAATTCGCTCTGTGGTGAGAACAGCTTCTCATTGGCAATCATTAGTTTAGCACTCCTTAATCATCCCTTCGTGCTGTGTGTTCATCAGTAGGCCTGCTCTGCTGGTGCAACAGAGAGTGAGGCCACTATCATCAAGGGCAGGATGTGAAAATTGCTCCATAAAACAAAAGTAATACCCAATAAAATAGGAAAGCAACTGACACTTACAACATAAAACTGAACGATTACCATGGAAGTACATGGTAAACATTGTTATTCCTCAGATGTAAACCAAATTGCAACCTTGCGGTGCTGCTTTACCATAAGACTTAGAGGTCTCATCTGTATATTTAGATGACAAATGGGGCTTGTAGATGAAATGCTATTCAATAGAGCACATTTTCCTGTTAAGGGTCCATGATAGCAGTAGGGGAATAATTCAAAAAGCCTGCTAAGATTAGAGTAAGAGCCATGTGGTGTTTGTGGCTTTAAAGGTTCTGTGAGAACAGGAACAATCTGTCTTCATTGAAGCTCCGGCTTGATGAGGCAACCTGAAAGGTAATTAACTTTGATATGTTGCCTGTGCTCCTCAGCCCACGCTCTGAGAGTGTAACAAGCTCCAACAGCAAAAAGCAATGTTTAAAGTTATGGCCTGTCATCTTATATTTTCCATCCCTTATGATTTTTCACTGTCACAGGAACCAACTTATAAATTCTATCTGAACCAGAAATAATCTAACCTTAAGGTTTCTTTCAACTCCCAAGCCAACTCCTGAATGCTGATACCTACATAACCCTTTTTTTTATCTAATAATAAAAGAAACATCTTTGTATGAAATGACACAGATACTATGATTCATTTGTATTATGGATTTTCATGTCCCTCAAAATCCCTTTTACTCAAAATACAATGATTAACAGCATACATCATCTTATATCACAAATAAAAGAAAGTATTCATGGGAGATTTTGCAGTAGAAAAATGAACTTGTCAGTACTCTCTAGAGGAAAGTTTGACACAGTTGAAAATAATAAAATCAATGCTGGCTGAATTTCATTTAGCTGCTTCAGTTTTAAGGTGCAGGTATTCGACCCACTGTCGCACTTGCTTACTGGAACACTTTACAACAGAGCTGTGGTTAATGTTATTAGTATATTTAATGTTATTAGCTTCCATCTCTTATCCAGGTAAACAACGCACATGCACCATCCACATGATGTAAAAGAAAACCTGATTCATCAGACCAGACCACCTTCTTCCATTTCTCATGGTTTAGTTCTGATGCACACATGACCATTGTTTTCAGCAGTGAGCAGGGGTCAACATAGGCACTCTGACCGGTCTGCACTCTACACAGCCCCATACGCAGCAGGCTTTCGATCATAGCCACAATTACCTTTTTCAACTATTTCTGCTGCAGTGGCTCTTCTATGAGACTGGACCACACAGGCCAGCCTTCACTGCGCACTCACATCAATAAGCTTTGCGCACCTTTAACCCTGTCACCGCTTCACTGGTTGTCCCTCCTTGGACCACTTCTGGTAGGTACTAACCACTGCATACCAGGAACAACCCACAAGACCTGCTGTTTGTTTTGGAGATGCTCTGACCCAGTCGTCTCGCCATCACAATTTAGCCCTTGTCAAAGTCGCTCAGATCCTTACGCTTTACTCATTTTCCCTTCTTCTAATACATCAACTTCTAGAACTGACTGTTCACCTGCTGCCTAATATATCCCAACTCTGGACAGGTGCCATTGTAACAAGATAATCAATATTCCTCACTTCACCTGTCAGTATTTTTAAAGTTGTGGCTGATTGTGTATGTCAAACAAGCTCTTTATTAAAATAAGGTGTAAAGTGGGACACTGCTGGTGTCATTTTACAATAGGAATATCTTCAGATTTAAACTACTGTTGCATGGTGATGGACAAACAAAAAGCATTTATCAGTCTATGAGTAAAGCTGCAGAACAACCTTCAAACAATGTATTTGTTGACATTAAAAACAAAGCATACAGCACATGCTGCTTACCTATCTCCTTAGAATGAAAAATACATATAGCAAAGAATACACAGTGAAAAAAAAAGGTAATGCAAAACACAACTGGAAAAAGCAATAGGCATTCAACACAGCATCACAGCAGTATCAGTACGCATACTTTAGACTCCCTGACTCACACACCCTCTGAGCTGTGGGCTTGGAATGTAGTCCACTACACATCTTTAGATAAAGCATATGTGTAATTTATCAATATAGAGCACAAATTAAGCACAAAACAAGGACAAAAAAAAAATCTAATCAAGTAACCAATAGACCTTCGGCTCAGGCTTTAACCACAAGTCACAATAAATGCAAAGTGTGAAACTCCAAATTGATTCAATGTACTTGACAGGCCCCGTTTCTCACAGCAGCACAACACCGTCAGTGTCCACACAAACATCAGTAATGTGCAATTTAAGCTTTAAACTTCGCAGAAAGTGAATAGAGCCACGGCGGGCCATTTAGACACAGGTTACGTGAAGCCGCAAGCAGCGGAGACAAACACCAGAGAGATAAAGAGAGAGGGTTTGTTTGACTCACAGTGTTTGAAGACGAGGCCCACATTTTCTGTCCTTCAGGCTCGCCAAGTGATCAATATCCATGTCAGGAAACTCCCCAGTGTAATTTTCATCCTAAATGCTGTTTTTTTTTCCCTAGGTAAGCTGTCATATAAAAGCACAGGAGCACTAACTATTAACTAACAACTACAGGAAAACTAGTTAGCTAGCTGACTATACCTGTGTGGCACCAAAGCGCAGCAGCTAAACTTGTAAACCTGTCTTTGTCTCAGTCGGGCAGTGGCCACGTCTGATTGGCTGATGCTTCGAATTTTTAATCAAAGCATATCAACATCACCTGGCTTTTCCCTCCAGGTGGCCATGTTTACTTCCACCGTAGGAGTGCACTACCCCGTCTGATCACACGATCTCACTGGGGCAGTCCAGGGGGGCGCTGTTTCACTGACCCTTATTTAAAAGTGGGAAATTAGGGTTTTGTGAAAATGGTGACTGAGACTGATTTAAGAATATTAAAAAAAAAATCTTAAGAATGTATTTCTATATAAGCTAAAAGTCACAGTCATTGTTTGCCAATGACTGTGACAAAGCACTAAAAAAATGTGTCACTTTTCGAATTCTTACTTACAATTCTTCTTCAACTCCACTATATAAGGTCTTTGGTATAAACATGGGACATCTTTGTCACAAAGGTGTCTGCATCAGAATGCTTGGTCACTCGGTCGCGCGTTCATATGCAATCACAGAAAGTGAGAAAGCGGTTTACTAGGCTGGTCCCCCCTGGGTCTGCAGCTGTTCAGCTTCCAAACACTGGTCTACAAACAGACAGTGTGCTAAAATCCTTTAAAAACTCCTGTCCCCAAAGAAGAAATCAAGTGGTCTGTGCAAGACGCAAGTTTGAAGCAGCTGGTGTACCCTATAATGGGCCATCCTGTCTTTGCAATTCCAGGAAGAAAAAAAAACACCTGGCTTGTGTTAAGACAGCTTACTGTGTTACTGCATGTTTATGGCTTGTTTAAATAGAAACGCACATTTTTCCAAGTTCTGTGATCACTGCTTTTATTGTGTTTCACAATGCAGTTTAAATTTACTGTGCCCTGGCTGAGTCTATGTTGTGTGTAAATAATTCATTGTAAAAAGCAATGTTATACATATTGTAATATAAATAGCCTAAATGTCTTCAGGTGAATCAAAATTAAGTTTGCAGGCAACTGTAGCAGACTTTTTTCATGAACGGGAGAGATACATTTGGCTCTGGATACGCTGTAAGCTAGCAGTTGTAAAAACATGAAGTATACTGCCTTGGGACAAACACATGTCACAAATATTCATTATAAATTCATTACAAATGTCATCATGTCAATAGAGTGCATAATAAAATGTGTAATTATACAGTTGGATTTGGACTTTCATGCTGTTTGTTTTTCAGTGGTTGTGTCTCTGTAATAGGAATTTGTTGTTACAAGAATCTCCAACAATAATAAAGGATGTAGGCTTAATGGAGAGCCCCTCGATTGTGTGTAGTTTTTTGTACACATCAGTAGGCAATCGGTAGCTCAGTCGATTAAATGTATTTGTCCGTTTTATTTGCTTGACTATGATGATTATGGTTTGCCTCTAAAACCTGTTTTTAAGTGCTTTGGATGAAATGAAATTGCACTGTGTTTGTGTGTGCTACATGAGTGATGCTGTATTAAAGTTGAGGCCTCAATCTATTCAAGAAACTTCACTGCACTATCTTCACAATTGAGTTAGCTCGGTGCAATTGCTGTCTATTCAATGGCTGAGAAATTGAGTTTCGAGCCTGAAGCACTTCCAACATCAGGGAATGAGGAGAGAGAGAGAGAGAGAGAGGGAAGGAGAGAAAATACTGAAAAGCAAATGAGTGTATCTTCATCCTTCTGTGCCCACACTGCAACATCTCACATATATTTATTTTAAATGTGACACTTGAGAAAGTTTTTGACAACCATGTCAAAACCCAGAGGTTCTTCATCTGTCCAGCACTGGTGTACAGCCATTAAGTCGCAGCATCATAACCAAAGGCTTATACAGCCCAACCCTCCTCTATATGCAAAGCAGTGATTACTGGACAGGTTATAAATTGTGTTATTTTCTCCATCTCACCAAGAACTTCTCATTCGTGGAAAGGTGATTTGAACAGCCCAAAATTACATAGCTTGAGAGAGAAAATTGCGTACTTGACTCTGCCAGGGTCCAATTGGTTCCAACTTATAGATGATGGGCAATCAAGGCTGTATTTATTTGGTCATGTTTGGGTCCAGGAGTTGATTGAATTTTGGTATCAATCCCTCTCACTATTTTGTACTTGATTGTGTATGCAAAGTATTTTGATGAGTGCTTGTGCTGTTTATTTGCCTGACTCGGAGCGGTGTGCATGCCAAGCATCCCTACTGTATGGCACTGCTCCCCTCTGTGACTCACGCTTGTCATTGTTCTGTCGCTTTGATCAGCCTGAGTCA
The DNA here is from genome assembly GCA_037833715.1 of Toxotes lorentzi. Classification (NCBI taxonomy): domain Eukaryota; kingdom Metazoa; phylum Chordata; class Actinopteri; family Toxotidae; genus Toxotes; species Toxotes lorentzi. Next base: position 7,911,796 of record JBBMJY010000001.1, on the reverse strand, counting down.
ATCTTCTTTGCTTTCGCTGCCAGCCATCACAGATTGGCTAGACTGTGTGACACAGAGCCAAATTCAGAGCCCGTCTCTCCTTCAGAAGCAAATACACTCAGAAATGACCCTAAATTTGGTTGTGTTGTCATTATGTCTGGAATAACAACCATATGGGTCCATATGGCAGTGCTTGTCTGAAGCACCATATGTTATCAGTGCAAGCAGGCTGTAGCGCTCATTTGAATAATATTGGTATCCCAAACCAGGCCTTATGTTGCTGAATTCCATCACGCTACAGGCTTCTTCATTCCTCTGGAATTAGAGGAAGTATCGGAGCTGAAGGATTTCATGATTGGACCTAAATTTGAATAAGAATCAATCTTACCGAGACATTTACTGTTTTCCATTTAGTTCTTGTTGTGTTTCAAGCAGCCATATGCAGCACACTTCAGCTGATTAGCTTATGGCTTGGTTTTGTGTGTGCGAATTTGCCTCATTCATTGAGAGAAAAAAAATATAATGAAATTCCTCAATATTATGCTATAGAAAGCATCAAAAGAAAGCAACTCCGCTCCATTGCTCTCACATTGTTATCTGACTGAGTGAACACACACATTCTGTTAAAACAGTACAAGTTGATGAAAATTGCTTGCAGACCTGGTCTTTACTCAGCTGAACCCCACCCTTCCTATCCTGTCTCTGTCAGCTGCGGTTAAGAATAACTACCAGCAGCTACACAGCCCCCCATCAGAAAACAAGACTCCTTCTTAAAGCAAAACACCAGGATGCTTTCAACTCCCTCCTGGCAATAAAGGGACACAGAGAGCATTTTATATAGAGGTTGCAAGGTTGCACTTCATTACAGTGTGGGCAGGTAGACATGCCAATGGTGTGTCTGCAGTTTATTTGGTTGTACAGAGCCTCTGAGATGGCAATAATAAAAAAAGGAATGCATGCAGGATGTTTGATTCAAAGCTTGTAAGATTCTGTTTACACAGTGGGGCAATGTACTTTGATAAAACATTTCCCCCATAGGTGCTGTAACTTACTCCAGGCTGGGGCTAAAGTAAATGAAGCAGGGAATCAACCACAACTGCATCACGTGGAAGCTACATTATAGCCTACTGTGCATGTTTATATTACCCATGATGGTGGTGTACCTGGTGGGCCACCACTTAGGTCAAGACTGAAATACCTCAACAACTATTGGATAGATTACTATTTTTCTCTTCAAGAAATGTGTTTATGTTTTTGTATTATTATGCCATTGTTAGTGATATTATGCTCTTTTAACCTTGTAGCACTTTGAGATTTGCTTTTAAATGAAAAGTGCATTACAAAAAAAATGCATTATTATTATTATTGTTGTTGTTATTATTATTATTATCATCGCATGTCTTGCTGTCAGGTTTAATGACCAGAAACCTGCAAAGTTAATCACATTCCCATCAGCCTCAGCTGGACTTAGTGCTAATTATAAAATGTTATTAAGCTAACACGCAAAACTAAGATGGTAAACATAGTATGAATTTTACCTTTTAAACATGAGCATGGCTGTAGACTGTAGTATGGCTGGTGAATGGTCTGTTTTTAATTTGTCTCAACTGTTTGACCACCAGCATGTCCATTTGCAACAACTATAAATACATTTGATTTCTGACATGGTCAGACAGCACATCTTGAGAACTGGTTCTGAGAGACCATAAACTGGTCCTTACTGTGTTTTGAGACAGAATGGGGTGCAAATGCATACACAGCAAACAGAAAAGCTCAAGTGGGTGTGAATTTGCTGGGGGCAGCATGAATTGAGGTAAATACCATGGAAGTTATGGTAATGGGAGACACACTGCCATATACATGCTTGCATCATCTACTTCTAGCTAGCTTACAGGTAACATCTGTATATCTGGTACATTAAATGTTTGGAGAGACTCTCCAAACTCAACTCCAAGAATTATATGAATCATGTGAGTGAAAATTTAGTTTCACTTTCTGTTTGAACATGCTTGTTATTTTGTAAAATACTTCATGCGGTGACACACTTTTATTGCAGAGAAAATTTGTATCCATGCTGTTGTCTTCTTTTCACTGTAAGTTGAAAAGAAATCCCTGCATTCACAATTTTACATTAAATAGACTTACTTTTTTTTTTTTTTTTTTTACATTTGGTAAATCCCTCAGAACAAAACACATTTGCTATTGTCTTCTTGCCAGCGCAGTGATGCTGCAGCATACAGTCACCCAAGTCTAACATAAACATTTCAGCTTAAATGAATCCAAAGTTACACTTTGTCTGCAAACTTTGCCTTTGAAAAAATGTCACTGATTCATCTGACAAAGTTGTCACAGGTCAAGTTGTAGACTCACACTAGAGGTGAAATTAAAGGGCAAACCATCAGAGCATTAAAGAAGAGCTGTGAAAACCAAACTTGGTGTGTTGCTTCACAGCTGTCATGTGAAGGGACATGCAGTACACTCTCAGCCTCCATCAAAGGGGTTGCTGAAGGTAAATAATTCAGAAAGCATGGCCAGGTGTATATTGCTGAGAGTTTTGCTCTATCTGACTCTCTCAGTATATTTTGTTCCTGCTGTGTCTCAAATAATATATGAAAAAAGAAAAAAAAGGGAACCATTCCTCTGTGGAGAATTGGATTTTTCTTTCTGTCTCCAACAGAATTTGTAAACAGAGCTGCAGAGTTTGATGAGGTCTTGTTGAGCTAAGTCCAGGGGCCTTGAGGTAAAATGGAAGAGAATGAGAACATGGTAGCAACACAGCAGTGACTTTTTTTCTCTCAATGGGTAGAAGTGGCAATAGGTTTGCTGAGACCTTGGCCCAATATTGACAGGTATTGCTAAGTTACAATACAAACTGCAAATAAGTTCCAATCTTGTCTTCACTTTTTACTCTCAATTCTTTTTTCAGAATCAGTGGCTGTTTTTTTTTTTTTTATACATTCACTGTCTATTCTGCTGGTTTTTCTTTTGATCTAGAATCCTTTAGTAAAATCTTGGAACTGGAGCTTATTGATGGAAAATACCACTGTCTTCTTAAAGTGACTGTAAGCATGCTAAAGATGATGAACATGCTAAACAATGTACCTGCTCAACATCACCTTGTTAGCATTCTCACTGAGAACACGTTAGCATGCTGGTGTAAGCATTTAGATTCTTTGTCTTGTTTAAAGGGAAGGGGAGTATTACTGCATGTGTAAAAAACAACATAGCTGTGTAAAACCTTTTGTGGCTCTAGAGGAAGCTAAGTAAAATCAGATAAATTGTCTCAAGTGAGGCCACATCCAAATCTGTACAGTGCGCTGATGTTGATGCTTTTTTGAAAATTCATGTTATAGGAGTGCAACGCTAAATCAGTGGAGTTTTGCAGTCGAGATAGCGCTAAAGCAACTAAACAGCAGAGGAAACACTGGTAAACAGAACAAATCCCATCCAGTAGATCATGATTGCAGCCAACAGAAGAAAAAAGCCAGTCCAGGGTGACCTCTGTATGCAACAACTCTCCCATTCCATTAGACCAAAAACACTTGAAACTACTCTGCTGAATCAAAATTGAATTTTCTCCACTCTCATACTCTCCATATCAGTAACAGTGCATTATCCCTGCAAGGTCAGCTGGGTCATGTAGCTCAGGCCTACAACGATTTACTTCACAGTAGCCTACCTGTATTTTGGCAGTGCTGATTGGGTGACTGCAGTGACTGAATAAATGTTAAACACTAAATGCTATTAAACTCTTGTTAGTGCGATTTCTGCCTGTCCGTCTCTTTTTCCATTCCATTTGCTGGGTATTTAGCTGAACATACAGTTTTGCTAAACTAAATCTAGAGCCTGATTGGTTTCAGAAACAGTTACAGTTACAGTGCAGCATATTTGCAGTCATAATTGACAGCCAGTTTCAGCTTGAGCACAGTGTGTTGCTGTTGATTTGTTGGTTTGTTTTGGCTAAGTGACATTGCAGAAATACAGAACAGACAGAAATATGTTGGATGGATTGCGATGAAATTTTGTACAGACACTCATGGTGCTCAGAGGATAAATCCTAAGGACTTTGGTGAGACCCTTCACTTTTTATCTCACGCCATCAACAGGCCAGATATATCCTACAACTTGTTTTATGACAAACAAATAGCATTTTGCAAAGTAAGTACAACTTCACACTGCCACTAGCATGGCTGAGGACTCTTAAAGTTGTTGATGTCAAAAACAGCCTTTTGGGAGGATGTCATCTGTCTTTTTGGAGAATTTTGTCTGGCTTTCAAATCAACAAAATTGGTAAATACAGTGGCAGTGAAAATGTAATTTCATTGTGACTGTGTGTATTTGAGCCCTGTAAGATTCGACAGAAATATTTCTTTAAATTTGGAGGTACCTTATTTACCTCGGTGTATGATTCTGATGTTAACTTTCATAGCAGAACACAATGACTGTAGATGAGAGCGTGATAGTGAATCACGGGACTGACAATTCAATTTCATTTTCTTGTTGCTGAACTGCCCGGTGGTTCACAGCATAAATGTAGCATTTCATATCTTTCATATCTTCATATCTAAGATATCTGACAGTAAAAAAAAAAAAAATCACATAATGGTCCATATATAATTCTCTGTCTGCACAATTTATACAGCCCCTATACATCCTGTACATTTACTCTGTGGTTCATTTCAACATCATGAAATATGCAGTCCTAATACCACTGAACTTTGCTGTGAAGTCATTAAAAAAAAAACACTTGAGGGAGACCTTTGTTAAAGAAATAATGGCAAAATAAACAGAATGATTAATGGCAGAGTGATGGATTCCCTTTTGTGTGGAGGGAAGGAGGATCCTTTTCATGCTTGACCATGTGTTGACTGTGTGTCTTTAATTAGGGGAGGGTGGATTTAACCGATAATGGCGTTGGGAAAAGACATTGGTGTCATTAGGATAATCAGAGCTCTAAATGAGGTTTTGATGCAGTGTGTCCGACAGGTGTAGTGGCAAGATAGGGGAGGGAAAGGTTCCTCCAGCATGCTCCAGCTGTGTTTACACTCTCTGTGTGGAACAAAGGGGCCTTGTCATATCTGCCATGATTAATGCGGCTGCAGAAGAATAGTTAGAGCATATTTACATGAAACACTGGTGGGAGGACCAACATGAGCAGGCCGTTTTGTGTTGCTATTATTTGTCCCGCACACTCCAGAGCGCCTGCCAAACAGGCATGCTGCAACACAACAGACCCATCTCTAACGGTTCCCTATGTGTTGAAATCAGTTTACATTACTGGGAATGATTCACCATGTTGTCTGGGCCTTCCGGACACTACTCCTGACAAATCCCTCACTATCACACGTCATCTCCAAGCAACCTCTCAGCTCTGCCTTGGGGAAATCACGCTGCTCAAAACATCTCAGTAAGACATCTCTCCCTCATGTTTGTGTCAGCCTTGTATCATTTTGAATTGCTAATGACAAATGATGTACTAAAGAGAAATCATATCAATGTACTTGACAATGAAGAGCATTAAAAAAAAAAACTGCACTCTTGACTGATCGTTCTGGAGATCTCATCGGCAGCTCCTTTTAAAACATAAAACAGCTCTGTTCTATTCTGAGGGCTTCGGATGAGCCCACTGAGTTTGGGCTGATTTGAAGAACAATGAAGTGGATGTGCTGTTCTATAGACTGAATAATGAGGTTGTGTGCTTCAGAGAGCAGCCCTCCCTCCCCCCTTCCTCCCCTCTCCCCCACAGACACCATCCCCCATCCTCCCCTCCTCTTTGATGGAGCTGATATATGCATAAGCAACACTTTCATGGGGTGCCAAGTATTACTGGGTTAGAAGCTTGGTGCCCTATCTATGTCTAATGTTGTGATTGCTTATATCACATTATTTCCACCTGACATGAAAACCTTAAATCCTAAAACCAACCTTGCTATAATTACTGGTGAAATAACCTTGGAACCGCTCCTGTTTTAGACTACCTGTTTTTATGTGTTACCGCAGTCTGTGTTGATCATTCAGACACTGTCAAAAGAAAAAAAAAGAAAAAAAAAAGAAACGCTAACCTTTCTGGTACAATAGAGGTACACTAGCCCATGGCTTCTGACTGAGAAAGGGCATTCTTTCTGTTTTAATGGCTGCCAAACCACATAGGGAATATGATTCATGTAGAGCAGAGCATAGTTACAGCAGAATGTTGTCTCTCTCCAGCCCTGAAATACCATGGCCTTGACTAGATTCCCATGGCTATAATTAGATACTGTGGTTCTGAACCCAAGGTGAATCAATGTCTTAAACATCTCCTTCTCCTGCTGGATACAAAAAGCCCCCCCCCCCTCATTTGGTCTGGATCAAAATGAGCACCGCAAAATAGTCCTGCTGTGTTATTGTTGTGCAATGCTTGGAGGCTCGGTGAATGCGGTTTTGTGTTCTCCACTTGCCGGACCACAACAGAGTTCACCGTGAGCAGGAGAACTCTGCTTTTGCGGCAGGCCAAGGTTTAGCCCTGAGGGGTTACTACACTCTTAATCAAAATAATGACCGGCCAATAATGAGGACAGTTTGTACAGGTCTGTTTGTGCCAGTATCAATAAACTAGTGGGTTTAGTGTTGAACTCCAGCCAAACGTTATTGTTCATTGTACATCCATTGTGGTGTGTTTTAAAAGCGAGGTCAATATCAAAGCCTCATTGCACACAAATGAAAATATCTCCATGAACTCATGCCCCAGTGCTTATGAATACATACATAAATAAGCCAAATGAATCTAAACAGATATATCCCAAGAGGGTGTTTGTGTTCTGTTGATAGCATTCCTTTTAACATGCGCTCTCTGTTTTTCTATACAAGCTGACATGTTTCAGTGGTATGAGTTTGATATGTCTTAAACACTACAGTGACTGTGTATGATTCGTAATTGCAGTGCCACTGTTCTGGGGCAGCAACGCTGCTCTGTGCATGTGTGTGAGTAACAAAATCATTGTGTATGAATAGCATACTTATTCAACTGCTTGGAGATTTAAAAGGGGATTACAAGGTTTCTCTCCAGAGATGAATTTGCTCCATTTAAACAAAACTCAAATCAAAAGCTCAAATCCAGGAGGCAGGCCTGCACAGAGTTGATCAGCTGTTTAAGGTGCAGTTTATGGAAGCTTAAAATTCTTTAATTGACGCTTTCTCCCGCAGCTGAATAGTGGGTCTCTAGAGTAATCAGTATGCATTAAATCTCATCTCTCTTTGTGAAAATTAGCCTTTCTATAGAAGGCAGGGAGAACAAAAAAAGAGATGCAGGTCCCCATTCACAAATACTGTGATTTAAAAAAGAGAGAAACAAGGATTATTCTGATACAAAGGCTTTTTGCTTCTGCTATAATTACTTACAGTATGTTTGTCACATAACGAGTAATTTCACAAGTTGTGATTAAAACATATACTTTAGTTTCTCTTTTCAGCGGTAGGATGTATCTTCCATAAATTAAACATTTCAAATAGCCTTGCCAATTTCGTTTCTCCCCCTGTATGCACATGAATACTGTATGAGCGTGTTTTACTTGAAGAGCAGAGAGAGAATGAATCTGTGATTAATAGAAGAATAATGGAAGTGTAATAGAAATTACATTTTGAACATTCATAATCTGCTTCCCTCTCTTTGTTCAAATACAAATGCTTCAGGCTCCAATTTTCATTTTCACTTTGAATAATGAGACAGTAAATTGAAGTGCATGGCAGGTTAAGAGAGGGAGAACTTTCAAGTTCAGCTGAAATGTATTCTGACCTTGTTTTTTGTTTGTTTCTTTCTTTCTTTTTTCTTTTTTTTGGCAAAAATTCATCTGATGCAATCAAATAGTGATTCAAATGTAAATCAGAAATATAGCATGATCAAAGTTAAATAGCCATTTGACTTCTGTAAGCAATTGCACCTCTGTCATCTGTAAGTGATATGTGAAGTACATACTGCTGTTGGCATGATAATGGGAATATACATGTGATCCATCATCCTGTGCACATAATCATCAGGTATTTTTCCTCCCTCTGCACACTGCTGATGCATGTAGACTCTGGGCTGTATCTTTAAGTGAGAGAGAATTTCCACCCCTGGCTTTGTATGTGAGCCATCAGATGGAGTATTGCATGTCACTCATGTCACATGTGATGGAGGTTTTTAGAACTAATGTGGAAAATGAGGCCTGGAACCTGTATTGAATTTAAATAGAGGAATCAATTTGAATGGAGGAATCAAGATCTGTGATGACACGGCAGACACCATCCTTGACATATACACTAACCCCAATCGCCCTTTAGAGTCCAAATGTATCAAATAAGTGATTCTATTTAATTATTTCATTTTCAAGCTGCTTGGGGCGAACATTTTTTGACACTGAATATTATCTGGAACAGTACTGAAGGAGAATTCCAATATTCCACAAGACATTTGCATAACCCTCAGCCCTTCTGCCCTCTGAGCTCACAACTGAGCAGGGATTCATTTGATCTTTTGTACAGACACACACTCACCCACACATATATACACACACAGTTCCCCTTGAATTTCTCTTCAGTTATTTAAAGCTCCTGTAAGTGGCTTGCTTGAAAACAGAGGGATGTGTACAAAACTGCGGAGTTTCCTCAAGGGCAAACACACTTTGCAAGAGAATGAAGATGTGTCCAAAGTGACACTGTGTTGATTGTGCACTTTAATTTATAGACATAGAATTTTATGGAAGGCAAAAACTTTATTTAATAAATATAAAAAAAAAATTGTCACAGCGACACACTCCGAGTGAGATTTTCCTAGTTAACTGGATCTGGGCTATGGAGTTGTTGTTGCTCCGGGGGACTCTGCATGAAGCAGTCATAAAATAAGTGGCAGAATTTGTATTACAGTGCTTTGCTGTGAGCTACTATGCACATATACACATGCTTAAAAAATGTAAAACTGCCTGTGACCTGTATCTCCACACACAAATTCATTATAAGTGCTTTGAACCAGAAGTGATAGTGTTTATATTCCCCACAGTAATGGTTATTCACCAACTTAATTTAAGCAGCGAAATAGTGTTATCTGCAGGAGTTATTATATATACAACACATAATTTAACTATCTCCCTTGGTTGCACTCAGTAATTTGCCTGCCCCAGAATAGTATAAATCCATGCAAGTAGATTTTATTTAGATTTTTTTTTGTGTGTGTGATATAAAATGCCTCTACCAACATATTCATACTTTATTGTGAGATGTATTTTTCAGATAAACTAAATCAAGCAACAAAAGAGCTTTCGGCTACAGAACATTGGATTTACTGATCCGGTAATAGGTACCATAAATTCTAACTTACATGCAGCAGTGACAAATGGTACATCAGATATGAAATTTCCTTTGGGACTTTCATCCTTTTCCAGAAATGGTTTCTGCATGAAACAAGTATTTATCCTGCTAAGTGAAAAGGTGACAGTGGAAAAATATACTGCAGTGCATGCTTTATTACAAACTATATTATTAAAGTTGCAGCCATGATGTGGGTGGGTTGGCTCGTGGAGAGGCTTTGTGATGGGATACTGAAATAACAGTTCAGGAATGTGTCTGGAAAATTACAACAAAGTTGTTAAGAGAGCTAAATTATATTTTATTAATAGAACAAACTTAGTTGCAGAAAGTTTCTGTCTGACACAAACTAAGTTCAATGAAACTTACTGAAGAAAACAAACCAATTATCTCAACTGCTGTTGAATTTAGTTTCAAGTGCATTTATCATAGTAATACTCCCATATGTTCATTATATTCAATGAAAATACAGATTTTTAAATTAACTGCATAATTAATATAATAGTGAAAATTTCCCCATCACAAGTTCTGAGAGCCTAGGGTGGGGAGAGGGGGGGGGGGGGGGGGGGGGGGGGGGGGGGGGGGGGGGGGGGGGGGGGGGGGGG